>VWZE01025956.1:155200-234723 GCA_013396675.1 Eubucco bourcierii | reverse complement strand
AAAAAAGGCCATAAAAGCAAACCCATCTGAGCTCTTAGATGTGTCACAGTGAGAGAGATTTCAGTCTGCACACTGCAAGGTCAGAACAAGAGAGACAGATTTTCCTTCCCCTCAGTTCTTGTCCTCACGAGCAGTAAGTCTGCTCACATTTCACATCCCTGCTTCCCACCTTCCCAGTGTCTATTCAGAACTCTTCTTACCATAACGATCTTGTCAAATTAATTCATCATTAAGGACAGATTGATTTTTTTTTCTCCTCACTACCATGCATTAATTAGTGACAGGGTTGCCATAGAAACCCAGCAACATGAGTTAACACCACATAATTTGCCACGTTGGTAAAATGTGGACTAGAGCCACACCAACAGGCTTGGTGCTTGAAGTCCAAGCTAAAGCCAGATTTGTTTCTTGGGGTTTTGTTGTCTCTTTAGTTAATAGAAGTTGGGAAAACCTCCAAACACCTGGACACAAGGACTAGTCACTCTGTGACTGAGGTCTGACAGGTTCCCATCCTGCCTGATGATCAGAAATTGCCTTCTAAGAGCCTCTGTTTTGCTGTGATCACCCAGTACCTGTTCACTCTTTCATCTTAAGCAGTTACAGAATCATAGAACCATAAAACTGTTTTGGTTGAAAAGATCTGTAAGATCATTAAGCACAACTGTCAACCCAACACCACCATTGCCATTAAACCATGTCCCCAAGTGTCACATCCACACATTTCTCCACCACCTCCCTAAGCAGCCTGATCCAGTGTCTGACCACGCTTGCAGGAAAGAAATTGTTCCTAATATCTAATCTAAACCTCCCCTGGCAGAGTTCCAGGCCCTTTTCTGTCATTTTATCACCTGAAACTAAAGAGACGAGACCAATCCTCACCTCACTCCAACCTCCTTTCAGGGACTTGCAGGAAGCAATGAGGTCTCCCCTCAGCCTCCTTACTCCAGACGAAACAACCCCAGTTCCCTTAGTTACTCCTCACCAGACCTGTTCTCCAGACCATTCACCAGCTTGGTTGCCCTTTTCTGAACCTGCTCCAACGCCTCAATGCCTTTCTTGGAGTGAGTGGCCCAAAGCTGATCCCAGCATTTGAGGTGTGACTTCACCAGTGCTGAGCAGAAGGGCACAATCACTTCCCAGTTCTTCTGCCCAGGAAGTCTTTGTCCTCATGGCATGCACACTGAGCCAGGCTAGACAAGGCACTCTGCAGCTTACCCTTTGCAGACAGATCCTCTACTCCCCCCACTGTCCTTGTCCCTGTTCCAGTTTGAATACACTTCTGTTGAATACTGGCAATCAAACAGCCTGCTCTGGTCCAAGTGAGGTTGCACCACTGTCTGGTACAGCAGCATTAATCTCTACTGGAAATTCATCTTCTAACACATCTTTGGATCATCCCTTGCTTTTTGATGGCCATATCACACTGTCAGCTCATTGTCAGTCTTTGATCACCCTGATACAGCTCAGTCTTCTCCCTGCCTGTGCAAAGGGAGCCTGCAGCAGGCTCTGCTCTCCCTCTGAGCCACAGGCTGCTCTCTGCTGCTGTGCTGCGGGTAACTCGCTGCTGAGTTCTGTGGTTACCCTGGTAATATTCCACATCCCACTTTGCTCATTTAGGAAGCAGAGAAATTCAAAGCTTAAACCACCTCTTTAAACAGGCAAAACGTTTTCCACTATCAGGGTAAAATGAGACCCACATCTCAGTACCAGACTAATTCCAGAAGCACAAAAAACTCACAGCTTCCTCCAGCATACCAAACCTGACATAATCATAGCCTGAAGGTTGGACTTGATGACTCATAGATTGGTTTGGGTTGGAAGGAACCTGAAAGACCATTTAGTTTCAATCTCCGTGCCACAAGCAGAGACACCTGCCACTAGACCAGTTTGTTCCCCTTCCAACCTGGCCTTGAACACCTCTAGGAAGGAGGTGACCACAAGCCCCCTGGGCAACCTGTTCCTGTGTCTCCCTATCCTCATCATTAAAAATTTCTTCCTAATCTCCAGTCTAAATCTGCCCTCTTCCAGCTCAAAACCATTGTCCCTTGTTCTGTCACTACAAACCCTTTTAAATGTCCCTCCTCAGCTCTCCTGTAGCCCCCTTCAGATACTGAAAGGCTGCTCTGAGTTCTGCCCCAGACTCTTTTCTTCTCCAGGCTGAACAGCCCCAACTTTCTCAGCCTGTCATCAGAGGGAAGGTTCTCCAAGCCCTCTGATCATCTTCCTGGCCTTCTCCAGACCTGCTTTAGCAGTTCAACATCCTTCCTGTGTTGGGGGGCTCCAGAACTACTGGATGCAGTGATCTTAAAGGTCTCTTCTAACACAAAGAATTCTGTGAAGCTATAAAACCTTCGAGGTCTCCTCCAACTGAAGCTGTTGTATGACTGTGATAAAGCAGGGATTTCTCCACACCTTGCCAAGCCAGCTCCCGAGACCAGGTGCTTACCAGCAGGTCACCTCAGTGTGTCAAATCAGTGCAAATTCTCCCCTCCCACACTTACTGGAAAAGAAATAATTTTGGCTTTTCCAACCTGTGAAATACCAGAGCACAGGCAGAGCTCAGCTGCCTGAGTCAGCCAAATACACCATGCTGAGCACAGCCACCTCCCCAAAATGCCTTAGTAGGAAGGAAGCAGCCAGACAGGGCTTTTCAAAACTCTTTTTAACCTTCTTTTGCTCCAGATCCACACACATGGCTCATGCAAAAGCTCCTTAAGTGGGGAAATGGAACCCATTCCTCTTGCTTCACACAGGAGCTGTAAAAGATGTGGCAGCCAGTAAACCGCCCCACCTCAAAACATCTATACTCAAGGACAGGATTTCTTCCTACACCAGTAAACCATTTTCTACTCATGTCTCAGCTTCAGCCACTCCTACAACTCAGCAGATCTGTACAAGAAGTACCATCCTACATCTCTGTATTTACAAAAAGAGAAAAGGATGTTCAGGTTGACAACAGCAGGACACATGGAGAAGTTCAGCCTCTCCATAAGCAACCACACTGAAAACCTGAATCTGACAAATCACTGAAGAAATCGAGCTGAAGAAGATATTCACTGTCTATTTTCTCCATCTTTCCTCATCTTTTTAGCAACCCACCTGCAGAATTATCTTCCCATTTTCAATACGTAGTTATTTTTGCACTTAAGGAAACATGGAAATATTCTCTGTACTTTCAAACTTTCTCTGGCCTCCCCATCAAGCTCAAATCCCTCCTGAAAATACCCATCAAACTCTAGGGGGACAAAAACATTTTTGAGACTCGTGCTAAAAGCTCCAGCAACTGATGTTTCTTCAGCCTCTTAAATAATTTAAAGGTCTCCAAAAAAGGCATAAACCAAGAGAAGAGAAATGCTAAACCAAGGCTGGTCTTGAAAGCCCAAGCAAATGGACGGTCTGGAACAAGAGAGACTGAGCTTATGGAAAGGCAGTCTTATGTCAGAAGAGACAGTCAACAGGACCTCCCAGACCACAGTGCACACTGCTCTACCCTAGGTCAGAAGAATATGAAGCTTTCATGTGTAGTCAAAACAGAGAGAGCATTCCTCTAACTAACTCTGAATTAATGAAGGCACAAGGTCAGTACCTCTCCACCAAGCTCAAACTGCTGTTTCCTGAATTAAGAGTTCTCAGTCCAGTTTTCAGCAGCCAAGAATCTAGAAACCACCAGCAGAGATGGGAAATCACAGAATATATTGGGTTGGAAGGGATCCTTGAAGGTCATCTTGTCCCAGCCCCCGCAGTCAACAGGGACATCTTCAACTATAACAGGTTGCTCAGGGCCTCATCAAGCTTGACCTTGAATGTGTCCCAGGATGGGGCCTCTACCACATCTCTGGGCAACCTGTTCCAGTATTTCACTACTCTCACTGCACAGAACTTTCTCCTACTGTCCAACCTAAATCACCATCAACCTACTAGATTTCCCAGTTTCCAATAGATTGGATTTTTGGTTTCTAGGAGTGTGAATGAGATCAGAGTTGAAAGTTCTTGTCCTGGGGCAGGAATGAATTACTCCTGCAAGATGTCTGGGAAAGGGAACTGTTTTAGGGGCAGAGAAAGAATTAAGGCAAATGAAAAAGGTAGAGGGGTCACCCAAATTTGGGAAAAGGAGCTTGGATAATTCCCAGACACTTCTGTACCCAAGCCAAATGTGATTCTCCTCTTACAAAGAAGCTATGTGCAGTATTCCACTCCAAATCAATGCCAGTAAGTAACAGCCATGCACACCCTCTCCAGGTCCACACACAGGACAAAGCCTATATGCTCCCATGCTAACATACAGGCACACACCCACTTCAGCAACCACATGCATCCAGATGTTCCAAGACTATAAAATGTCCTCATAAAGTGGTGCTTAAGAACTTTCTGATATATCTTTCCCATGGAGAGTGCCAACAAAACCTCTCCCCACCCCAAAACCCCCAATTTGCTTTTTCCAGTCTGCAAATCCTTGACAGCAGCACTGATGACCAGAGCATAAGTCTAAAAATGCTGAAAAGAAATAAAGGAAAAAATGAAAATGGGACTGAAAACTGGATACCCCTAGCTGGGCAATGAGGAAAGCACCTGCTATCCACAGGGAAAACTGCTGTGGAGGTGCAATTCCTTCCCCTGCAGCACCTGAGGCAGGAACAGGAGTCTTTAAATTACTGTTATCTCAACCATTCTCTTCTTATTTGTGCTTTGTAGAAGGGAGATCTCTTCTTGTTATTTTTAAAGGCTGTTGCTTGATACCTGACAGATGACAGCCCCTGCAAACAAGCTGGCAGAGCTACCAGTTCTCCACTGGTGGATGCTGCTGACCAGGAAGCCACCGACAGGAGCTGTGCCCAATGCCAGCTCCCACAGCCTGGTCCTCCCATGGCACAGCCACTAAAGAGCTGCTTTATTTGTTGTATCTCCACTTCCAGAAATAATTTCAGACTGAGAGGGACCCAAGGGATCCTTTGCAGAGGAAAACCGTGGGCAGCTGATAGATCAGGGTAATTTCTGAACTGAAACCTGGAGGGACTTCTCTTTTCCTTGGCTTTTTTGAGTGTGGGTTTTTTTTTAGTGTCCTACATGAAATTCTTTCTTTCAGTGGTTCTTCTGGAAAAGGAGTAGCAAAGCTTTGCTCTGAGATTTTAAGCTTCTGTTGATTCCACTGATTTGCAAACATTAAAATATATTTTTCACAAATTCATAGAATCACGAAATGGTTTAGGTTGGAAGGAACCTTAAAGATCATGAGTTCTAGCCCCCTTGCCTTGGGCAGTGACACCTCCTCACTAGACCAGGCTGCTGAAGGTCACATCAACCCTGGCCCTGAACTCCTCCAGGGAGGGGGCATCTACAGCCTCCCCATGCAACCTGTTTCAGGGTCTCACCACCCTCACCATAAAGAATTTCTTTCTATCGAGTCTGAATCTCTCCTCCTCAAGCTTCAATCCATTCTGCAGGACCACAAGTGGGATGAAGGTACTATGACAGTAACTCCTCACTCAAGTACCATGACAGTCATTACTCACCCATCAGCCTTTCACAATGTGAAAGCTGTACATGAAATATAATGAAAAACACGAAGGAAAGGCACACACCTCTCTGCTGCTCTCTGTGGATGACACTGAGAAGCAATCACCTTTTTTTTTTTTTCTGCAGCACCTGCAGATATTAGCCACCAGCCTGGCAAGTGGGGACTAGTGCAGCCTGGCAGAGGGTGAGCGTAGTGATGAACCCAGAGCAAACCAAGCTCCAACTCAGTTGGGAGAGGAGAAAAAAAAGGACAAGAAGACACTCTGGGGTGGGCACTTGGCTTGGTTGCCTGCCAAAAGTGCTAGTAGCCATAGACTTAGAACCATTTTCATTGGAAGAGACCTTCAAGATCGTGGAGTACAACCATTAACCCAGCACTGCAAGTTACCACTAAACCATGTCCCTCAGCACCACATCTACACTGCTTTGAAAGCTCTCCAGGGATGGGGACTCCACCACTGTGCCCTGAGCAGCCTGGGCCAGGCCTTGACAACTCTCCTGGGAAAGATATTTTTCCTATGTACCAGTCCTGAGTAGTCATTACTAGAGGCTGAAGGCTGGTTGTTCTCTGGTTTTGCAAGGAACCAGCCTCATGGACAGAGAAAAACATTCCAGTAATTAATTTCCAGTTGAGATTCAACTCATCAGCAAAGCACTGTTAAAAACGAGTGAGGTTCTGTGTGACCCCTACAGAAGCTCATCATTCTGCACTGAACAGCAAAAATGATATGTCCATTAGAAAAAGGTTAAAACACCTCATTGGTCTCCTGCACCACATTTTTCTCCAGCCTCTCTAAAAGCTCACTTGAGCCTGTTGCAGCAGAAAGGTTTTTTTGTTTCAAGAAACACTCTGATGTCACATGAGGAAATGGCATCTATTAAAGAAATGCAGCAATATTTATTCTGGTTGCTCTTCCAAAGTGCCATTGAAATGGGCAGGTTAACAGGACTGGTGCCCATCCTACTAACACCCAGAGTTTCAGCAGCAATGCCAAAACAGGAATGAGTGCAGAAAGCAGAGAATTCCACCTTCAACTGCCACAGCAGCAGCATCCTCTGCCTGTGGCAGTAAACTGGGCAACTTTAATTTAGAACCAAAGAGGAAACAAGATAAAAGACAAACCTGGCATCCCAGAGGGGGAAAAGAATCACAGTGCCACAGAATTCTGACATGCACCGCTTCTTATCTGAAATAAATTGGCACTTCTGATGTTCAGATAGATGGCATTCACAATCCCAGCTACAGAACCCCTGAATCCCAGCATGCTGGGGGTTGGAAGAGACCTTTGGACATCAGCTAGTCCAATCCCCCTGATAAGGCAGTCTATGCCTAGGTCAGCTTGCCCAGGATCACAATGTCCATCCGGGTTTGGAATCCCTCCAGAGGAGGAGACTTTACAACCTCTCTGGGCAGCCTCCTCCAGGCCTGCGGCACCCTCACACCAAAGAGTTTTCTCCTGTTGTTTAGAAACCATCTCTGTGGCTGGATTTCAGGCTTGCAGCTGGTATGCTTTGGACTTGGGTATTTGCTTTAAGGTCTGGTGCAAACACTGTGCTACCTGAAATGCGGGGTAACACCAGCTGGCAAACTGCTGCTGTGCATCCTCTTCATCAACAGGTTTTTGTGTTCCCTGAAACTCCTAACTGCAGCTGCTTTTGCTACAATGGTCAAAAAAGAACTTTGAAGATATGCAAAGACTGGCAATTTCTGACCTTCAAAATATTACAGTTATGACATTTCACTTTGTTATTCCAGTCATGGATAAAATATCTGTCGCAGAACTAGTCCCTTATGCCCAGAACACAACAATCACTTTTTGTAGCACCTGAAAGGTTCAATTAGACCATTATGAACTCAACTGTAGCCAGAAAAGAAATGGAAGAGTTGGAGCACCAAGGGTGCAGCTATTTGTGTTAAATTGGTCTCATTTTTTCAAGCATCCTGTTGAACATTATAGAGGTCATAGCCCCTCACTGCTCTGAGAACCTCAGAAGTCTCTAAAGCCCGTTGAGTTTCACCAGGAATGCTCTATTCCCAAATTGCCTCACATGTTTTACAGGGTATTATGACTTGCAGTTTTAGAGGTCCAAAACACGAAGCAAATAAAAATTCAGTTCTTTCCAGATTTTCCAGCTTTAGTTCTTTAAAAGGCCTGGAGCACAAGCACAGCTCCTGTGAAGCAGGGATGCCTCAACCATCAGCTTTTATCAAAGATGCAGCTGTCCCAGTTGTCAGGTTTGGGGCTTCCCTTGCACAAGAGGTTCTCATATTAATTTGGTGTCAGCTGCTTTTGGCTGCTTGCTTTATGTTCTAAGCAATTTGCACTCCTGAGGTAAAACTCTTCCTGAGAAGCTACAGAAACCCATCACAGGTTGATGATGGAGTGCCTAGACCCAGATGGTGAACCTTCAGACATCAGATGCTCCAGGCCCCTCAGCATCTTTGCAGCCAAGAATTCCCTGTCTCTCTTGACCTGGGCAGCCCTGACAATTTCCCATAAATCATAACCTGGATTGATCAAAAGCGTGATCCTTTTCCTTCCTCTCCGTGCCCTTACGGACATGCTGCTGTTCCACCAGCAGGCTGGTCTCCTGCCATACCCACACAAGACACCAGACCAGCAGCAGCCCAAGGTGCACCACAACTTACAGTTAGAGCCTTCAGGCAACATCTTGGGCTCAAGGCAGTTCAGTCTTCCAGCTTGACAAAGAAGGGATCTCATCAATGCTGATCAATACTTAAAGGGTGGGTATCAGGAGGATGTGACCAGGCATTTTACAGTGATGCCCAGTGATGGCACAAGGGGTAATGGACACAAACTTGAACAGATGAAGTTCCATCTCAACACAAAGAGGAACTTCTTCAATTTAAGGGTGACAGAGCATTAGAGCACGCTGCCCAGAGAGGTGGTGGAGTCTCCATCTTTGGAGACATTCAAAATCCACCTGAATGATCTTTAGGTGACCCTGTTTTGGCAGAGGGATTGGACTGCATGATCTCCAGAGGTCCCTTCCAATGCCTACCATTATGTGATGCTGTGAAAACTGTACCTTCAGAGAGGGATGCAACCTATAGTGACAGTGAGGTAGGCATCTATTGGAGCGCAGCTACGAGACGACTTGGGGTCACACAGTAATGCTTTCCAGACACTACCAGTCAGGGCTGGATTTACACTGTTCATCTACTTTACATTAGGGCTGTAAAACTTCATCTTTCTCTGCCTGCTGCCCTTCCCTTCCAGATTAATTTTATTAACAGTTCTTTCTATAAAAGCAGTCTAAAACATCACTCCGCATTTGGGCCACTCGGAAGAGAGCAGGTTCCTGCAGAGAGCTGCTGTTATCCAAGGGAGACTCTCCAAGCACACTCCTCATTCCCCAGTTTTTCTCACTGGGGGTGCATCCTCCCTCTGTCCCCTTCAAAGGAGGTCAAAGCAATGACAGAACCAGCCAGGTATTGAAATATTGCAGCTGTTTTCTCCAGGGTGCTTGTGTTGCACATTATTCCTGCCAAAATGTAGGCAAGGACACCAAGGAACCGTGTGGCCTTCAGGTCCCTTGGGTGAGCTCAGATCAGCTGATGGGAAATCTTACAGCAAATGTTGGGTTTTTTTGTGGTTTATACTTTTATTTTCCCCACTTATATTTCACAAATAAAACTCAATGTCTTATTTTCACTGAATGACAGCACTGCAGCTCAGCAAATTAATGAAATCACTCCTGGGCTCTGTGTTGATTACTCTCTCTCTTTTATTATTGAAGAAAATGTCAAATGCTCAGACCTTTAATTTGAATCTTTCAGAAGCATTTCAGCAGTTTAGGAGCAGTTTTCTCACCTCTGAAACAAATCAGTTTGCATGAACTGCTCAACACACAATCCCAGATCTAATTTCTGATTTCATCAGAGCTGCAGAGCAAATCCTAAAGTCATAGAACCACAGAATTATGGAATGGTTTGAGTGGGAAGGGACCTTAAAGGTCATCCAGTCCAATCCTCCTGCAGTCAGCAGGGACACCTGCAACTAGAGCAGGTTGCTCAGAGCCACAAACGACCTGACTTGGAAAGGTTCCATGTCCCATCTCTGTGGTAAAATCCTACTAGGCTGACTCCCAGCACAGCCCAGTTTCAAGTACTGGAACCAAATTCCCTCTGGGACTGGAACTGCCTGATAGCATATTCTCCAGCAGTTCCAGTCCCAGAGGGCATTTGGTCCCAGGATGAGTTCTTGAGCAACCTGGGCTGGTGGGAGGTGTAACTACATGATCTTTAAGGTCTCTTCCATCTCAAACCATTCCAAGATTTTGAGTCAAGCTTGATACTGAGCCTTCAGCTCACCTGGTGCTGCCTATCAGCCACTCAGCTGAGATGTTCAGGAGAAATCAGCCCCTGCAGTGCTTGAGTATCACACACCACAGTTAAGGATGAATACGTCAACACAGGTCAGCTCTAAACCCTAGCAACTTGACCTGTCCTCTACTCTGCAGCTATTTCCCCACTAACAGCAAAGGGGAATAGCTCTTCAGTCTCATTTGGTCCACTGCTGCTCTCCCCACAGCTTGCTAGCAGGCTACACACAGCCCTGTGTCCAACAGAACATATTAATAAACTTCTGATGGAGCACTTGGAACCTGCCAACTCCAAGAGGATGCTTTACAAAGAGCAAGCAAGACCAGGCTGGTGGCTGGGGGCTGTGTAATGAAGTCCTGGTTCCTAGCCCTGCTGCCAAGAAACCAGAGCCAGCAGCACAGTCCTGACACTGCCTTCATCCACTGTGCCATGATTCCTCCCAGAGAAACCCATCCAGTCATAATTTTACATGAATAAAATGCTTCTCTTCCAGCTTTCCCAGCACATTTTCTGCAAGCCACACACACAGCAAAATGTTCAGTGTCTCGCTCCCTCCTCCTCCTTTCCCTCTCAATTTTTCCTACCTTCTTTTTAGCCAACCATACAGGGACAAATTCTAGCCTAAAATTCATTAGGAGAAGACACAAAAATAGAAGTACATTATCTTTTGTGCTTCTCTCACATTGTTGATTCATCAGCAGCGTGAAGGTAAAATAATTAAATGTTTGTCTAATGAAAACCAAGCAAACAAACAAAAAAACACCTACAGGAGAGACTGGGTTTGGGCCTTTCTGGAACCCAAGCATGGAGATTTAGGGTCTCTTGTGAGACACAGGCTTTGTCCTCCCCACTTCTCCAGAGCTATAAAAATGCCTGCTGATGATACCTCCCCTCCTCCTCGGCTCAAAAATAAACACGATAGAGATTCAGTTCCGGAGAAGCTGGCAACACATCTCTGCTGCAAAGCACAAACCTTCAGCAAATCCCCTTCAAAACTTGTACCCAAATCTCCCCAAATCCTGCCTGGCAATTCTCTCATCACCTCCAAAAGTTCTCCCAGGGCCAAGAGAAGCAGAGGAGCAGGCAAATGTCTGCAGGGACCAAGGTCAACAGAGGAGATGCTCAAAAACCATTAGTGATTTGGCTTGATCCTTCATCAAAACCCCTTTTGCTTTCCCTCCCTAACACTCGACTGCCCACGATGTGGCAGGCTGAGCCAATGTGACAAAATGTCAAAATACATTTTTTTTAAAACAGAAAAAAAAAATTAAACCTAAACTTTAAAGGTAAAAAACTGACCCCTGGCAGTCTCTCTATCACATGTGTCGTTCCAGTTCCTGCTGAAGCAAACCAAAGGCTCGGAGAGTAACTTGCTGGGACAAAGCTTCAAACAAGTGGTCAGAGTAGCAGTGATGGTCAGGCTTGATGGGGATCTAAGTAACTTCATCTAGTTCAGGTGTTCCTGCTGACTGCAGCGGGATTGGACTAGATGCCCTCTAGAGATCCCTCCCAGTGCATTCTGATTCTACCTCCTAAAGTTCACCTTGGCTTTTAAGCTCACATTGGTCAATAAAAGCAACTGAAGATTTGTCCATTTGCATAGGTGATCTTCAGAGGTGACTTCAAACCCCTGTTATTGAGTGATTTCTCCCCTCTAACCAGCAATGGTGAGGCCACACCTCAAATATTGCCTTCAGTTTTAGGCTTCTCCCTACAAGAAGGATGTTGAGGTGCTGGAGCAGGTCCAAAGAAGAGCAACTAAAGTGGCGAAGAGCCTTGAACACAGGCGTTTATGAGCAATGGCTGAGGGAACTGAGGTTAAGACTTCAGAAGGGGTAGCTGAGGGGAGACCTCACTGCCCTTTACAACGTCCTGAAAGGAGAGTGGAGCCGGGTGGAGGTTTGTCTCTTCTTGCACCTAACAAGTGACAGGACAAGAGGAAATGGCCTCAAGTTGTGCCAAGGAAGGTTTGGGTTGGATGTTACAAAGAATTTGTTCACAGAAAGGGTTCTCAAGGCATTGGAACAGGCTGCCGGGGGCCATGCTGGAGTCATGCCCCTGCACATTTAAGACATGCAGATGTGGTGCTTAGGGACGTGGCTTAGTGGTAGTAGCTGATGAGCAGTGGGGAGATTGTGAGCTCTTGGTGAGTGGCTGGACTTGATGATCTCAAAGGCCTCTTCCAACCTCAAGAGTGCTATGACTCTATGATTCAAGCCCCAGACAGCAACCTAGGATGTGATGGTGTTCATTGACTCCATAAGGGAACAAGCAAATTTTACCTAAATCATTCCACTGGCACTAGAAACAATATCTGCTACCAAAGCAAAAGGACCACAAACAGCATCATTTCCACCACTGCATCCCAGGCATCGTAGCAGTAATGACCTATTTACCACCAGGCTACTGAGGGTGTCAAATCCAAAATGCCTTCACATTCCCTGCTGGAGTCTGAGATCACTATTGATGAGCTTCGTGATTCGATGTCAAGGAAATGAGCTGAGTTGAAGGTTATCACAGCTCTCTTTGGAGAAATGCCAGGGAATTTTTAGAGAGAGTCTTCAAAGCAACAATAAAATACCACGGATCTGAGTCAGAGTGGGCAGGCATCGCTGTGAGAATCAGGGAGCAGCAGAGCTCTGCCTCTGCACACAATAACCACAGACAGAAGAAACTGCGTAAGAATTCCATGTTTCCAAACTCACATACAACCATGCTGATGTATGTTAGAATCCCTGAACACCAGCATAGTGGGAGTTGGAAACAACCTCTGGAGATCATCTAGTCCAACCCCTCTGCTAAAGCAGGGGCACCCACAGCAGTTTGCCCAGGATCACAACAGCCAGCTGGGTTTGGAATCTCTCCAGACAAGGAGACTCTACAACTTCTCTGGGCAGCCTGCTGCAGGCCTCCAGCACCCTCATACCAAAGAAATTTATCCTCCTGTTCAGATTGAACCTCCTGGGTTCCAGTTTGTGCCCACTGCCCCTTGTCCTGTCACTGGGCACCACTGACAAGAGTCTGGTGCCATCCTCTTGGCCCTCACCCTTT
Organism: Eubucco bourcierii; assembly: GCA_013396675.1. Lineage (NCBI taxonomy): Eukaryota > Metazoa > Chordata > Aves > Piciformes > Ramphastidae > Eubucco > Eubucco bourcierii. The sequence continues at coordinate 221,810 of VWZE01025956.1, read as the reverse complement.
AGCTCTTGCTGAGCATAGCTCAGATCCCTTCTCAGGCTATTGTTCTCCAGGCTGAGCAGCCCCAGGGCTCTCAGCCTTTCCTCCTCACAGAGATGCTCCAGGCCCTTAAAACATTCTAAAATGAAAAATCAAAACCTGATGGCTCTAAGAATCATGTGACTTGCTGACACTTTAGGAAAGCTCAGCAGCTTCAGTCAACTGAGAATGTGGCTCATGGATTCAAAGGGGTTCTGGGGCTCACTTCAAGGCTCATGGTGTTCTCCCTCAGTAGGTCCATCAGGATTAGCAGAACCCTGGAGGTTCAGCTCACAGGTTCAAAATGGATGATGCTAGTGCAGGTGAAGAAAAGAGGTGGTGGTAAGGAAATGCCTGTTCTGGGTGTATGCATCAGTGTAAAGGAGGGGGAGTTTATGAAGAAGTAGCAGAGGATGGGACAGTATTATTTATGAATTAAAGCTAGGTCTGTGTATAAAGAAGAACCTGATGATCTTGCTAGTGAATGTAGGAGCTTTTATAAACCTAAGATACTGAAGCTGCTGGACACAGATAAGACTCCACAGCCCTGCCTCCCTAGCACCTCAGCTCACTAAATACTGCCCCTGCTTTCTAAGGTCATCCATAAATCCATGAGACTCCTCACTATACTAAAGAGATCAGGCAGGTTTGGAACAGGCTATCAAACTGCCAAGATAAACCCCTTTCTCCCAGCCAAATCCACCTCTATCAGGCTTTCCAAAGCAGTAATCAGAATGCTGACTCCAGCACATGAAATATCTCACTTGGTTGTTTCTTCTCTTTGGGCTCAATGCCAAATGCTGATTTGCACCATAAGCTCCTAGCACCTAGAACCACACCAGCATCAACACCAAACTCGGTCTTAGCCTTTCATGTAACCTGTCCTTCCCCACAGCACCAGTGGACCTACAAGACCCTGTAGACAGAATGAGGGATGGGACTCAGTGACTTGCATGTCTCCAGCACCCAGCTCTCTAGCACAATACACTGACAAATCCTCCTCATCTGCTGAAGGCTTGAATCCACTCCAGGTAATAACAGTAAAATACTCCTTTCCTCTCTGCTCCAGTGGTACCACAGCCCATTTCCAGAGCTCTTCTGCTCATGAATCTATCTGTCCCCAGGAGGTCTGTTGCTCCTCTATAGTTACCATTAGAACAAACTCTGATTTGTGCAGATCTGGGTGGTGCCAGATCCTTAAACCATGCTGGCCAGAGATGTCCACGAGTGAGGAAACACAAAGCTCTGAGAAACTCAGAGGCTCTGTGCTGGAAAAAAACACATTTGGATCACCTGTTCTTCTCAAAGCCAGAGGAAGATTGTCCCTCCAGTGCCTGTTCTGCTATTTTCTCCAATCTCATGAGAAGTGTCCCATGTGAAGGTATTTCAGTTATTTTCCAGAAATACAAATCCATGGCCTAGTGGATTACATTTTCTGCACATTCTAATTTGTCCTGCTCTCCAGCCCCAGTTTTCCTTTTTTAACACCACTCCTCTATACTTAGTAAAACCTCCAGTATTAGATCCTTCTCCCTCTTCCACAGAATCCCAGCATGGTGGACCCTGGGAGGCATCTCTCAAGATCATCTAGTCCAAGCACCAGTTGGGTTTGGAAGCTCTTCAGAGAAGGAGACTCCACAATCTCTCTGGGCACCCTGCTCCAAGGCTCCAGCACCCTCACAACAAATAAGTTTCTCTTCCTGGTCAGACAGAACCTCCTGGGTTCAAGTTTGTGGCTGTCACCCCTTGTCCTGTCACTGGGCACCACTGAAGATTGTCTGGCCCCATCCTCTTGTCCTCCACAGGTCCTTCAGCTGTAGCTGAGCATTGATCAGATCCTCTCTCAGGCTGCTCTTCTCCAGGCTCAACAGCCCCAAGTCTCTTGGCCTTTCCCTCTCACAGAGATGCTTCAGGCCCCCTCTTTGTAACCACCAATGGACTTCCTCCAGTAGTTCCCTGGTTCACTTTCTCCATTTGGAAACATTTCCATCTCTCCTTTCCTCACCTCCTTCCCAGATTATCAATGGTTCCTCTGCAGTGCCATCCCTTCAGATTCATCCCAACTTGGTAAAGCTGCTGCAAGCTCTCTTTCCCTTTCTCCTTGTTGCTCTAAGCCAGTAAATTTAGACATGAATGTATTTAATACCCTACCAGACGAAACACGGGCTAGAGACTGCATCTATCACTAATGTGAGAATACTCATCAGCCAAACCATGTCATGCTGTCTCAGGAGGCAAATGTCCTCCTCCTTGTCCAAGCAGGCAGTCAGAGTAGCTCCTGCTAACTAACAGCATGCAGCACCATCATTCCCCAGATGGGACAGAGAGGTGACAGATACATTTCCACTGGGCATTTAAGGACAATCTGAGAGGGACAAGGTGAGTGGGATGGATTTGGAAGCAAGGAGGGAGGTCAGAGGAAATACTGCATATCTAGAATCAGCAAAGCATAGAATTGTTTCAGTTGGAAAAGACCTCCAAGATCAACAACCTAATGCCACATTTCTCGAACACCTCCAGGGATGGTGAGTCCACCACCTCTCTGGGCAGCCTGTTTCATTGCCTGACCACTCTTTCAGGAAAGAAATCATTCCTTTTCCTGCTTGTGTTTTGGGCCACTCTGCTAGGAAGTCTTTCCAAGTGTCTGGCTGCCAGGAAAGTCTCTGGTTTCTCTGGATTCCTGTCTCAAACCCTCACCTGTCTGTATGCCTGGTTTCCACGGAGATGACTGATCCTTTGGGAGTCTGATTTCCCTCCTGGGTTGCTTGCTTCTTGCCCTCTGATTGAGCCCAGCTCCTAGGTCTGCACCCCAGGCAGTACAAGAAGCAGAAGCAGACCAAGTCTAAAGTGATATTCTGGAATCAGCCAGCAAGTGGTGAACTCCTCGATTCCCTAATGCACAAAGCAGAGGCAGTTGGTCGGCAGTCTGCACAACCTGTACTATGAGCTTGGGTAAGTGACAGCTCAGAGAAACCTGTGACAGGAAGAGTGAATCAGAGCTGACCTCCCAGGAGGAGAGGGATGTTTGTCCCATGAGACATGGTGCCTTGGCAGAAAAGCTGAGCTCTGCCTGGACACATTGCTGCTTTGGTCTCTGCATGGCGCTTGCCAAGATTTCAAAGCACATCACCATCAGCAGCTCAAGATGGACAAGAAGCAAGGTAAAACCTACCTCATAAATGCCACCAAACACAAGAGAAATGTCAGGTGCACCAAGCTGGCCTTTCAGGAGACTGCTGGGAATGACACCCATGACATCCATTAGATCCAGGACTTAATTTTGCAAAAAAAACACACCACACACCCTGCCAGGTACCAGAAGCCTTTAACGCTGATGTACTTCAACCAGTCTCTTAAGGAGGATGAGAAGATACAAGGTAAAAAGCAAAGACCAGATGGGTAGGTAGCTACAATGTCTATGTTGCACAATCCAATCCAATGTATTTAAAAGAAGTGATTGGAGTAAATAGCACAGTAAGGCCCCAGCCCCAACAGAGCAGGGCTCCAGGTGCACCACTCAAGTACTGTCTAGGCAAACAGGAGCTCCCCTCGTGTGGGCAACAATTCATTCACCTCAGTCTAGCCTGGAAATCATAGTGTGGTCATCACCAAAGTGAGACTATCCTGTAGAAACCCTGGGGCTTCCACCTTCCAACCCCTGTGCTCACCACTGCAACCATCTCACAGTGTTTCTCAAGAGAGAAACAGCAAAGCTGAGAGCAGAAAGCCCCAGGACACTCCACTGACTGCCTCACTTGCCACACTACCAGAAAGGAGACTTTCCATGGCCACTGCAAGGCAGAAAGGATTCATATAAGCCGTGGAAAGAAGCTGAAAATAACAATCCAAAAGCTGCAAACATCTGGAAGACCAAAGCTTTGCTCTCCAGTCCTGAATTGATTTCTTGCCTCAAATAGACTTCTGGCAGGGTGGCAATTAAAGTGAGTTACACAATGCTGTAAAAACCTTGCTCGTTTCCGTTTCAGACTTTATTTTTGCATCTTTGCTTTCTAGATGCTTTTGCATTTCAACAGCCACTCCTTGGATTTTAGCTCTCTTTTATCTTTCCACTCTTCCCCTGGCCAAATCATTCTGCATGCATTTGTAGGTTTTATTTCTACACGGATTATGCTGTTTGGGGCCTTGTAACATTTCCCTGCGAGGAGCTGGTCAGCGGTGACTATATCCGCTGTGAGCTGCTGAGAAAACACATGGGGAACCCTCGGAACTTACAGAACCACAGAACTGTTACGGTTGGAAAAGACTTCTAAGATCATTGAGTCCAACCTTCAAGCCAATACCACCATGGCCATTAAACCATTTCCCAAGGTGCCACATCCACAGGTTTCTTGAACGCCTCCAAGGATGGTGACACCACCACCTCCCTGGGCTGCCTCTTCCAATGCCTGACCACTCTTGTAGGAAAGAAATTGCTCCTAATAATATACATCCTCAACCTCCCCTCCTGTTCTATCACCTGGTACTAGGCAGTAGAGACCAACCCCCCTCCTTCCAACCAGCATTCAAGGAGATACAGGGAGCAATAAGGTCTCCCCTCAGCCTCTTCTCCAAGCTGCGCAACTCCTCTTCTCTCAGCTGTTCTTTATGACTTGTTGCCTGGACCCTTCACCAGCTTTGTTGTCCTTATCAGAGGCAGTTGTTTTGAGATGTGTCCTGAACCTTCAGGATACCCTTGTCTCATGCCTCCATGACATAGATTTCCATCTATTGTCTTGATTCCTCCTCACAAGTCATAGGGAAGAAGGGCAGACTATGGGGGAAACAGTTCTGCTTGTCTGAAGAGATTGTAAAGCAAGTCCAGCTGCCACTGAGAAGGGCAGTACTGCCATCAGCACCACTCCAACCATCTGCTGGCCTTTGCTGCACTGGGAGGGACATGAAAACAAGATGTCAAACCATGGGATTTCCAGCCAGGCCAGCAGTAAAAATGTCAGACACCAAACCCAGCCACTACAGGCACCAGGGTTGAGTTTTACAGATCCACTGGGCCCCTAGCAGCAGAGAATTCCCTTTGCACTTACCCTACACAACCTTGAGCTGCTGTGGATAAAGCAAAGAACTGCTGGTAGTCCCAAGCCTTTGATCTTCATTTGACTTCTGAGGGGTTTCAAGCACCCTTTTCCATTTTCAAACTAGACAAAGCACTCCAGTATTTATATAGCACCGAGGCTTTTAGGTTACTCTGCTTCAGAAAACACGTTTATGATGCTGGAACGAAGAATGTCAAGTGGCATTATTGCTTCAACTCCCACCTGAGTTGGAAAAGAAACCTGTCTGTGGTAAAAACAGGGGGGAAAGGGCAAGAAAAGAAACCTAACACTAGGAAGAGGGAGATGTGCTCAGCTATGGGAAAACTGTTCAAAGGAATCAGCAGAATTCTTTCATGACCATCTGAAAGTAACCATTGCAGACGTTTCCTGCCAGCTTTGACAAAACAGGAGGGAACGTGGCCCATGGAACAACCTTCCTCTTGGGGAGAGAATGGCCATGTGCAGAAGCTCTAAAAGGAAAGATGTGAGTTGCAATCACTTGGACAGAGACATGCCTCTAGGAGACAGCACTTCCAAGGGATCCCACCAGCTACGGCAGGGCTGGGCTGCATCAGGTGGCTTTTGTGTCATTCCTGTGTGCACTGGGAGCTTCTCCTCTATCTTATTCCATGAGATGAAAATTCTTGGCTACCCTGAATGGTTTTGCCCTGTAGCTTATGCCAGGAAAGCCTGAAAAGCCACTACTCCAAAGCTACTATTTTTACTTAGGTATCTCTGTTCAACACACATTAATTTCTTAACTGCATAGAAACATAACAAAAGGCTTAGGGAGGAAGGGGGAAAAAAAATTTTTAAAAAATCCCTCCTAATTTGGATCAATCAATAACAGAGAGCAAGTGGATTATTAATGAGTAACCACTGAAGGCTCTAGAGAGGTGCAGAGACCTCATCTAGCAGAGAGCTGTTTGAAACAATAAGGATGCAACCTGACATTGCATATGCAAAACCTTGGAGGCCGAATTAATCTTTGGTAGAACCCTGCTGGCATCGTTTGGCATCTTGTATCTGCTGGGACCTCAGGTGCAATTCAAGACATTGTTTTGAAGCCAAGGAGGGAGCTAAAGCCCTCCTGCAAACCCCACCTCCCTCTCTGCAAAGGGCAAAGCAGCATTTTTCAGCCATCCCTGGTCTGCTACAATCCCTGCTGCCTTCAAGCACAGTACTTCTCCTCTGCTGTCAAACCACTTAAGAAGAAAGGGCAATTTCCTTCTGCATGCTGTACAGAAAGAGAAACAAAGAGGTAGACATGTGAAATGGCCTCTGCAGCACCTCCTCAAAAGGGCTAGAAATAGGGGGGAGCTCCCCCAAAGCCCAGCCCCAGGACCATTCCATTGTTCCTCAGCTGCTCCAAACACTGGGCAGCCACAGAGAGCTCAGATTTGGCTTCTGATTAAAATCTGGAGAACCCTGATGGATGGTGGCCTGAAGAGGACATCTCTGCTGAGCTCAGAAGAATTTCCTGCTTAGAGCAGAGGTATTTTGCTGGGTTTAAAAATCCAGGAAATTAAAATTCCCTTGTCTTCAGACATCAGGAAACTTGGGAGCTAATGGGGGAGAAGACAAGAGTGCTCTGGATAAATAGGTTACTCCATCACCATCAAATCTTGTGCCTTTCTCAATCTTCTCTACAGCATGTGTCTCAGACACTGTCTCAGACAGGGCATGGAGCTCTCTGCACTCCTGCTTTCAGCCAGCATGGAAATTTACTGCCTCCTTGGGAAGGCTTTGATATTTTAAACCCACAACAGAGCATTCTCCATGCTTGAAAGGCAACCACCAGCTTAGCCGCAGCAGAAGTATTTGCAGTGCCCTGGGAGATGAAAACAGTTCAAAACCTCTTGGTTTTACTGGGCAAATTAAAACCTAAACAAACGAGTCCTTTCCTTTCTTTCTCTTAATTCTGCTTGTGCCCATTCCTCTCCTTGACTTCCAGTGCATCCTGAAGAAATGCAGGGATTTGACTAAACAGCCTGGAATTAACCCTGGAATGGAGAAACTGAGATACAACACTGTCATAAAACCATGGAATGACTTTGGTTGGAAGAGACCATCCAACCATTAACTCAGTACTGCCAGGTCACCACTAAACCATGTCCCTCAGCACCACATCTCCACAGCTTTGAAAATCCTTGAGATGGGGACTCCACCACTGCTCTGGGCAACCCGATCCAGGTCTTGGCAGTCTTCAAGGGGAAGAAATTATTCCTCATGTCCAACCTAAACCTCTCCTGAGGCCACTTGAGGCCATTCATCACAGGAGAAGAGGCTGAACCCCACCTGGCTCCAATCTCCTTTTAGGGAGCTGTAGAGAGCCTGAAGGTCTCCCCTCAGCTTCCTTTTCTCCAGACTGAACAACCACAGTTCCCTCATCCTCTCCTCATCAGACCTGTTCTCTAGACCCTTCACCAATTTCAGCATCCTTCTCTGGACACATTGCAGAACCTCAATGTCCCTCTTGTGGTGAGGGACCCAAAACTGAACCCAGTGCTGAAGCTGCAGCCTCACCAGTGCCCTGATGGCTACACTAATGTTGATCCAGGCTAGGATGCTGTTGCCTTCTTGGCCACTTGGGCACACACTGTAGCCCACAACGTAGGATTTGAACTCCTGACATTCCTGTTCTCCGATTGAGCCACATCCATCACACTTGGGTTTTTCCTTTGCACTCCTCAGTCTCTCCATAAGTCATGACCCTCCCCTCTCCCTGCAATGCTCAGTGAACAAGAAACAAACTGCTGTCCTCTCTTGTTCTCTTACATTACAGCGTAGGACAGCACAAGCACCAATGGGAGCAGACAAGTGCTCCCATGGCTGCAGAAGCTGTTATGATGGTGTCCAACCGCCTCCAAATTTCCCCCTCCGCAGGCACAGCCACAACGTTCCATGAGGCGCTGGGAAGGAGCTTATAGGGAGAGCAAGAGACAAGGGCTAAAAGCGGCTGTTGACTTCACTCTCCCATTTGGGTGGAGGTGGTGGAGGTGGGTGGCCAGGAGCAGAAGGGAGGTGGAGGGGGCAACATTTATTTCCAGCTGCACTCATGTGCCATTTCTCTCTGCATTGAGATTTGATTGGGAACAGCAGGAGGTGGGGAGTGGGAAGTGGAGAGGGGGGGGAGGGGAATTGGGACCAAAAAGGAAAATCGCAGAGTCTTTGCAGAAAAACATGTTAAGGAAGAGGAGAGAAGTCGTTAGCAGAGGCTCAGGGCTGTGATGATGATATCGTTGCTGGGGGGGTGGAGGGGAGGTGGTTAAAAATAGAACAAACTCCAAAGCTACTGGGACTCTGGTTCTGCACTGGACACAACTGTGTAGGATGGAATTAAGGCCACTTGACCAAGCGGCACAGGCTGCTGCATGGTGATGAAATGCTGTTTAAAAAGGCTGCTTGCAGAAAGCCTGCCTCCTAATAAATGGCAAGGTTTTCTTCACTCCCAGAGATTATGTAATATGTTCTTGCCTGCTGCTGACTCATATTTTCCAAAATATAGCTGGGAAGGAAAACATATGCACATGTGGTTTAAATCTCCATGATTCCCTCTATACGTAAAAAAGAAATAGAAAGGAGGATGCAGGGCTGCATCCTCACAGGCAGGCTGCTGACAGAGGGGCACAGCCTGGCATCTGTTCCAAATACACACTCTGGAGGGAGAGGAATCCAGCACCGTTTTCTGGGGCAAAACACAGTAACTGTTTAACACAGGGAGTGTAGGAGGAGAACAAGAAACTGGGAAGCTATGAGGGGGAGACGGCAAAATAAGAATCACAGAATGGTAGGGAACTGGAAAGGGACCTCTGGTGATCATCAAGTCCAGCCCCTCTGCCATGGCAGGATCACCTAGAAAAGGTCACACGTGAACATGTTACAGGATCACAGGATGTTAGGGGTTGGAAGGGACCTCCATAGATCACCAAGTCCAATCACCCCTGCCAGAGCAGGACCATAGAATCTAGCACAGGTTGCACAGGAATGCATCCAGACTGATCTTGAAAGTCTCCAGAGATGGAGACTCCACCACTACTCTGAGCAGACTGCTTCAGGGCTCCATCATCCTTAAATTACACAAGTTCCTCCTCATGTTTAGATGGAACTTCATATGCTTAAGTTTGTGCCCATTACCCCTCGTTCTATCACTGGGCACCACTGAAACTGGTCCCATCCTTGAAGTATTGATCAGCATTGATGAGGTCCCCCCCTCAGGCTGCTCTTTTCCAGACTAAAAAGCCCAAGTTCCCTCAGTCTTTCTTCATAAAAGACATGTTCCAGTCCCTTCAGCATCTTTGTAGCCCCAGAAGACTCACCGGGAAGGTGCTGCCTACAATCTCCAGCCAAACATGGGCTCTTGCAGACCAGCCACAGTCTCATATCAAGCTTAAAGTCAAGCTGGGTGCAGTAAGGGAGCAAGGCCAGTGCTGGCTAAATTCCATAAATCCAGGGTCTTGATCCCATTAACACTGTGACCATGCTTCCCAGGCTCCAGGTGTCCACTGAAGAAGCCAGGCTCCTGCTGCTTCAAGACGTGTAATAATAGGCAGCCAGTCCTAAGCATATTTGCTTCCAGCCCGCCAGTTGGGCAGGTCTGGTATCTCTGCTCTGTGTCACTGTGTACTTTTAATTCTTTGGGAAAAGACTTAGATCCTTCTGCAAACCCCTCAGAGTCCAGGAGATGGGATTGATCTGCTGCTGGACATCGGATGAGAGATTCATTTACCCTGGACCAGAGGAGACTGAAAATCTATCTGGGTGTCAACTCCTGATCATGAAATCAGGGCCGATGCTCTCCTACAGTGACAGTCAGGTTACCTGGGTGCTCCTGCTCCCACTGTCTGGCAGGGCTGGGAACTGCCCACAAGGACACCACAGTGAGCCCCCTCCTCACCAAGCACGAGGCAGCTGCACCCAGCACACACAGCTGTCCTCCTCGCACCGTCTCCTCCTCTTGCCTGTGCCAAAGCATAAGCCAGTTCCCCACTACAGCACTCTGTGCCCCCACGGCCCTTCTTGACAGTGTGAGGCAGAGGTTTGTGAGGCTGGCCCTGCTCCCCCTTACCTTACAGAGTCCCTCTCCTTCACCCCTGTGCCCCATATATATACACACACACACACACGTGTGCACCATTAGCACTCCGGTTTCTCCACGCAGCTTTGCATCCATGAGACCCAGAGCAAAACAATTCCTGTTTAATACCTAAAGTTGTGTCAGAGCCAGCTGCCATTTAAAGGGTTGTAGAATCAGAGAATTGTCTGGGTTGGAAAAACCTCTAAGATCAAGTCAATTTATCAACCTACACCATCATGGCCATTAAACCATGTCCCCAAGTGCCATGCCCACACATTCCTTGAAAACCTCCAGAGATGGTGACTCCAGCACCTCCCTGAGCAGCCTCTTCCCTCACAGAAAATAAATTGTTCCTAATAGCCAACCAAAACCTCCTCTGGCATGATGATTTCAGGCCATTTTCACTCCTCCTATCACCTGGCACCAGAGAGAAGAGACCAACCCCACATCACTCCAACCTCCTTTCAGGGAGCTGTAGAGAACGATAAAGTCTCCCCCTCAGCCCATCCTAAAAAAGATGCTTGCTCTTGTTTCCACGGGAACTTCATTTCATCTGGATTCAAAACCTATTCTAGAATTGTGACTTTTTAACTGATTTCTCCCAGAACTTCACCAAAGCCAAAACATCCAGTAAGCCTAAAAACCTTTGGAATACATCTTCAAAACAAACATTAAAGATTGATCTCCTTCCTCCAAGATTATACTGAAACCTGACTGAAGCTCAAACCAGATAAGGCCAGAGAGTTGCATAAAATTAATCAGCACCTTATCAAGCCAGGAAGAAAGGAGTTCAGATAACAAGCCTTGCCTAAATTTGGTATCGGAACAGCAAACTTCAGAGCACAGTTGATTATGAAAACCTTGTCAGATATGCTGAGTACAATAGAGGAGAGTGGGTGCACCAGAAGTCACAGGGGGAACATGGTCTGCAGAAATCCTCTGAAAAATCCTGTTTCTGATAACACAAGCCAGAGTCTGGTGCCTTTTTTTTTCCTTTCTTTTTTTTTTTTTTTTTCCCCCACATGGAACAATTTTACTTGAGAAAACTTCCCTACAGATATACCCAGCAAATCAGCCCATGGCTTCTCAGAGTAAAAAACTGACCTTTGGGGTGGTTTTCTACATCTTTATTTTGTGCAGCTGATACCATGCTGCATCCTAGTTTGGCTGATGTTACTCCTCCAGCATCTTTCAGGCATGAGCTGCAACCTCTCACCCAGTCAGGAGCTTCAAGTTCATTCAGAACAGCTTAAATAGCAAAGAACAGGTACTAGAGCAGCCTACCCCTTTAGAAACAGACACCCAGGGCAAGCATCTTGAGCATCTAGAGGGAATTGGTGAGATCAAACCCATCAGCAGCATCCAGGGATTTGAAATTGATGGCTGTTGAAGCCAAGTGAGCTCTCAGGGCACATCCAGGATGCTCAGGGACATCACCTCCCAAGCTGCAAACCCAATGACAAGAATGCACAAGAATCCTCATCATTCCAAGCAGGAATGCTCAACAAGGGGCACCACAGGAGGCAGGGAGCAGGGTTGTAGAGAGAGGCTATGGGTTGGAGAAGCAATAGGATAGTAGGACATGCTGCTTTTCCCCAAGGAACAACGCAGGAAGGACCAAGCGATCCTTCTACAGATATCCATGGGGTTCAATCGTGGAATGGAGTAATGTGGCCTAGCAGTTTAGCTCAAGGAGGACAGGATGCTGGAGCACACAGCTGTCTGTGCTGGTGGAGCAATGAGATCATCTAAGAACAGGCATTGGAACAGGCTGCCCACGGAAGTGGAGAAGTAACCATCCCTGGAGGTGTTCAAGAAATGAAGGGACATGACACTCTGGGACATGGTTTAGTAGCCATGGGAGACTTAGGTTGATGTTTGGACTTGATGATCTTAGAGGTTTTTACCAACTATGATTCTAACAATAAATGACCTAAAAATTAACTTTGGGTTGAATCTAAAAATAAAGGGGAAAAAAGAAAAAAAGAAAATACTTGCGGCTGCTGAAATCCCATTCTGAGACAATTTTACCTCCATGGCCACAGTACCACCACGACAGAGCCGCCCCAGCACCCATCAGGCTATGAGTGTTGGCCTTGCAAGTGCTGGTGAGATCCTGGAGGATGGTGACAGGGCTAGAGAAACAGCTCATCCCTCGGAGACTTACAGGAGATGGCAGAGCAAAGCAGCTCGGCTTGACTTAGCCCGAGCTGCTGCCCAAAATAGCAACATGAGCCTTGCCAGCAGTCTATACGTTCTGTTACATATGTCTCAGCTGATGCGAAAGAAGGGGCAGGCACTAAACCACATGGGACCTTCCACATGGGTCTGGACAGACTTTTCTGCTCCTGGAGGTTCACACAGGAGATCCTCCACCACTGCAAACAGCTTGTTCCTTGACTCCCTGGCACAAGCCTGTTCCCCTGACACTTCTAAAGGCAAGGTTAGATACAAAGGGACAAGACAGAAGCCATACAGCACAATGCCCACCCTGCTCCATCAAGGAGAGGAAGAAGCACAGCCCAGTGGGGCCCCAAGCCTTGCTCCTGCTCCCATGTGCCTCATTTTCTCTGGTTCTGTGATGTCAGCAGAGGTAGCTCCCCCAAACACTCCAGTGTTCCCCAAGGCACACTCCTATGAAAATTTCTGTGTGAATAAACCAGAGTTGAAACCCATACCTAATTCTTTAGAGACCTCCGTGAAGGTGTTTCTTCACCCTCTAAAGCCCTCTTTAATTCAGGCAGTGAAGCTCTCAGGCCAGCCCGACAGAGCCATCCATCAGGAGAGCTCTGAGGGCTTCTTACTCTGAGCTCAGAAGTCCTGGTGAACACACCAGCACTGTGGAGTTTCTGCTAACAAAGGGTCAAAACTCCATAAAAACTGGGAATAAGCAGTGGAGGTTGCCTGGTGCTTTGCTGGCGAGGAGGACTGCGAGATTACAACTTGGCCATCCATGGGCTTCTTCAGGTTAAGGTTCATTGCCACTCAGGAAATAAATTCAACCATAACCCATAAAACAACTAACTCATGGTTTCCCCTCCAGAAGCTCTTCCTCTAGGAGCATCTATTTTTAGTGAAGAGCATAAATCACTCCAGTTTGCTCACTTACAACAGCTCCAGCAGGCAAAATCCAACTATCAACAGCTAGGGCAACATGGGCATGCATACACTGACCGCCCATACCACCATGCCCACACAACCTGACCGAGACAACAACATTTAGCAGTTACAGGACTCAGCAGAAAGTAAAGAAATAGGAATTGATTTGACTTGGGTACACCTCAGTAATGAATGATGTTCACCTTGTACAGCTGGGGTAGAGGAACCACAAGGAACACATCCAAGGCCATAGAGTAAATCAGTGGCAAAACCAGGACGTAGCAGAACTACTGCTGCAACCCCCAGAACAACCATCCTCTTCACACTAGGATAAGTATTGCACAATTATTAACATCAGGGAGTTTTGCCTAGGCTTCCTAACTTCTTGGAGATTCTGGAGCTAAGAGCCAAATCCCTGGGTTTTAGCAGAACAGCTCTCAGAACGTCACACTGGGAGACGCACACCGAGCACAATTAGCGCAGCCCACTGAAAAGACAACACAGTGCAAATGCAAAACGCAGACCCCCACCCTTCACACCAAGACAGAGGCATCATCAACAACGTACAGCACATATAGATACACCACAGGCACCATCCACGCAGACGTGCAAGCAAGCACAAGGAACGCCCCATCTCCCAGCACAACCAGCATTCCTCACGTATGGAAACCAAAGACTGACACCAAAATGAAAGGAACAAGACAGAAGAGTTCTAATCACGAAACAAAACAACATCCCCCACCTCAAAAAAAAAAAAAAGGAAAAAAAAAAAGAGAAAAATAAATTTAAAAAAAAAATTTAAAAATCCAAACAAACTAAAACCCAAAACTTACATGGATTTTTGGCAATTTTCCTTCAGACATTATACACAGCAGTTGGGCTGTGTACTGAATACCTGATCCAAAAAGAAATATAAGCACATTATGCAAACAGACAGGGGGGCAGGAGTCAGGTGAACATGCAGCTCTCAACAACATTCAGCTACAGGATGAGAAAGCACCTCTAGGTTCCTACAGGAGGGCTGAGGTCTGGGCAGATCTTCACTCACTACAAAGCCTAAGCAAGTGCTGCGCTGCCATTGCCAGCCTGGGGGAAAATCCAAATGGCAGGACAGAAAAGAGCCATCGCATCAGACACCTCAGAGCTGTCCCGGCCCCCTTTTAACTTGTCATGCGAGCTGTAAAACAGAGGTGGGAAACATCCGAGGGTGGGGGAGGAAGCCTTTAACTAAACCACAAGGAAACCCTTTTATTAGCTTTAAAGAAAGAGCATTAAAATCAGAGGGATCATCCTGACAGGGATGATTGTTCTGAAGCATCCAAAGCAGGAGAAATCCAGCCTCTCTCCACGGCAAGGAGGGTGGCTGGATCTCAACCAGTGGATTGCTGCTCAGGAGGAATGGACTTTTTCTGGACTGTGTGAAACAGGGTTGCTATGATACAGTCAGAGGCATTTTCATGAATCCTGTGGCAAATAACATTGAATCCTGCTCAAGCAGACAAACAGCAAGGCAGGTCTGCCAGCAGCCAGCCTTAGCCAACACACAGCAGCAGTCACTGGGAAGGACGGGATGTGTTCAAGAGACACTATTTGCATACAAATTAATAGGTTTTGTCTTTGGGGTTGTATTGTCCAGAGGGTCAGCATTTTGATCTATTTAAAGGAATGAACCTTCTTCCCTGTCACTGAGCTTGAGCATTCCCACAAACTCAACGTCCATAAATAAGGGGAGATTTATGAGGCCAAACTACCCCCAAGAACTAGGTACATGCATGATCTGAATCGTTCCACGGAGCAGGAAAGCTCCACAGCATGAAAATTACACCCCAAATTTTGCAAGCAAAGTCAGTTATAGGTAGAATGAGGAGTCTAGTGCAAGCAACTAGGAATGCTGTCACCTCCAAAATCTTTCAATGTAGAGTGTCACAGACTGAGTTGCTCAGGAAAAGTACAGCAGGACAGAGCTGGCAAAGAGCTGCTGTCAAGCAGGCAGCTTGAGGCGCTACTGCAAGCTGGGAAAATGCAAAACTGCAGGTGCCCAACTTCAGAATTGGGGCTGGGTCAGGTGGCTCAAGGTCTGCTTGAAATGGTATTACCACTGAGGACTGGGGATGGAAAACAGAAATCAAACTAAATGAGCTTAACCCCACTCCTTGATTGCTTTTTAGGCTTCTTTCCTCTCTCCCCCCCAGGAGTCTAAGGGGAAGTCTGACATTAACAAAGGTGGTATTGCTACAATAACAAAGTTTTCTGCTCCAAACTTTAGGGTTTGTACTGCTCTGCAGAAACCAGCCTCCAAGACAACTCCAGGTGAGAAATTTGTAATAAAACAACATTAATTCTCTCATGCAGGTTCCACATCGGGAAGAAGCACCAGTTCCCAGCAATCGTTCCTGCAGTGAGAAAGCGTGCGGGACACTGATTCTTCCCATGCACCCCACCACCAGCCTCAGATCCCCCAGAACACACAGTGCCACTGAAGGAAAGAGAAAGGAGCTGGCAGAAATCAACAACTGAGAACAAGGCAGCTCCAACAGATGTGGTTCCAAGCGCCGGTGCCTCCACGCACCCACCCAAATCCCACCCAGAAGTACCAGCTTCAGATCACGGAGCACTGGAAAAGCAGGGTCAGAACCACATATTCCCTCATGGAAATGGCACTGAAAGGTAAAACCTCCACACCAAGGCTAACCTTGAGGGAAATGGTTGCTCCTCATTTTTAACTCACTGGTTTGATTTTTTTGGGGGGCAGGTCTCTCATTCTTCCACCCTTCCTGCTCCAGTTCTTAGAACTGCCTCACGGAAAAGGTTCATTTGGCTGCTCTCTGATCGATCCGCTTTCCATAGCGATCTTTGCTGATTTCTTTTATTTCCAGGAGAATCTGCAACCTATAAAACTAATGACACATGACAGCTAACGGGCAAATTAAGCCACTTTGAGCTGTTAAAACAGCCCAAATCATCCTCAGCATCAAATTTCTTTATTTTTTTAAGTAAAAAGCAGATTGTGTCAGCTCTGAGGAAGTGAAGCTGACGCCTCCTGTACAGACAACTACAAGTGAAGAGGGAGAAAAAGATCTAGCAGGCACCAGAGCATCTTTGCCGGGCTTGTATCACCGAGTCTCGGCTCTTCTACCCATTAATAAAATGGGCTCCTGCCACTAAATGCTTCTTGTCAGCTCTTAGGGCTGACTGTTATCACCCCACAACTTGGCGGGGGGAAAGACTTGGAAAGCTGCAAATTTGCAGCATTTACCTCACTTTCCAACCATGCCACCAGCCGAAATCAGCCCCTAAGCCCAGCAATGCATTTAACTTGCAGCAAACAGATTCTGCCATGGAAATAACTGTACATCTCCATCTAGAAGCTCCAACTCTATCTTTGGGACTCAGTTACATGATGAATATTTTCTTTCTGATTTATAGAGGCCACCAGGTAAACAACAGAGAGCTGGAATTAGCACAAACTAGGTAAACTATCAAGGCACTGGCATTCCGGTGAACATTAGCAAGAGATACAAACATTTTCAAACTGATTTTTTTTTTTTCCCCCTTTGAGCAGTTCTGATTTTTTTTTTTTCCACAGGGGAAGAGAATACCTAACAAATCCGCAGGTTTTCTAACACATGTGCAGTACACAGACATATTTCCAAGAGGAAAGCATTACTCTTTTCAGACTTTCCCTTCATATTCTCTCTAAACTTCACGCACTGCCACTGGAATCCCCCCACAGCCAGCTCCGTCTCCAAGCTGTAAACATTGCAATTTTGGGTGAGACATCTCTCAGCAGTGGACCTCTAACTAGTGGACACCTTTTCAAAGCAAGCCCATAATATACAACTTAACACTTCAAGAAAATCAACGGAAATAAAGTCATGCCGAAAGAAACCCATCTCAAAACCTTGTTATCCTTATTACATATATTACCGAAAACTATAGCTGTACACACACATAAGAGAGGTAAAATAAAAATCAAAGCAAATTCCAACCCCTCCAAATCTGTTACTTTAGCAAAGAAAAACAAAGCATGCATTCCTCTTTTTTTTCCCCTCTTAGAACCCTCCTTCCCGATTTCCAGAGATATAAAGCAGATATAGACATGGGCGCGGGGCAGGGGGGAGGCGAAAAACCACCAAACCCAGCAGGTTGTTTCAGTTCCTCTCCCATCTTTAAAGACAGGGACTAAGCTACATAAGCATGGATACAGAATTTGGAGGTTTGGGGCTGAATATTGAGAAATCGAGTTGGATCATCAAGGCAGCACAAAGAAATAAAGTAGCAGTTCTCCCCCTTTGTTTTTTCCTGTGTCTGAATGTTATCTCAGCAAAGATTTACACCTTTAGTAATTTCTCATCTCCTCCCCCCACCACCTTGAAAACGTCCAGAGCTCAATTCCACTGCACACCCCAGCACCTCTCACCTGGCAGCTACATGGTTACTCTGACAGACATTACACATCAACTGCTCGCTGGAAAATCACATACAAAAAGGAAAAATTACTTCTTCTTAACTCCAGCCTCTATTTTCAAGGAAGCAAAACATCACAGCCAGTGCTTACCCCAGACAGAAATTTCCCCTCTGCTTCTAACTGAAGATGTAGAGCTCTATCTGGCTAGCACAGAACGATCCAGGACTGGATTACTATTATTTATCACATTTAAAACTCAATGGAAAAAAAAAAAAAAGAAAAAGAAAAAAAGAAAGAAAGGGAAAAAAAAGCAGCTACACTTACAGGCATACTTAAAAGACAAGACATGACAAAAGATTTAGGGAGAGATAATATACCAACGTCATACATATCACAGCGAGGCCATGTTGAAGCTCGTTTCCCCCCTCAGTAAGAAATCTCTCTCTCTCTTTCTCTCTCTCCCTCCTCTCTCTCTCTCGCTTGCTCTTGCTCTCTTGTTGAATTGCTAGTGGTAGTAGTTGCCCCCAACAGCTCAGGAGAAAAAATCCATTTAACGAGTGCCCAGGAAGAACATGAGTATGACATTCACAAGCAATAGCACCACAATCACTGCAAAAACGACCACCGTTTGAACATCCAAGGTCATGGTGCAATGCAGAACACTGTAGTGTTCAAGATGTGGGGCTGGCAGATTTGGAGAAGTCAACCTCTGCTCTGTAAGACTGTCCATACATCCACCATGCTAGAATAGAGGAGAAAACTGTTCCTGGTTTTTGGTTTTGTTCGTAATGCTTTGTGGTCTGGCTTTGAGTTTCTCCCCTATGTGCTGTCTCTAGCTCATTCTGGAGCCCGCTAAGTGAAGCATCATCACAACCAGTGAGCACTTAGGATGCAGATCCTTCCTTTAGGAAAAGAAAACCAGCGCTGTCTGCAAGCTTCTGTCTCTCGTCCCCCCTCTCTCTCCCGGTCTCTCTCTTGCTGGCTGCCTTGGCTTTTTAATTCGTCAAGCCAGTGCAGATAAGAAGCCTGGGTGAGTGTGACAGCTCTGCAAGCTGCTGCGGCTGCATCTCTCGGTGTGAGGCGGACCCTTCCGCATACTAATCAGCTCCAGTGACCAGGCGGCGACGGGATCCTGGCTGTCAGTCAAACGCAGAAGGAAGAGCAGGCTCCATAAATAAGCGACTCTTCCGCCCGCCGTGCCGGCGAGCAGCACGCAGCCATGCCTCCTTCCCTTCGCTCCGGCGGCAGGACGGAGAAGGCAGCCGTGCGCGGGGGGCCGTGGCGGTAGGACGGCAGCGCCGAGCTCCGGGGAGGCGTCTCCCGGCTTTCTGTGCCACGCAGATTGCCGCTGCTGGCTGCCTGGGGACGGCGGGGACGCGGCTGCCCCGGCGGTGCCGCCTGCGCCCAGCCTCGGACGGATAATAACTAAACACCGGCCGAAAGAGCCAGCAGAGTGCTGCAAGGAGCCTGCTCGCACCAGGTAGGGGAGGCAGCAGCAGGAGAGAGGAAAAAAAGCGGCCAAAATAACACGAAAGGCAACCTGGAAATGGATTGTGAGCCTGTGATGTGGGGATTTGCTAGGAGGAAGCACTATTTAGCTCTGTACCATACTATGCACATCATCCCATCCTGAATCCATGGCAGAGCCTCTTCTCGGCGCTGCTCTGGGGTTCTCTCTTGAAAGGGTTACATGGGATTCTGAGTCATAGATGCATAGAATGGTTTAGGTTGGAAGGTATGATCATCTAGTTCCAATCCCCCTGCCATGGGAAGGGACATCTTCCACTAAACTAGGTTGCTCAAGGCCTCATCCTGGTCTTGAACACTTAATATCCAGGGAAGGGGCATCTACAACCTCCATGGGGAACTTGTTCCAGTGTCTCACCACCCTCACCGTAAAGAATTTCTTCCTAATATTCAATCTAAATCCCCCCTCCTCACACTCCTCAATTCTACAGATAAAGATAGGTAAAAGAGGGTAAAGGAGAGGACAGGATGAGGGATCTTTATTGCTTCCCCAGCAGCCAGGGAAACTCATTCCTACCCACATAGGGTTTACGGTCCAGGTACCAGTTGCTATCCCAAACCTCCTCCTTAGATCCCAGAACCAGCAGTTACCTTGATGAAGCATCACACACAGAGAGAGGTGCTCAGCTGGGAAAAGCAAATGCTTGTCCAAAGGTAAATACAGAAATTGTGGCAATGCACCTGCGCCACACACGAAAACCCGCATATGGGGGCTGATCACCAGCACCTTCCAGGAAACCTGCTCCTTCAAACATGCCCAGGACATCTGCACACAGGCAGAAGGCCAACATGCACCAAACAAATGCTTATGTTCTTCTCCAGCAGCAACCAAACAGCATTCGGAGGAACTTTCACATTTAAACCTGAACAGACAGGGCCTGGAGACAGCTCATGTTCTGACCAGAAAGCCACAGCCTTTCATCCCATCACACCTTCCCCCCAGGGTGGATACATTCTGTCCCTGGCATCTGGGGAAGGGACAGGTGTGATTCTGCTCCCACCCCACCTCACCATTCAAACCACTACTAGTTTTCTACTGGAAGGGTTATTTCAATTTTATTCCATTGCTATTTGGGTTGCTGGAGAAGCAGAATTCTTCTATATACACTCCCAAACACCATCAAAGGAAAGCCCATGTTGGACGAGTGAGGACTGGGACTCCACACTGCCCTTCCTACGCTGCCTGCACAGAGACTTGGTGGTTTCTGCCAGGCCAACAGGTCCAAGGCAGCATCCTCCTCATTTTGTGACCATCTTCGCACCATGTGTAGGTCACAAAATGTTCTCAGGTACAGAGGATGGGCTGCGTGGAGCAATGTTTGGGTTCATCAGGTGGTTTCTTTCTCTTTTTTGTGTGCTAACTAAAAGCCAGAGTCTGTCCCCAGCAACTGAGTCTGTCCTGTTCAAGCAAAGAATTTATCCTGTAGAACAACAGTGAAAAGCGATTTTTTGCCTACTTATTTAGCTTTAAACCTGTTGCCCTGTTACCACACCTGCCAGGCTGTGCCCAGATGAAGGACTTCCTGATGCCCAGCCTGCCCACCAGCTTCCAGACCTTCATTTCCTATCAAGTGTGCATTTTTGGAACAGTCAGACTGTCTGGTGCCATTTTAGACTACTCAGAATGGGAAACATATAGATGTGGAATATTTATTATTATTCCCATCCTTTCCCAAAACAATACAGACAATTTTCCAAGACCCAAGTCCCACAGACATCCAGGAAATTCCAGTTGCAGTCTCAGTAATAACAGCGACCTCTCCAAAACACAAAACTGGCCCAAATTTAGAGGCATCTTTATGGTCAGTTAATCTTTTCCTCTACACTGCAACCAGCACTGTGGGAGCCTGTGTCTAGAGTCCAGTCTGATCTTAGAATCATAGAATCATAGAATAGTAAGGTTGGAAGGGACCTCAAGGATCATCTAGTTCCAACCCCCTGCCATAGGCAGGGACACCTCCCACTAGTACAGGTTACTCAAGGCCTCATCCAATCTGGCCTTGAACCCATCCAGGGAGGGAGCATCCACAACCTCCCTGGGCAACCTGTTCCAGTGCCTCACCACCCTTACTGTAAAGAACTTCCTCCTAACATCCAGTCTAAATCTCCCCTCTGCCAGTTTAAGCCCATTGCCCCTTGTCCTGTCATTGCAGGACCTTGTAAATAATCCTTCCCCAGCCTTCCTGTAGGCCCCCTTCAGATACTGGAAGGCTACTATCAGGTCCCCTCGAAGCCTTCTCTTCTCCAGGCTGAAGAGCCCCAACTCCCTCAGCCTGTCCTCATAGGAGAGCTGCTCCAGCCCTCTGATCATCTTTGTGGCCCTCCTCTGGACCCGCTCCAACACTTCCATGTCCTTCCTGTGCTGAGGGTTCCAGAACTGCACACAGTACTCCAGGTGGGGTCTGACGAGAGCAGAGTAAAGGGGCAGAATCACCTCCCTTGCTCTGCTGGCCACGCTTCTCTTGATGCAGCCTAGGACTCGGTTGGCTGTCTGGGCTGCATGTGCACACTGCAGGCTCATGTTGAGCTTTTCCTTCATCCTTACTTTGCTGGAAGCAAAGTTCTACCTGTCCACAGACAGACACCTCTGCAGACACAGTCCATCCCTTGCTTTCTCAGCTCTTTGTGTCCTGTCCAAGCCCAGAACAGGAAGCATTTCAAAGCAGACTCCTCCATGCCATTGCATATAGACAGGGAGATCAAAAATTGGGCAAATAGAAGCAGAGGCCTAAGAAATGTCGAGAAGAAAAAGTTGCAGTGTCTATCACACATGCTCACTAGCTCCTTCCGTAGCTGAGAGGGAGGATTTCATTGCCAGCACCGTGCCAGGCAGTCATTCTGCCAGAGCTGAGCCAGTCACAGCAGAGGGGAGGGCAGAGATTATAAATAGATCCAATGAAGCCAGCCCCCTGCCAGCTGCAGGCAGGAGGTCCCCCACCAGCCCGCTCCCCACCTACAGCTTCTGCGTCACCAGCAGCTGCAGAGCGCAGGGCGATGGCTGCAGAGACCCCCAGCCCTTCTGCCTGGCTGGGAAGGGGGCTGGGGGAGCTGGAGAAGAGCAGCAGCTGTCCTCCTCAGGTCATGCTCCAGAGCAAACACCAAAAAAATCTGTCCTCTCAGTCACACTCCAGAGCAAATGTCCCAAAATCTGTCCTGCTCCAGTGCAAATGCAGCAAAATCCATTCTCCCCAGGTCCTGCTCCAGAGTAAACACCCCAAAATTCATCCTCTCCAGTCACACTCCAGAGCAAACACCCCCAAATGAATCCTCTCCAGTCACACTCCAGAGCAAATACCCCAAAATCCATCCTCCCCTAGGTCCTGCTCCAGAGCAGACACCTCAAAACGTGAGGCAGGACAGCCCTCCCCACATACAGCTGCCAACACTTGGCTCTGATGGAAGGTGTGTGTCCACCAGCCAGCATGAGTGCTCAGCTCAGCTTTACTGCACAGAGGCTTCTGTTTAAATTTCACTCCCAGTATTCCCACCAGTACTTGCTGCTTTATATAATTCCCCCTGCCTCCTGCGTGTACTAAATGTTAATTTTACTATGAAGCAGGTGATGCTTTCTCCTGGAAGCTGCACTGACAAACAGCACCTCCACAGCAGGGGTTTGCATCAAACCACCACCAAGCTTCATGCTTTCTGAGAAGTCTGGTCTAACCCTATCAAGCTAAACTGGGGGTGGGCAGAAAGAAAAGACTGGCAATAGTTATATAAAATCCCAACTTTACAGCACATGCCCCTGAGACTACGGCAGCTTTCAGGAGCACAATTTCTAATGCAAGATCAGTGATCATGCTTCTGTAGGAGCAAGAGCTTTAGAGGTCTGGAAGTTCAGCAGCTGATAGACCTACAGGAGAGCTAAGGAAGAGCCAGTGCTTCCGTCTCTAGATCACATCACCTGGAAATCAGCATGTACAGAAGGGTTGAAAAAGTCCTCTTCACATCCAGCCATTCTGGACTCTCACCGCACAAGGGTCCTACCATAACATCAAGGACACTGTCATGAATTCTGAGGTAAGCCCCTCAAGCAGATGATGCCAAGCCTTCATCCCTTCTGTGCTCAGCCATGTGACCACAACTCCCTCCAATGGATGTCTCCAGCAATTAGCACAACCCACTAGTTCAGCTAAACCAACACACAGAAAGGAGCTACAATGTGAATGCTTAAAGGTCCTCTAAGTCCCCCCTCCCAGAGACAGGCAGGCTGTGTCCACACGAGCTGGCAGGAGAGTCCAAGCAGTGTGGGGCTTCAGCTCCGGTTTCCTGTTCTGCTGTAGATCCCTGTGCAGACTGACCACTTCCACTGCAGCAATCTCTTGGGAGATGGAGAGGCACCTGTGCTCTCACAGAATCACACAACTGGTTTAGCTGGAAAAGACCTTTAACATCATCGAGTCCAACCACTAACCCAGCGCTGCCAGGCTGTCACTAAACCTTGCCCCTCAGTACCATATCTACAAGGCTTTGAAGCCCCTCCAGGGATGGAGGCTCCACCACTGCCCTGGGCAGCTCGGGACAGACCTTAACAACCCTTAAAGGGAAGCAACTATTGCTCAAGTCCAACCTATACCTCCCCTGGGGCAACTCGAGGCCATGTTCTCTTACCCTGTCACTTGTTCTAGGGAGAAGAGATCAATCCCCGCCTGGCTCCAACTTCCTTCAGGGAGCTGTAGAGAGCCATCTGACACCACCAGAGATGTTTCAACTTTTTATTTTAATGTAACATTTCTCTTGAGGAACAACAAATGATGACGGTACCCAGGGACACGTGGGCAGGAGTTGGGCAACTGCTCTCCCGCTCCAGTCTCCTCTGCTGGGCATTTCCTGCCTGCAACATCAGGCACCCATGCAAGGTTTGACTTCATGAGAGATCATGAGGAGAGCATCAAATTAATTATGTTTTCTATATCTAACCAGGAATTAATGTCAAGAGTTTGGAGATTAAAGGTCAGGGGGATTATGATTTGCTAAATTTCCCAAAAGAAGGATTTTCTTAAACTGGGAGTTGTCTCTTTATCCTTTCTCTTTAGAGTATGGCTGACACAGAGCCCTCTGCTCTCATCCTCCAGCCAGGTGGGAGGCACCAGCCCATGGGCTGCAGAGCTGCTGCAAAGGGCAGGTTTGCCCTGCAAATCTCTGTAATCTGTGTTTGTGGACCGGCTTCACAAAAAGCTTTGAAAATCCCCAAATACCTAAAATTCCTTGCCCAAAATAGAATCACAGATCATGGAATCATTTGGGCTGGAAAAAAGACCTTTATGATCATCAAGTCCAACCCTTAATGGTGGAATATCTCTGCAGACTTAGCCTCGGGAGGCTAATTTGGGGAGTTTGTTATCTTTCCAGACACTCACTGCCCCTTGCCTGTACACCCCATCTTTCCAATGCAAAGCTTCCTCCTTATCCAGATGAACCTGGGAGTTTCTTCCAGTACCTTCCTCTACTTCTTCCTTTTCCTTGCTCTCCACATCTCCCTTCGAAGCTTGTTTTTCCTTCTCACCGTCTGCCCCAAACCTCCCTCCCACAGCAGCTGAAGCGTTCTCCACCAGAGAGACAAACAAGCAAACAAAGCAGTGGGGTGCCTTCCCCCAAGCATCCTCCACACTGCACCACATGCTTTAAGAATCCACAGCACTTAGAGAAGCAAATGATTCATTTACAGACCTAATACAAAATACCATTACAGAAAGACAAGAGGCAGAGGTGGGCAAAGGTAGGATGATGATCTCAAGAGCTGGTGAGGCTCTTGAGGACCTGAGGAAGCATATGGAAAGGCTGAGTTGGGACCCTGCTAAGCAGTGAAATGGGAGAGAAGGTGGATGAGGAAGAGATCAGTGCAAGACCCCGTTGAAGCAAACTGTTCTTGTAGCAAGACTGAGAGTGCTGGGATAGAGAAGTGCAGTTTTTAAGCCCTCTTTTGCAATGTTTAGAGGATGTGGGGCACTGCTAGAGCTGAGTTTGCCACTGCGCTGCTACACTGGGCCAGAAGCAGCAGACAAAGCTCAGAGGCTGTGGGGATGGACCTAAGCATCTTGGAGGTCACTGCTCTAAATACTCCATGACAAAATAAAAACAAGACTTTTACCAAAAACTGGGAAGTATCACAGTGACCTCCACAGCTTGACCACTGGTACTATATACAAAGACACACAGAGCCCAAGCAAGCCATAGCAGAATCACAGCATCACAGAATCATTTTGGTTGGGAAAGACTTTTAAGATCACGTTCAACCATTCTCTGACTCTACCAAGGCTGGTGCTAAATCATATGCCTCAGTACCACATCTCTGCCTCTGTGAAACACCTTCAGGGATGGGGATTCAACAGGCTGTTCCAGTCTTTGAGAACCTTTTCAGTGAAGAAATTTCTACTGATGTCCAATCTAAACCTCCCCTAGTGCAACTTGAGGCTGTTTCCTCTCATCCTATCACTTGTAACTACCATTTCTCAATTTATCTCAGAAAACAAGAAAGGACCCACACCAGTGTAGAGGTTCATTCATTTTTAACAATTTCCCTTAATGCAAACAGCCAGACAACAATCAGAGGTGGGCCAGGGAGATTGTGATGCACTTGTGTACCACTTCTGGTTAACTACCCCCCTCCAAAAACTAACCGTGCTCCAGATCAACAGCTCTTAACTCCTTGAGCGAAGGGCAGTAGCAACATATCTGATACAAACCAAGGCTGGCTTAGACCACATCTTGAGACCTCAGTTAGTTCTGGTTTCTTCTCAAACAGACTCAGCATCTCAGCAGATGGTGCTCTTTCCTCTGCCAAAGAATTAAAGCACTTGCATGATGCTGGGAGGGAGGGGGAAATAAAGCGAAAGCCTTCTCAATGTTGTCTTACAAGGTGCCCAGATGCTTCTTCCACAGCACCCTGACCAGGTGTCACCTGCATCCTGACATGGTTTAGGGTGCCCCTGCTGCCATGATGTGCCATACATGGACACCTGCACAGCTCTGCCCCAGCCCTGGGGAAGCAACAAAGGAGCAATGTTCTGGTCACACAAATCGGGCTGGAAAGAGCCTGTCTGGGGGGGCTGAATCCACTCTCTTCCTTTGACTGTGGTGAGAACAAACAAAACTTCTATTTTTAAGTTTATATGAACTCAAAGCATTAAGACAGACTAAAATCTCCTGCCCCTAGCAATCACGTTTGAAGTGCTTTCTCCTCTCCTTGCATCTGCTCCATACTCTGAGTTGAACTCCAGAGAAGCATCCTCAGACTCCCAGTTTTGAAAATGAAAAGGAAAAAACAAACACTGAAATCAAGCAAAAATCAGATGTGGTAACACCAATCATGCTGGTCACAGAGAAAAGACTTCAGGGACTGAGAAAAGGACCTATCAAATGCAGATGTTCATGTTAACCTTACATAAGCTCTCTTTTGGCTGGGAAGGGGAAAAAAAAAAACCTAGCCTCAAAGAATACTTCTGAATTTGACTTATCAGGCTTCTAGGTTTGCGGTTGAGCCTGGAAACAAGGTGAAAAACAAAGCTCAGACTGCAGAAACATCCAAGACAAGCCTCTTCCTCCCACCACTCCCTCCAGGCACTCTGAGAGGAGCTCTTGCAGGAATTCCAGTGCTCTTGCACTCATCTCTGACATCAAATTGCAGAAATCTTCCCGCCAACACATGCCTAGACTAAGTGGTAAGTGCAGTAAGAAGTAATCACCCACCAGAAACTACCTTCCCAAATTTGTGTCCAGTGTCCTCACTGTGGTCCCTGATACAGCTGCACAGGCACAGGACAGAAAAATCTTCACCCTGGGAATCAAAGGGTGCAGCCCAGCTCTATCACAGCTCAGGAAGGTCTTCTGAAATTCAACACATCACATTTCCCATGTGGTTCAAAAGCCAATCTAACAGAGTGTTTCCCTCTGCCTAAGCCTGCAGAGGTCCAGCAATCAGCAGTGCAAGAACAAGATGCAAGGCAGGATGGAAGTAACCTGGTCCACGATGCACCTGCTCAAGAGCAATCCCAGAAACCACCCAGAGGAGAAAGTAGGCAAAAAAAGAAAAGTTTCTGCTTCTGCTTCCTGCTTTTACTGTCTCACCTTGCACAAAGCCTGTGTGTAATGAGCACCAGGACTCTCTCCTCTCCACCAAACAGGTTATCACCAGTGGTGTTTATGGCCCTGACCAAATCAGGTCCTGCCTCAGTGAACCAAGAGAAATGCAAAGGGTTATGAACTGGAGAGTCCTGATGTAGCAGGGAATTGTTATTCAGCCTCTCACTGCTGCTCTGTCAGCCTGAGCACTCTCTGAGGGAAACAGGAAATTACCGACCATGTGTATGTCAGAAAAGCTGAGCCCAGGCAGGTCCCATGACTTACTGAGAGTCAGGACACAAAGCTAAGGCAAAGAGAAGGAGAAGCCACAACTCTGCTTCATGCAAGAGGATGAGGGTGGAAAGAAATCGCTCTCTTCATATCCCTTACCAGAATCCCACCATGGTGAGGATTGGAAAGGACCTCCTGAAATAGACTGCTGCCTCTCTGCTAAAGCAGGGACATCCACAGCAGCTTGCCCAGGATCACAATGTCTGGATGGATTTGGAATCTCTCCAGAGAAAGAGACTCCACTGCCTTTCTGGACAGCCTCCTCCAGGGATCCAGCACCCTCACAACAAAGAAGTTTCTCCTCCTGTTCAGATGGAACTTCCTGGGTTGCAGTTGCCCCTTGTTCTGTCACTGGACACCACAGAGAAGAGTCTGGCCCCATCCTTTTGCCCCCCAGCCTTTAGCTCTTGCTGAGCATTGAGCAGATCCCCTCTCAGGCTGCTCTCCCCCAGGCTCAGCAGCCCCAGGGCTCTCAGCCTTTCCTCCTCACAGAGATGCTCTAGGCCTCTCAACATCTTTGTAGCCTCCTCTGGTCTCTTGCCAGTAGTTCCATGTCCCTTCTTGACCTGGGGAGCCCAGAAATGGATGGACCAAGCACTTCAGCTGTGTTGTCACTAGGGCAGAGTTCTTCTGTGACACTGTTGGCTGTAGCTTCCCTTGTCAAGATACTGAGCACAGCAAAAGCCATCTTATTAAGAGGCAGGCTGACCCATGGGTCTCATGTTCTTCACACAAATTAACCTAGAGAATTAGATACTTTCCATATAAATCATTTTCTCCCCCTCACTCTGCCTCCCCCCCACAAACAGAGAGGGAGCAGCCTCTTGAACCTGGCAGTGTTTTAATGAAGAAAACGATGCGTGACAACCTAATGAAGTAGGAATTCCAGCTGGATATCAGTGGATGGAGGAACAGAACATAAACCACGCATTTTTATCAGCAGTAATAGCAGTATTAGAAAGGAAAGAGAAGTTTATAGCTTTTTCTTTCTCCAAAAGAGGGAAATGAGTGCCAGCCACTTTCATTTCCTATTCCACCCCAGCTCAGTGGGATCACTTGCAGCAGGAGCTCTCACAGGCTGTGGTCCCCATCTGCTGCCATAGAACATCCTTCCAGGAGCAACCAGTGCTGCCCTCCTGCTGACCACTCACGACAATGTGTGACTGCAGTGAGCCAAAGGGGCACCAGCTGAGTAGGATCACAGGGATCAGCCTGCCTACTGGAGGCCATGGGTTGAACACAACAGGCTCTGAAAAGAATCTGGTGCTTTGTTGGCTCCTTCAAGAAGCACAACTTGCACTTGCGCCTTGTTAATCAGCAGCATCAATGCAGAAATTCATGGGGATAGAGCTGAGGTTTGCTGTGTTACCTAAACCAGGAGTTCTGAGCCCTTCAGCCTGCAACCTGGAAACAACTACAGCAGAGAAGCTGCAGTGGCATTTACTGCATGCCCAACATCACCTTGAGTTAAATCCAAGGAATTCTGTAGCATGGCAGAGTTAGGCAGACAGAATTTGGAATCCCCTCTGAACAGAACATTTCTGCACATGAATGCAGCAGTTTGGGTTCAGAGGGAGATCACCAGAGCTCTGCATCAGCAACTGGGCTTCACTTCACAGAATCCTAGTCTGGTAGGGGTTGGAATGAATCTCTGGAGTTCATCCAATCCCTATGCTAACTGCAAGGTTACCCACAGCAGCCTGCCCAGGATCACAATGTCCAGCTGGGACAGCTAAGACTCCACAATGTCTCTGGACAACCAGGGCTCCGGCACCTTCATAGCAAAGAAGTTTCTTTTTCTGTTCAGGTAGAGACTCCTGGGTTTCACTTTGTGCCTGTTGCCCCTTGCCCTGTCACTGGGCACCACTGAGAAGAGTCCTGCCCCATCCTCTTACCCCCTACCCTTTAGCTCTTGCTGAGCACTGATCAGATTCCCTCTCAGGCTGCTCCTCTCCAGACTCTGCAGCCCCAGGGCTCTCAGCCTTTCCTCCTTACAGAGATGCTCCAGGCCCCTCAGCATCTTTTTAGACTCTGATGGACTCTCTCCAGTAGTTCCCTGCTCTCTTGAACTGGGGAGCCCAGAACTGGACCCACCACTCCAGACGTGGTCTCACTATTCCCTGCCCACATTACCCAACAGACAATTTTATTATTTTTTCCCCCCATAAAATGCCTTTTCGTAACAATGGAAACTATGGGAGACAGAGAAAACTTGATGAATTTGTCCTATTATCTAAGAGCTTAGTCACTCAGGGAATTAACCATGTTCAAAATAACAGCCAGGCTCAAAGAGATTCAGAGCAAAACCGTTCTGGAGGAGAAGCAGCTAATGTCAGAAATGCATTAAGATGTTCGCTTGAAGCAGTTCAGAGATTTTTCAAGAAGCGTTTAAAAAAAGAGA
Organism: Eubucco bourcierii; assembly: GCA_013396675.1. Lineage (NCBI taxonomy): Eukaryota > Metazoa > Chordata > Aves > Piciformes > Ramphastidae > Eubucco > Eubucco bourcierii. Next base: position 191,880 of record VWZE01025956.1, on the reverse strand, counting down.
AAAACCCTTTGACTAGATACAAAGAAAATAGGTTCTTAGCAGTTTACAAAACCTGCTGTGCTCAACCACCAAAAGCCTGCAGGCAGGAGGGACAGATGGACTCAGTGACCACATGGTACGTGTGGTTTCCCAGCCAGCGCATTCTGCACGATGCTCCACCAAAAACTGATTCACATCTGTTCTGATGCCACAGAATCCTCCAAACAATGATCTCAAAGGGTTTTTCCAGACAGCCCTGATGAATCTCAGAATCCCAGCACGTGGGGGTTGAAAGGGACCTCTGGGAATCATCTAGTCATAGAATTGTTTTGCTTGGAAAAAAATATATCTCTAAGATCATTGAGTCCAATCATCAACATAAGACCATCACGGCCATTAAACCATGTCCCAAAGCGCCATGGCCACACATTTTTTGAACACCTCCAGGGACAGTGACTCCTACACCTGTCTGGGCAGCCTGTTCCAATGCCTGGCCACTCCTGCAGGAAAGAAACGTTTTGCTCATCTCCAACCTAACTCTCCCCTGGCACAATTTCAGGCCATTTCCTCTCATTCTATTACCTGATACTAGAGAGAAGAGATCAAGCCCCACCTCACCACAACCTCCTTTCAGGGAGCTGTGGAGAGCAATGAGGTCAAACCTCTCCTGTTGATGCAGGGATACCTAGAACCACTGGGAGTTGTCTCAGGAAACAGAGAAGTTATCAACATGTCAGTTATCCAGCAGGGAGGCATTGGGGCACAGAGTCATGATCTGTATGTGAGACTTGAGCTAAACCCATCCTGGGACTGCCACAAGGACAACTGTCAGCACATACCAGCTACTTGTGCAAAGCTTCTAATGTACCACAACACCAGCTCCTCCTTATCCTCCATGCTTCTTGTGTACTCTTACAGCAATGCTGGCAGAAGGCTCTAACTGAAGGATAAAAGAACCCCCAAGCTGGGAGTGAAATGGGCACCAGAATAGAAACTACATGGGTGAGGAAAATCTCACCAAGAAACATGCTAGTTAGGACTGACTGAAGCTTGGGGAGCAGCTCTGTGGCACTGCAGCAGACACAGCTCTTCAGCACCTGCAGAGCTCATTCACAGAATCACAGAATTGTTTGGGTTGGAAACTTTAAGATCATCAAATCCAAACACTGACCCAGCACTGCCAGGTCACCACTAAGCCATGTCCCTCAGCACCACATCTCCACAGCTTTGAAACCCCTCTAGTGATGGGGACTCTACACCTGCCCTGGATAGCCTGGACCAGCTCTTGACAATCCTTTCAACCCAAGTAGCAGCCTCCAGTGACAACAGATGCAAAGATGAACAGAAACGAACCTCCAATAAGCCACTCTTTCATGGAAAAAGGCCCTCCTTGCTGCAGCTGCAGAGTACAGAGATGACAGATCAAGCAACATCCTCTGCAGGACGTCCAAGCTGTCCACAGGTCACTGCAGTTTCCCAGGGGGCTTCATCTTGATGTGTTCCACCAGCAGTGAGCTGAGTGTTCCGTGTTCCCTTTGATCTCCCTGGGAGTCCAGGGTTCTCTGGGCCTCTTGTCCCATTTTTCCCTAATGCTTGGATGCTGCAAAATCATTTTTCCATCCCACCCTGGCCTGGCTTCTCTTCACCAAACTGCATTTCCTTATCTAAACTTTTAAAAAGTGAAAATTGGATCCAAGCTCTTTCTTCCACTTCTCTTTTCCCAACTTCACACTGAGCTTTTTAGGATTAAGGAGCCCAGAGAGTCTTTGTACTTTAAATACCCCATGATTTGCAGACTGACAAGAGAAGAATCAGTAAGGGAAAATCATAGAGCTGTAGAATTATAGACTGGTTTGGGTTGGAAGAGACCTTGAAGGTCATCTAGTCCAACCACCCTGCAGTCAGCAGGAACTCAGTTAAGACAGTTACATGAGTAACTTTGCTACTCTTTCAGGGGCACTGGTGAGGCCATGCCTTGAATCCTGGGGTCAATTTTGGGCCCCTCACTCCAAGAAGGACATTGTGGTGTTGGAGCGGGTCCAGAGAAGGGTAACAAAGCTGGAGAAGGGCCTGAAGAACAAGTTACCCTGGCTGAGTGAACAGTCTGGAGAAAAGGAGGGTGAGGAAAGACGAGGAAACATCCTAATATTGTGCCAGGGGAGGTTTATATTGGATATTACAAAAAATCACTTTGCTGCAAGAGCAGTCAGGCATTGGAACAGGCTGCCCAGGGAGGTGGTGGAGTCATCATCCCTGGAGGTATTTAAGACACCTCCAGGTGTGGCATGGCACTTTGGGACACTGTTTAATGGCCATGACAGTCTTAGGTTGATGGTTGGACTCGATCCTAGAGGTCTTTTTTTTTAACTAAACCAATTCTGTGATTCAGTGAAAGTTCCTGACTGCTGAACTGTCCTGCTCAAGTACATCTGCACACTTGCAGTAGTTGGGCTTTTTATTCATTAAATTCCTTTCTGACGCATTTTAAGTCATGATGATTTACAAGAGTTTGCTTCTTGTTGATAGTAGAAATGGAAAACATCAACAGATTTGTTTTAAACATTTGAACTGTAAAAATCTGGGTAGACAGGGATTAAAAAAAAACAAACTAACAAAACCACATTTGGATTCTGGATCTCTTGAAGCTCATGGCTGCAACCTGACTTCCCCAGCACAACAGTAAGCCCAGAATTAGCCCTCTGTTAGGAATAACCAAGGAAGATACACACTTGTCTTGTCTGTCATACAACCAAAGGCTTGGAGGAAAACTCTGTCCCTGTCAGGTAAAGAAACTTGTCCCAGAAAAGGCTGTATGAGGACAGGATTTGAGCCAGTTGATTTGATTGTCGTGGCGGATCAATATCTCTGTGCAGAACGCTGAACCAAACAATCATCCTGCTCACAATGCCCACCAGACGTGGAGATTATTCTCATCACTACCAATGACAATTAGTTTCATCTTTCTGGGTTAGAAACAGATACAAGCAGAGTTTAGCAACTGAGTACCAGTGGAGCATGTAAAATACCCTCATGGGACAGCAGTGTAATTGGGAAAAGATTAATTGTTTGGGAGAGGGAAAGCAGCCCATGCAAAGGAGGGAAAAAAGCGGCCCCAACAGCTTGGAATTGATGGATAATAAATGGTTTAAGGGGATGATGTAGAGACAAAGAGCAACCTGCCACAAGAACAAAAGGTACTATCACTTGTAAAGTGATAGTGACATACTTCTTAGGGATGACTAACTCTGGTTAGATCACAGATTCATGGAATGGTTTGGGTTGGAAGAAACCTTGAAGATCATCTTAATTCCAACCCTGCCCCCCCCCAGTCATGGACAGGGACACCTTCCACTAGAGACCAGGTTGCTCAGTGTTGTTCAAGATGAAGAGCTCTGGTTCTTCAACCCAAGCAAGCACTGCCAACCACAGACAATAGCACTGAAATCAGTGCTGGGCAGCACTGTGGAGGAATCAGCCAAAATCCAGGTTTAGGCTGATGTGGCCCAGTAAATCAAGGTCCAAGGTGCTTTCCAGCATAAATCTCTATAGTTGTTCTTGACTATTACACATACAGGATTAAAAAAAAACCCACACAGCTGAAAATCCACAGGAAAAGTTCAGTGTTGAGGACAATTGGTCCAATATTGCTCTAGATGAAATACAAAAGTTCTTCAGTGTGTGGCAGGCAGTTTAATGACTGTGAGTGGATCAGCCAAGCCTCACTTAAGAGGAAACTGAGTCATTTTCTACTTCTGTGGACTTCTAAGCCATAGGCAGATGACAGAATCACAGAATGGTTGGGGGATGGAAGGGACCTGTGGAGATCATCCAGTCCAACCAACTCCTATTCACACTGACCTGCTGAAATGCAGTTATTTCTAGTGTGAAGTAACCTGTTTATTTAGCAGAGCCCACCAAGGTGAGACAACCTTTTAAACATTAAAAACAGGAGTATCTCATCAACAGGAAGAGCAGGGGAAATCTGCATTAGATGGGATGTAGCTGTCTGTGTTGGCACTTGGCCAGGATATCTGGACCAGCGTGCCTTATCTTGTAGAAAGAGAGCAGGATTTATGGCATCGAGTGCCACAGGGACCTTGGCTTGAGAACCCAGAATCTCCAAGCACAGGTACACTGTCCACCCATCAAATCCCTCAGACCACAGTCAGCCCTCCCCAGATATCAGGCTTCTTGTTTCAAGAAGCTGCAAAGATCTCTGCTGGATCTGCTTGATTTGGTTTGGTTTGGCTTTGTCACCTTCTAATCATTTTACACTTTATTTTCAGGTGATCTAGAGATATGTGGAGCATCTTTGAATACTGGAGGTTGAGCCCTGTGTGAAACACAGAAACCACAGCCCTCTGTTTTTCCCCTTAGAAGGAACAACATTTGGAAATTCCTGATTAAAACCTGCTTCAGAATCAATCACAGGAATTTTTACTTCACCACCACACACACACCTCCCGCCAAGTATTTTCATTTACAGCCTATTCAGCACCCAGTCTAATTCCTCTCTAAAAGAAGGGAAAGATTAAACTAATCAGAACAAAATAACAAAGTCTCCCTTATTGCCAGCAGCAAGAAAGGCAGCTGCAAAGATAAGAGGGCAAGAAAGCATCAAGTTTTGTGCTATGTCAATTAGAAAAGCAGCTCGCCCTGCACCACCTCCCCTCCTGTCCCCAGCAGAGCTCAGCAGTCACTGGGAAAGAAAGGAAAAAGGAGGAAGAGCCAGATCCAGCTTTTCCAGCACCACTTTTCTTCCAGCATATTAACTGCTGAAGATGTAAACGAGAAAAGGGGTGAAAGGAGATTTGTGTTTAGACACCAGCAGAGAGGGGAGAAGTGCTCTGTGCTGGGAAGGGTAGGAATAGGGTGGCAGAGGAGAAGGAAAATCCTGGATGCCGAGGCTGAGAGGAGGAAGAAAACCCCTCAAAGTGTTGCTGGGTGGTAGAAAAGCCTTAAACAGGACCCTAAATAATTTGTAGGCTGCTGCCTGTACCCTCACATCAAGCTTCCAGTGCTGGGTTAGAGTCTTTCAGATGCATAAACCGTTAAGCTTCTGTTTGTGTAAGTATCTTAGAGCGGATGGAGGGCAGGAGCAAGCTCCCCAGGGCATCATGGAGCTGGCGGGTGGGCAGCAGGAGATGTGGGCAGTGATTTCTAGCTCCAAAATCATTCCCGCTGCCAGCAACATCTGCTGGGTGCCCTCAACAGCGCCCAAACGCAGGGGCTGAGCCCGGTGACGCCAGCACGGGTCCGTGCCATGGGACCAGCCCATAGGGATGCCCCGCGGCTCCCCGCAGGATGGAAAACGCCCAGGGAAGGGTAAAACACACACAAAACCCCCTGCAAACCCCGATGCAGAGACCGGGGAGAGCGGAGGGAAATGCCATTGTAAAGCAAAGCAGTGCAGGGAGGGAGAGCTGGGAGGAGGAGGAGGAGGAGGATCTCAATAACAACCGCATCTCTTGCCGGGGAAGTTTCTGAATGAGAAACGGGGCCCCTGGCTGAGATGGAGGGGACTTCCCCGCTGCCCCTAGAGCTGTACTGCAGGCACAGCCAGGGCAGGCTGGCAGTATTGTCACTGTCTCAGCCGCCCTCCCGAAGCTCCCCACTTCAGGAGTGTTTCACAGCCTGATGCAAGCAAAGGCTCGGGCTCAGCAGCAAATTCGGACTCCCCCCACACTGCAACTCATCATCCACGGAAGGGGCAGATCTGACAGGTCCCAGGAACGCTGCCGCCAGCCAGCAGCCCCGTTTCGGTGCTCCTCTCCTCCCAGTCCTCTCCTCTCAGCTCTTTTACCACACAACCCCATGCCGGCACCTGGAAAAACCCTTTGCTTCCCTCCCTCTCCCCAAAACCCACCGGTTCACCCTGGTGAAACCCACCTCCCACGCCCCAGCACATGCACAACCCTCCTACTCCTCCCTTCCTCTTCATTTCTTCTTTTGCTCAGCAGTTTGAGGAATGCAGAGTCCATAAAATGGCTACAGAGTGATCAATGGTTTCAAGGACAGGGAGTAAAGGAGGAGTCAGGAGGTAGGACAGAGCCTTATTTCCCCCTCCAAGTACTGCAATAAGAGGAAAAGAGAAAGCCATAGCTACCTGAACTCACCATTCCTGATCCATCCCTTAGCCACTGCATCTTGCTTCTGATGATGTCCTTATTATCAGGGAGGGGAGAGGGGAAAAAAAAAAAAAGAAGCCCCCCCCACCCCCACCCTAGGCTGGAGCTTTCAGTCAGACATCCCTCAGCCCAGCAATCCCGTGCCTGTCAGGAGCAGGTTGTTAGCAGCCTCCTCACTACCTGGGGTTGCTGTTATTTATTTCAGTCACAGGGATTTCAGGGGAGGGGGAATGTCCTTTTTTTTTTTTTTTCCTTCTTTCTTCCCCTTGCCATGCTTTGAAACTCTGCAGGAGGGGAATAGAAGGGAGGGAAGGAGGATCGATGAGAACTTCAGGAGGGTCCTCATGGGTGCTCAGCACCCCTGCCCTACATCCTCCTGCCCATGGCTGGTCACCCTCGCCCCCAGCAGGATGTGACTCCAGATCTGCAGAGCCAGCACATGCCTCCAGCTCAGCAAGGGGCTGGGGATTCTGCTGACGTTTGAAGGGCAGTAAGTTCTCACTCTGTTCTCTGCATGCAGGATAAGTCCCCTTCCCACCACAGAGAAATCCCTAGTCATGAGAAGTGCTACCTGCCCGGGGTTATCCTCTTCCAGCACCCATGCTCTGCTCCCCGCTAAAGCTCTGAATCCCCCTGCCTGCTCCCCTTGCTTTTTCCTGCTCAAAGCAAAGAAACAGCAGCCCCAACACACAGTCAGAGAAGACAAGACCCTCAGTAAGCATTCACAATCACCAGAGGCACCCACCAGGCCGGGGCAGATGAGCTCAGTCCGTCTGGCGCTGGTTAGGAGATGCGGCGATAGCATATGGGTTGTGCAGAGCCAACTGGAAACAGGATGGAATCCCTTTGGTTCCTCCAGCTGGGACATGTATGTCGACATGGTTCTCCCCATTTTGATGGAGATGTGGAGCTGGAAAAATGCTGGCCAAGGCTATTCTCCAAGAGGATGCTATGCTGTGGCCACAGCCTCCCGCCTGTCCTCCTGGAGCCAAGTGCCCGCAGGAAGGAGCAGCCCGTCCAAGGACTGGCAGACACCTGAGCACAAGCAGAATATCCCACCAGCCGTCCTAAGATCTCCTCTTTGGCAGATGATGAAGCCTGCAGCTGGCTTCAGAGGCAGGAGAGGACAGGTAAAAATCATGGAGACAATGTGGGAAACGGCTGAACATTCTGCTCTGGGTACAGAAGCCCAAAGGCAGGATATACTCTCACTGGTTATACTGGATGTACTGGAACCACACACAACACACACTACAGAAGCTACGGTGTACTGGAACCACACACAACACACTGCAAAACCTCTACAGAAGCTACGATCTCCTCTTCTAATTTGCAGAGGATTTAGGGTTGAACGATTTGGGGGTTTTCCCCACACACTCCCCCATCAAGGGCAGAAGGGCATTTGAATCTCCTGCTCCTGACTTCCTCAGGAGTCGCCACTTTCTTGCAGCTGAAGATTCTGAGATGCTCCTCCTCACGACTGCCCCTTTCTGCTAGCCCTGCACTACCAGAGCACAGCCTAGGTGTCTTGCCTTATTTAAATAGGGCAGAACAAAAGTTCAGGCAGGAGTGAAGGGATGGCTCATGTCCCATGTAGCTTGCTCCAGTTACATCAAGCCACATTCCATCACCTTGTATACAGCCACTGACAGCCATTATTCCAGAGCTCAGTCAGGGGGCAAATGCTCATAGACATCAAAGTCCTGGAATCAGAATCATCAAGTAGTTTGTGTTGGAAGGGACCTTTAAGATCACCAAGCACAATCACTAACCCAGCACTGCCAGGTCACCATCAAACCCTGCCCCTCAGCACCACATCTCCACAGCTTCAAAACCCCTCCAGGGATGGGGACTCCACCACTGCCCTGGGCAGCCTGGGCCAGAGCTTGATAGCCCTTTTGGGTAAGAAATTGTTCCTCTTGTCCAATCTAAACCTCCTCTGAGGCAGTGTGAGGTAATCTGCTCTTGTCCTATCACTTGTTACTCGGGAGAAGAGACCACCCCCACCTGGCTCCAACCTCCTTTCAGGGAGTTGCAAAGTGCCAGAAAGTCTCCCCTCAGCCTTTTTCTGCCTAAGTTTCTGATGTTAAGTGGCATAAAACTCATTTACTTATGTTCAAATTTGGACTCTGCTCTGAAAATCCCATTTCTGAAAACCCTTCTGCAACCTTTTCAGAAGGTTTTTCTGCAACGTTTTCAGTCTGAATCTGCTCCTCACCTTCCTCCCTGGGTAGAGCCCTATCTCCTCGTGCATGTGATGGCCAGATCTCTGTGCAGCTCTGCTTTTCACAGAACTCACAGGCCATCATCTCCTTAGCATGGCAGCCAGATCCAGCGAGACTTCACCAACTGATTCAAGAGCAGTAGGGGTTGCAGAAAGCTGAGACAGGAGGACCGATGGACAGATAGCCTGAGTGCATGAGCACGTGCATGGTATCTTCACATGGGGCAAGGGTAAATGCTTTTTCCAGGAGCAACTATTAACAGAGATCTGCACGGCAGTCCAGCACACAGAGAAGTAGCACAAGCAAGATCCTCTTAAACACAAGATCCTTTTTAAAACATGCTCTGCACCACCCCAGTAACTCCATAAACTTTGGTCCAGGTTACACCCACCTTAACCATAGCAGCACGAACGGAGGGAGAAATTGTCTGGCATGTCCCACCCTGTTGCTGTAGTTGGTAAAATGGATCTGGAGGAGGAGGACAATGTCTGCTGAGGCTTGTTAGAGACAAGCAGAATTACACCCATTTCTCTCCTCCTGCTGTCAGCTGCTGAGTAGGTCTGTCAATAAGGCTGATGTTCCACTGCTTCAATTCCCAGCTCCGTTCATGCTAAGTTCATTGGAGAAGTAAACCAGAGGTTTACTTCTTTTTTACTTTTTAACTTCTTCTTTACTTAATTTTTGCTCTCTGCCAAGGTGACAAAAGGCAACAAGGACCAGAGATGAGCCAAATCCCTGAATCAGCATCAGCCTGCACACAAACCCATCTTTGCCCAGCTCAGTGGGGCAGTGATTCTCTCTGGCACGCACAATCTCAGAAAAAAACAGCTGTGTTCTCCCTGCCAAAACAATGCACCTCCATTGTCTCCCTCTACAAAAAGTGTTGTGGAACAAGCCAGCAGGCAGGGGACCAAACCCAGAACCCCTGCCAGGGAGAGAATCAGAGAATCATGGAATTGTTTGGTTAGAAGATACCTTTAAGATCAAGTCCAAATGTTAACTCAAGCACTGCCAAGTCACCACCCTCAGCACCACATCTCCACAGCTTTGAAATCCCTCCAGGGATGGGGACTCCAACACTACCCTGGGCAGCCTGGTCCAGGTCCTGACAATCCCAAAGGACAAGAAATTGTTCCTCATGTGCAACCTAAACCTTCTCTAGTACAACTTCAGGACATTTCTTCTCTTGTCCTGTCGCTTGTTCCTTGGGAGAAGAGCCCCTGCCTGGCTACAAACTCCCTTCAGCCTTCTTTTCTCCAGGCTAAACAACCCCAGTTCCCTCACTCATCACAGGACAGCTTCTAGGTGAAGATCTCTAGCTCAAGACAGATCCAAGCCACACCTGTGGGATCCCAAACTTGGGGGTTAATTTTCTAGTAACCTGCAAAAGCAGAGAAGGAAGCACAGCAGCATTACGGGATTTTATCTGCTTCTAATCTCTTTGCTCCACTGTATTCTATTACCACATCACCACTGAAATCTCCTTTAGATCTTCAAGGCCTCTTTTCTTTAATCCCACCCTAAGAATACAGCTATAAACCTCTCTGAGTAGGGAAATGTTTTCCAAGATGCTTCTCTCTTCCCTGCTCCTGTCTTCAGCAGGGATTTTCCCTTTCTTTGCCTCTCTTTCCCACTCTCTTCTTCCTCTCCAGCTAGGAAGATGTCTTTAGGCTATGGAGAAGATCGCCCAGCAAACGCCTCCCTGTTGAAATTCCAGCCCTGAGTCGCCTCCTTGAAGCAGGAGCCCTGTCACACAATGCTTATTTCACTGCTGCAGAAGGCAGATGTTCTTCCCCACATAGCAGAGAGCACAAATATGTTCTCGCAGCCATTGTCTCTACTGAACTGCAAAGAAAAGGCACCAAATCTTGCAGGTTAATTAATGAGAAAGGAGGGGAATTTGTCTAACCTCTACTAGGAATTAGCCAGCCTGGCTTTATAAACCAATCAGCCACGCTCCACAGCTATGAGACGCGTACCTTCCTGCAGGAAAAAACCCTCCCAGCCCTACGGAATACTTTCATAATGGCCCAGTGCCTCCCAGATTAGCACAGCAATAACACAGCCCTTCAGGCTCTTGCAAACTATTATTATTATTTATGGTACATTACAAGATGGTTTGTTTGTTCTTTAATAGGAGATGACATCTTCAGAAGCCTGAGATAAAGGCATCCTTCTGAACTAACTCTGGCAAAAAAGAGAGTTTTAGCCATAAATCAGAGGACTCAAGTGCAGAAAAATCATTTGCTGTGATGTCAGCAATTGGGATCTTGCTGTTTCACACAGAAAACAAACAAAAAAAAAAAGAGATCATTATCTGCCTCTTGGAGCTGTTAAACAGGATCATAAGATCCTACCCTGACTTAGAATCATGGAATTGTTTTCGTTGGAAAAGACATTCAAGATCACTGAACCCAACCACTCTCTAACCATAGCATGTCTGGTCCTAAATCATGTCCCTCAACACTGCAGGATCACAGGATGTTAAGGGTTGGAAGGGACCTCTGGAGATCTTCAAGTCCAACCCCATCACATCTCTGCCTCTTTCAAACACCTCTAGTGATGTGGATTCAACCACCCCCCTGGGAAGCCTGTTAAAGCCTTTGAGAAACATTTCAGTCAAGCACTTTCTCCTTAGGTCAAACCAAAAACTCCCTTGGTGCAACTTGAGGCCATTTCCTTGCCTGAAGCTACACATAAAAACAGGGATTGAGAGTGGAGCCCAAATTTATCTCTATCTGCTCAAAACCACTTCACACAATCATAGAATTGTTTTAGTTGGAAAAGACCTCCAAAGTCATCAAGTCCAAAGACCAACCTAAGACCACGTTGGATATTAAACCATGTCTCAAAGTGCTCTGTTCACAAGTTTTTTGAACACCTCCATACAGACTCCAGCCTAGCTCCAGGCAGAGGTGGATCACACACAGCTTGCTCCTAAGGCAAAGGAGATAAATGATGGAAGGGGCCATGGTCATGCTGTCCACATTCTCACCAGACTTTTGTTTGATTTTACTAACAAACTGAAAGTTTCCATTATTTGGAACTGTAACTTTTAGGAAAGCCTTAGTGGAGAACCACAGTTTGGAAACCTTTTTTTAAAGAGGAATTTTGTATTAAGTGAACTATTGAGTCCACAGTTCTCAAGTCTCCCAGACAGAGATGTTCCTGCCAACCCAATCAGGCTGTACTGCAGGATGACAGATATCAAGTATGTCCAAAGAAGAGCAACAAAGTTGAAAGGTCTGGAGAACAGGTCCTGTGAAGAGTAACTGAGAATCCTGGGGTTGTTCAGTGTGGAGTAAAGGAGGCTAAGGGGAGACATCATTAGAGACAGGTAGGGGTTGGTTTCTTCCCCCTCATAACAAGTGATAGGACAAGAGGAAATGGTCTCAGATTGCTCCAGAGGTGGACTGGACATCAGAAGAAACTTTTTCATTGAAAGAGTTGTCAAGGCCTGGCCCAGGCTGCCCACAGGGCAGTCATGGAGTCCTCATCCCTAGAGAACTTTCAAAACTATGGGGATGTGGCACTGAGGAACATGGATTAGCGGTGACTTGGCAGTGCTGGGTTAATGGACTTGATCTCAAAGCCTTTCCAACCAAAACAACTCTATGATGCTATGGTTAGGTTGAGCCACAGCCCAGCCCCTGGCAAGGCAGCAAACTATGGGAGCCCCATACCTGCCTCCTTCCCAGAACTGCTCTTCTGCTATGTTACTTCCATGGTTTGCATCTTAGAACCACAGACTGCATCAGGTCAGAAGCAACCCTCAAAGGTCATCCTATCCAACCTCCCTGCAAGTCATCAGGGACATCTCTACCTAGATTAGGCTGCTCAGGGTCCCATTAACTTTCATCTTGAATATCTCCAGGGATGGGGTCTCAACCACATCCCTGGGCAACCTGTTCCAGTGTTTCATCACTCTCATTGTGAAGAACTTCCTCCTAACGTCCAACCTAAATCTACCCTGCTTCAGTTTCAAACCACCGCCTCTCATCCTATCACTACAAACAAGCCCTTCTAAGTAGTCCCTCCCCAGCCTTCCTATAGGTCTCCTTCAGATTTTGAAATGCAGCTGTAAGGTCTCCCTGGAGTCTTCTGTTCTCCAGGCTCTTGTTTACTATTCCCTTTTCCTCATCATCCCCATTTGACTGACAAGACAACTCATGCCTCAGCCCATTTGATTTGCTAATATCTTTCAACTTTTTTTCCAAGAGTGGCATTTTTAAAACTCCCACTCCCATTTTAATGAAGCCATGGCAGCCTGTTGCCAAGGAACGCGCTCTGTTGCTAAGACCTTTGCTTTAGAGGCAAAAATTAATAACCTGCAGCCAAATTGCACTCTTTGGGTGATGAGGAAAGCACCTTCAGATCCTCAAGCCCCTGAAAAGTCTCTCCTGCATCCAAGCTGTTTTTATGTCCATCTGTTACTAGCACTGCCCTAGTTCTACTTATTCAGGGAAAATCCTATGGAGATTAAAACAAGGAATAAAACTAAATTTGAGCAAGAGAAAGCTTTATAAGCAGCACAATGCTGGTATATAAATTCATTTCATTTGTATACTTAAGAGACCTGCATCCAAAAAAGAATCTTTTTAGAGAAAACTGGAGCTTAACATTACTATTCATAGATTCATAGAACGATCTGGGTTGGAAGAGACCTTAAAGATCACTGAGTTCTAACCCCCTGCCAGGAGGGACAAGAGGGAATGGATTGAAGTTTAAGGATGATAGATTTGGATATCAAGAATAAATTCTTTACAGTGAGGGCAGGGAGACACTGGCACAGGATACCCAAGAACGCCCCTGGAACGGATGCCCCCTCCCTGGAGGTGTTCAAGGCCAGGTTAGATGAGGTTTCGAGCAGCCTGGGCTAGGGGAAGGTGTCCCTGCCCATGGCAGGGGGCTCAGAACTAGATGATCCTTAAAGTCCCTTCCAACGCAAACCATTCTATGAATCTATGAATATTCAGGAGAAGATCTACAAGGAAACAATAGGTGCTGCCTCAGGGCATGCATTACAAGGTCAGAAGGGACTGGCTAAGTCACATTCCCTGCAGCTGTGCTCCTCTCTCACCCCGAGGCATGTTTCCTCATAGGACAGAGCCTCCAGGCCCCACAGCCTGATAACCTTGGGGCTTTAACAGCCCTGTCTGTCCTGTCTGTCCCATCTCCCCCACCCAAAGCCAGTGAGGATCTCCGTGGAGGTGGGTGCTGTTAGACACAGCACCTCGACCTGGCTCTACACCTACCAACAGACACTGCACCCTGCACCAGAAGCGTTTCTCCCACAGAGGGGAGCAGTGAGATGTCGCAGTGTGAGCCAGCCAAGGCACAGCTGGCTGAAGCTCTCACTCAAGTCCACAAGCTTACTGCTTGAATAACCATCTGACAGCTTGACTCTCCATAAGCAAAGCTGTTGAACAGAAAGGCAAGTAGATTGGTCTCCCAAGACCTCTTATCTCCATCAGGCAGGTGAAAGCTTAACGAGCAGGTCGCATTTATAAGGTTGTGGGCACAGTTCATCAAAATGCAGAGAGTGATGTGGAGAAGTTTTTCAAATTCACTCATTGCTCTTCTAGCTCTATTATTTAGAAGAAGCTGTGACCTGTGGCCCTGGGTCCTGAGCTTAAGCAACTCATTTCCTGGCTATGTTTTCATGGCTTCACTTACTCTGAGTTACAAACACATGGCAGGAGGCCTTCAGCCAAGCAAGGGTGGGGCAGTGATAATTCATGAAGCAGCCAAATCTCAGTCCTACAACTATGGGATGTCCAGTGTCCAACACCTAGGACGGTGAGAAGCACTGTAACCATCTTCTATCCAGTCCTTACATACATATTGTCCTGACATGCCCGGGTTAGGCCAATCCTGAGGTCTCTAGTGCCTTCCTGCACATTTCCCTCTGCTTTCTCTGACTGCCATCAGCTGTGCCAGCCAGGACACAGCTGGGCAAGGGAAACAGGCAGGGAAAGAGCAGCTGGGACCAGCCCCAACCTCACCAGGAGAACTTGATGCTGAAGCATCATCTATAGCTCCACTGAGCATAAAGAAGACTATTTGCTGAGTCCATTAACTGGAGCTATTGACTTTCAGAGTTAGGAAAACTACCCAGAGAGATGCTTTTCTTCAGGCTGCTAAAGCATCATGAGGTTTCCCTTCTGCAAGAGTACTGCTTTGAGTCACCCACTGGAGTCAAAAGAATAGTAGAATCCCTCTTGCCTACCTGCCATCCACAGAGGGATGTAAATTCAACTGCAGAGCCACAGTCTCAGCTCTTCAAACCCACTGAGCATCCTGGTTTCATCCTAGGGTACTTTTCAAGACCTGTCCAAGTCTCATGGTCCCCTCATCAGACAGTGGGGACATTGACACAGTCAGCACACAGATCTTCCCCACTGAGCCAAATCTGCAAAGGAAACTTTCAACCTTGTTTTATTTCCAAAAGCATACAAAATTTACTTCCTTCCTTAAAGCTTCCATCCCTCTTCTCCCTAAACCTACAACTCCTTGCTAGTGTCCTTTGAAACTGTTAACTCAATGGCTTAACTCCAAACACAATGAAATCCCTCCTGGGTGTCTCTGATCACTGTAGAAGACACAGACCACAGGCTCAGAGAGTCACTGGCTCACCAGGTGAGCACAGTAGGAAGGGACCTTGCTCTCCTGCTGTTGCTGCGTCTCTCACTTCTGCGTTGCCACGCTGTGTGTGATGCTCCATCAGTGCAGCGGTCTGTGCAGTAACAGGAGGAGACAGGCAGATCCAGGAGGAGCCAAAGGTTCCTCCATGGAAGCCGTCTCACAGCAGGGATTCTTGACAGAAAACATAGGGTGTAAAACATGCACAAGGTTCAGTTAATATCTTCCAGAGCATTTACAATGTGGGGTCGTAAACTAAGAAAAGTCTACAGAGGTCGGCTCTCAGGAGGAGTTATAAAACTGTGGTCAGATGACTAAAGGGGTTAAATTCAGCTGCTTCCAGTCTGCCTCTGCAGAAGCCATTCCTTCATTAATCACATATCCCCACACAAAGCTGTAAATACGTAGCATCCTCTCCCTCTAGCGGTTGGAGGCTTGGAAATTAAGAAGGTGGAAAATAACCCTGCAGTTCCCGGGATCAAGTGAAGTTCACAGTATCACCAAGTTGTCCAAGACTGTCCACCAAAGCCCTCAGGGAGCCAGCTGCCACCCCAGCAGGTACTAAGCCCAGAAGAGGCCTTCACAACAGTCACTCCTCAACAGAACCATACAGGTCAGGATGCGACGAGCTGGCATATAAAATTCAGCCTCCTTTCCACTCCATGCCTGTGTCACCAGAGTCACCTGCTACACGTTTTGCCCATGTGTTTCTCTTCTCTATAAAGTTCCCCTTCACAAGACTTGTTAACATGCCAAGAACATACAAAAGCTGCTTACTTGGTGCTTTTTCTCCCCATGTCATCCCACACCAGTCATTTTGCCAGGTCTGCTCACACTTCACAAGGACAGTGTGCTGGTAGGAAATCACAAGGCATGGAACCAGCCACCCTGAGATGGTCTGACCACACAGAGACAGAAGTAGGGAGACAAACCAAGTGTAAAACTTGAGATGATATAACGCACAGAGCTCCATGGTAAACTGTTTCTGAGCATCTCGCAGGACTGGGAAGCGACTGGTGCCCTGTACTCAGCACTGGTAAGGTCACAGTTTTGGGCCCCTCGCTACAAGAAGGACATTTCCCAACCCTGGAAGTGTTCAGTGCTAGGTTAGATGGCACCATATGCAAGCTGGTCTAGAAGGTGGCCTTATCCATGGCAAGGGAGATTAGAACGAGATGATCTTTAGAGCGCCTTCCAACCCAAATCATTCTATGATTCTATGAATGCAAACAAGAACACATACACACAAGCAGATGCCTTCAAGAACCAATGAGGCAGGCAGGTATTAAACCCCACATTTATGCCAAAACCCCAATAAACCCTATTTAATCCAAATCCCATCAAAATGCCTCCACCTTTCGCCTGCATCTCCTTCCCAAGTGACCAGAGTCAGCTCTTCCCTTTGCCTTCCCAAAGTGACCTTTGCCATTCAGTGCTTTGATTGGCAGGGAGGCTTCTCAATAGATCCCAAATATGCTCCAAGAAGAGCTTATACAGAGGTAAAGACTTTAAGAGCCCATACATACAAAGTCAGAACACCATCTATTGCCTTCTGGGGTGCTAAATCTACCCAGCTTTTACTATATGCTTGTCACACTGCTATCTCAGGAGCCGTCTGCATCAGTCCTAAAGGAGGCAGCTTGCTATTTATATGTAATGTGCTTAGCAATTATTGTCACTGAAGTCATGTGGCTATAGTCTAGATGGGGCTTTTTCATCCTCATAAACTCCAACATGGGAAAACAGGAACACTGCAAACTAATCTTCACAGGTTCTTAGAAAGGGATGAGCATCCCAGTGCCTCCAGCAGCCTAATTCCCACAAGCTGACAATTTTTAAGAATACAGCATCAGAAATAAGTTAGACAGGTAGTCATTGAAAAAAAAAAAATCCTGTGTTCCACCTACAAGAATGGTATCTTTTGGTAGTATACCCTAGATTTTCATATCATAAAGATGCACAAAGAATCCCTCAAGATAGAAATATGCATCCTCACCTGCATAAGCCAGGTAACACTGTTCATCCTTTTTCTCCCCAAACCTAAAGTTTCTGGAAACACAACAAGCAGGCACACTGACTTCAAGACCACTTTTTGTCCCTGAATCTAAAAGCTTCTGTAAACACAAGCAGCATATATCTTTACTTCAAGATTATCTTTCTTCCCAAAATAGAAATTTTCTGGAAGCACAAGAACGGAGACACATTAACTTCAAGACTTCAGGATCACCTTTTTCTCCCCAAATCTAGTGCCTCTGGAAACACGACCAGCAGAAACACTCACACGTGTGGCTGAAGGCAATCACTGAGACTCCTTAAAATCTCAGCTGTGGAAAACCCAAGACAAAAATCAGAGGCACAGCTCTGAAACAAATGCTGGGGGTGTGGCCCTTGCTTGCTTAAACTCTGCCAGATGGGACCTACAATGGCATTTGAAATGCATGAAATGCACAAGAGTTCAAGCAAGCAGCACCTCAGGCTATAAATACAACCAGGAAGCTTCTCCTGAGTGTGCTGAACCAAGCCCTCTCCTTGCCATTTAGCACCTGGAGCGTGCTGGGGTGTATTTACGTGCAGAGGGTGGGTTTGAAATGCAGAGGACTGTTTATAAAACACCATTTTTCTTAATTAAACCACGTTGTGAAAATATAAAAATAGCCTTTTGGGAATAACAGACTAACTGTAGAGGCACCACTAAGCTGTTCCTGTGTGAAGTAAAAAGGTGTGAAAGATACGTTCTTAAAAAGAAAATGTGTGCCTTGTGTTTTATCCTGCTTCCACTACACTGCCATATGTTGGCTGCTGTGTTCTATTAATAAACTCCTGCTCTGCTGTTATCCCACTTTGTGTCTGGATGAGCACAATTTGGGGTACATAAATGCTTAATGCTGATACTCTCAGTGTATTGTAAGGTTCAGGTGGCAGCTCTCCCATAAAAGGAATTTGATTCAGCTCTATTAAGATCACACCAATCCCAAGCAATCCACCAAGAGGAAGAAAGTGTCTCCAAATGACACTAATCTCTCACTGATATATGAACCTTTTCATTATAAAGACACATCAGCACCTCACAGATTCCAGCTTGGAATCACAGACATAGTTTGGGTAGAACATCCCAGCTCCCAGTAGGCACAAAGCAACAGGAATGTGACAAGTAACAGCAGACCTGAGAGATCACAGAATCACAGAATCCATCCAGTTGGAAGAGACCTCAAAGCTCATCCATTCCAACCCTTGATCCAACACTCATGGATCAACACTAAACATGTCCCTAAGTGTTGCTTAAACACCTCCATGGATGGTGACTCCACCACTGCCCTGGGCAAACTATTCCAATGTTTGATAAACCGTCAACAGCAAACAGCAGCTAAAGACTCAAGACACTAGCACCACAGAACTGCTTAAGCAGTTTCTTCTTTCAAAGTAAAGTGTCCATGTGGTGTGGTAGGTCCCTACTGCAGATCCTGGCACAAAGATGATTTCACTTCCAGTTGCATAACCTTAGTTTCTTGGGCTGCACATCACAAACACCAAGCAGTGAATCAATATTGCACATCACTCCAAGAGGCAAATAGGTTTTGCAGAACTTTCCTATCTTTTTTTGGGACTAGCTGCATTTAAAAGGTCTCTTCACATCTTGCTGTGGCATGCTGTCAGACAGCCACTAGACAAGTGTCAGGGGCTCTCCATGAACCCCTCTGCCTCCCAAAGGGAAGACTAGGGAAAGAGACTGATAGGGTGGGAAAGAAGCTAAACCAGCTGGGATGGAAAGAATAATCCCATGAGATAGAGACAAAAAGACACAAACCAACATGGAACCCAGCCCCTGATGACAATGACTCGATTTTAGAGGTCTCTTCCAGCTGAAACAATTCGATGATTCTGATTTCCCAAGTTTTGTGAGCCTGCAAAACTTTACTGGAAACCAAAGAAAAATTGGTGCTTGGCAAAGATTCCCAGAACTGCTGCTCATTAGGAAACATTTTTGTTCCATGCTTTGATTTGATCCCCACAGTTCCAGCTGGAAAGCAGAAAACCATTTTGCTGAGCAGTTCAGCACAAGGAAGGCCACATATTCAGAGGGGACCCAGGACCAGGTGCTTATTCATCAAGAGTCTTCTCTTTTCTGCAAGATCTCCAGCAGTGATCTAGCCTTTCCCCTCTAACTCTCTGCTTTTCAAAGAAAAACAATTGGAAATCTCTTTGCAAACATCACAACTTCACAGAAAAACACCATCAAAAACTAGAGTGGGACCCTCTTGCCCTGTATGCATCCTGTTCAGAACAGCAAGTCTGATTTGACATGTTCAGGTACCACAATATATCTGGCTCAGCCCTTCCAGCCTGCCAGCTGCTGTTCCATTCATAGCTCAAACTGCTTCAGTTCTCACATGATGCCCAGGCTCCATTTTCTGAAGACACATAAACCTCCTCCTACCATTTTGGCCCCAGCAGCTATGAACATTGCATGAAGACAGACAATGGCTCATTATGATCTCTCCCCATGCACCATTTTTTTTTTTTCTCTTTCCTTGCCCTCTCCCATTTTTCTGGAATTTCAGTCTTATTTTTAACATTTAATAACAGTTCTGGTCCCTCCATCCCAGATGGGGCCAAACTCCTGTGATAATCCCAGGTGTTCTCTGCTCCCACTGATTTCAAGCCTACAGAGAACAGAGCAAGCAGTGGGGCTGAGCTCTAGTGCCTCTTAGTGCCCCTTTTTAAATAACATTCTTAATGCTGATTCTTGTAAGACCTCAAACCATTTCACATTCATTTACAGGAATTAAATGCAACGTGCACTTTCCCTTTCACTGAAATGGAGCCAGTTGGCAAAGGCAGCCATTAGCTGCCCGCCCACAGAAACACTCCACGATACATTAAGTCCCAAAGTGAAGAACATTCAAATGCACATAGTACCACAGCCACCACAGAATCACAGAGTGAGTTAGAAGAGATCTTTAAGCTCATAGAGATCAACCATCAACCCAGCACTGCCAAGCCACCACTAAACTCTGTCCCTCTGCACCACATATAGGGCCATGAAGATGCTCTGAGGGCTGCAGCAGCTCTCTTATGAGGACAGATTGAGGGACTTGGGGCTCTGCAGCCTGGAGAAGAGAAGGCTTCAAGATGACCTTATAGTAGCCTTCCAGGATCTGAAGGGGGCCTACAAGAAGGCTGGGGAGGGATTATTTGCAGGGTCTTGCAAGGACAGGACAAGGGGCAATGGTTTAAACTGACAGAGGGGAGATTGAAACTGGATGTTAAGAGGAAGTTTTTTACAGTGAGGGTGGCTCACCAGAGGTTGTGGCTGCTCCCTCCCTGAAGGTGTTCAAGGCCAGGCTGGATGAGGCCTTGAGTGACCTGTACTAGTGGGAGGTGTCCCTGTCTATGGCAGGGGGTTGGAACTGGATGATCTTTGAGGTCCCTTCCAACTTTACCATTCTATGATTCTATGATATCCATTGCTTTGAAAGTCCTCCAGGGATAGGGACTCCAAGACTGCCCTGGGCAGCCTGTGTCAGGTCTCGACAACTGTTTTGTGGGAGAAATTGCTCCTTGTGTTCAACCTGATCAGAAAAGCATGGCTTCTGCACAAAACACTCACAGCATCGTGGGGGTTGGAAGTGATCTCTGGAGATCAAGTCAAACAACCCTGCTGAAACAAGGTCACCCACAGCAGCTTGCCCAGGATCACAATGTCCAGGGGGCTTTGGAAGCTACCCAGAGAAGGAGACTCCACAATCTCTCTGAGCAGCCTGCTTCAGTCCTCCAGCACCCTCACACCACACTCATGTTCAGATGGAAAAAAAAAAAACAAAAAACAAACAGGTTTAGGTTCTAGAAGGTTTATAGTTGTTTTTGTTGGGTTTGTTGTCTTTTTTTAAACAAGTTTTTACACCCTTAGTGTCAAAACCTTTCTCCAAGCATGAGGATAAATTTGCCCCAGGCTAAGAAAAAACAAAGGACAGCAAGTTTTGGTAGTCCTGCACTTTCCTCACCAGTTCCTGCAAGCTTTCCCTATAAAGTGTGTTTTAGTAAAACCTTCAAATATAGAATCATGGAATGGTTTGGGAGGAGGGGACTTTAAAGGTCATCTAGTCCAACACCACCGCAGTCAAGAGGGACATCTGCAACTAGAGCAGGTTGCTCAGGGCCCCAGACAATCTGACCTTGAATATTTCCAAGAACAAGGCACCTATCACCTCTGGGCAACCTGGGACAGGCTCTCACCACTCTCATCATAAAATTATTTCCATCACCCCTTGTCCTGTCACAACAGACCCTGCTCAAAAGTCTGGCCCCAGCTTTCTCTGATCAGCTCCCTGAAGTCCTGAAAGGCCACCAGTCTTCCCTTCTCCAAGCTGAACTACCCCAACTCTCTCAGCCTGGCCTCTGAGCAGAGGGCTTCCAGCCCTCCCATCATTGCTGTGTGTGGCATCCTCTGGCCCTGCTTCATTAGCTCCATGTCTCTGCTGTGCTAAGGACTCCAGAGCTAGCCCCAGCACTGCAGGTGGGACCTCAGCAGAGCAGAGGGCAGAACACCCTCCCTCGACCTGCTGGCCACAGTAGGTCTACAGAACTCACTGTCAGGGAGTTTCAGGAGGACTGTAGATCTGACCTGTGTGGGGAAGCCAAGGTACACTGCACAAGCTCCCCAAGAACTAATTCTCCTTGGCCATAGCTGTTTGTCAGCATGTTGGTAAGAACAACAGAACAATTTATCCTTGACGAAATTACTTCTGCTTTTCATCCCTCTGCTTTATTTGTTCCCTCAAGGAGATGAGTGCTTTCTTGAGTTTAGGGAGACTACTGAACCCTGGAAAATCAGTCTATGTGAAGCTTGTTGGAAAACTACCTCTGGTATGCTCATGCAGTACACCACATTGATTATGTTACATGCACAGTCTTTCAGCACATTAAATTGCTTCTCCCTGAAAGCTCTTCTCCCACTGAGTCTGTTAATTGTTTCTGCTTTTAGAAGTTATTAGTGAATGCAGAGTTGGGTCGAGATGCTGGTTTAATAACCCCTGAGACTCCAAAACAGGTATTGGATAAGCATTAGCAACAAAACCTTCACCACACCACTTGTTGCACATGACTTAGAGACCAGTTACTCCAAAAAGAGAAAAGAATCAGTCCACTCCTCATACTCCCATGACACTGTCACAGTAAAGCCAACTTCTGCCCCAAGGCAGGATCTCATCGAGCCCCTCCTGAGAACAAATCAGCTCCTCCCTGACACAAAGAGACCACATACAGTGCTCCTGGACATGGAGATGGATCATTCTGTGCCCTCAAAGCAATTTCACTTGCCACCAGTGCACATAATGGTCCCTGTGCCATTGGACAGGAGGCACTGACATTCCTCATCACAGAGGTGTTGCTAAAAAAGTCCCTTTTCTGCTGACTTCTCCTCCTCACTAGCATGTTGGGCAGGACAGACAACCACTGAGAACAAACCCATTTCTCAGCCCAAGCCCCATGAGTCACCTGCCTCACCTCCACTTACTGTTGCCAAGAGTAAATCACCATTTCTTTGCTCTTTTAGAGGCATGCTTTTACTTAGCAGCATGGTGATGAATAAACTCTGTTCCTTACCTGCCCAAGCTGCAGCCACTAGCTGTCATTGCTGTGACACCAACTTGGAAGGTGCTGTTGCTTCTTCTTCAGCTGTCTTTGATTCCACCTCTAGACCTTTCGCTCTCTCTTCCTTTTTTGTCTTTCCAAATCCATTCAGCAAAAGCTGAACATTTAGTGTCAAGCTTCGATGTTACAGAAGCACTTTTAGGTTGAAAATATGCCCCATAACATCACTTCCAGACTGAGCAGAGCTTTGGGAATCCCAACTCATCCCTGGGCTCTCACTGCTTCTCCCACTCCGATCTGTCTTCTCAAGCTGCTCTCTCAGAGGCGAGAGAGACTGTTGCCTTTAACGAGGCACATTCTAACAAATCAACAAATACTTCTCCCTCAACAAGGCTCTTGCTGTTATTCCCAGATGTACATTCATGTACATCTCCTGCTTGCTTGGGAAATCCCTCTTGGAACAGCACAGCAGAACATTTACTCATCAACTGATAAGGTGGGAGGGAGAGAAGAAAGCAAGCAAGCTGCCTGAATGTCTTTGAGACAGCAGGACAAACACCCTCAAATGCAAAGAATTGTCTGATTCAAACAATAAATGAAAAACATTTAAGAGCTTCTTCCTGTCTGGTCTAAAGTAAGAAGTACTCTGGGAAGGCAAGACCACACAAACTGCTCCCTTCCTTCTCATTTCTCTGAAATATCCTCTCTAAAGAGCTAACAGCACACAAATCTGAGTGTAGCCTCGATGCCATGGCAGATGTCCATTGCTACTGGGCAGCCTCCATGCAGCAACTCAAAGCAGTGGGGGTTCTCTGCTGGGTTAGGTGAGAAATCTCAGGGAGATGCTCCAACCATCCAGACCTCCAGAGAGCTGGCAACAAGGTCAGGCCCCAGAGAAGGGATAGGACCTCGTGCACTTCTACAGTACCTTCAGCTCTTGTGTAGGAGGATGATCCCCTGGCAATGCTAGGTTAATACTTGGACTTGATCTTGGAAGCCTCTTCCAAACAAAACAATTCTATGCTTTCTCATCTGGTCTGAACTGTGCTTTCACCAAGGAAAGTTGGATCAGATGAACCTCGAGGTCTCTTCCAATATGGGATTCTAGAAATCTATGATTTTTAACCCTGAAATTGGGAGTGGTGGAGCATGTTGCACTTCCTCTGTAGGGCACCTCAGGACAGACATCTTCTCACAGTGCTGAGCACCCAAAGTGACAGCAGCAAACAGTGGCTTTCTTGATAAAACCAAGTACATGCCAGAGAAAGAAGTGTCCACTTGCAAATATGAGTAAATATGCCAATATGTGCAGTAAAAGGTGAAGAAGGACTCTCAGATGTTTGCCAATGTGTAAAGTACCTCAGTATTCAAGGGGAAAAAGCAAGAGGAGGGTTTGCTGAAGCAGGCCCTGAGGGGTATCTCTCACTGACATTTCCCTCATGCATAACATTAGCAGCCACCTTCCTAAAAATTAGAGAATCATAGAATGCACTGGGTTGGAAAGGACCTTTAAAGGTCATCTAGTCCAACGCCACTGCAGTCAGCATGGACATCTGCAACTAGAGCAGGTTGCCCAGGGCCCCATCAAGCCTGATCTTGAATACCTCCAGTATCTCCCTGAGCAACCTGCTCCAGTGTTCCACCACCCTCATAGCAAAGGACTTCTTCCTAATGTCCAAATCAAACAGACACTTTATAACTGTTGGGCTTGGGGCAGTAAAAGCAAGGCTAAGGCTGACATACACGAAGATCTATTGCTCACATCACGACAACTGCAGCCAGCACAGCAAGTGCAAAGAAATAATTAGTGTTTAATATTTCATCAAAATGTTGAATTTTTAAACACTGGACTTGTCAGGATAGGGGGGTTTTATTATTATTATTAGTATTAATTATTTAGCTAGTTTTCCAGCATCTTTGAGAAGTTCTTTCCGTGCCTCAGACGGCTCCAATGCCAACTGCTCACCAAGTGATGCCACACACATCGTTTGTCAAGATGGTTGCTATCAGTGAGCTTCTTAATTAAACACTCTGCTCCTGGTTGTCACTTATGTTTTATTCATGAATGAAGAGATGCTCATCTTTCTCTGAGCTTACACACTCCTGGGAGAGGCTGAACTCTTTCACCAGGTGTCTCAAGGCACTGAAGGCCTCATCTTGTGGCTTTTCCACACCTGACTTGGCCTTCGCTGTCATGCTGAGTTTGATGCCTCTCAACAAATATGTTACCCAAACATTCAAGTACTATTGCCAACAAGCAAGCATCCTTATGGGCCACACAGCCTGCCCAGGTGGAGACATGTCCATCTTGTCTCCCACCCAGCCCTGGCTCTCAAGTCTCACTAGTCCCTCTGCAATCAAGGGCAGGCCCAGTTGCATTCTGTCAGCTTTGAGGAAAATAAGACTGACATCCCATGAGGAGCAGCTGAGGGAATTGGGTTGTTCAGCCTAGAGAAAAGGAGGTCAAGGGGAGACCTGGCTCTACAACTCCCTGAAAGGTTGAAGCCAGGTGCGGGTTGATCTCTTCTTCCTAGTAAAAAGTGATAGGGAAGTTCAGGCTCGAGGTGAGGAGAAAGTTCTTGACTGAGAGTCATTCACTACTGGAATGGGCTGCCCAGGAAGGTGGTGGAGTCACTGTCCCTAGAGGTGTTCAAAGCAGGTTTGGACGCGGCACTTGGTGCCATGGTCTAGTCTTGAGGTCTGTGGTGTTGGGTTGGACTTGATGATCCTTGAGGTCTCTTCCAACCTTGGTGATACTGTGAAACAGCCTCAAGTTGTACCAGAGGAGGTTTAGGTTGGATTTTAGCAGAAACTTCCTCACTGAAGGGTTCTCAAACACTGAACAGGCTCCCCAAGGAGCTGTTTGAAACCCCAGAGATGTTTTGAGGAGGCAGAGATGTGGTGTTGAGAGACATGGTTTAGCACCAGAGTTGGGAAATGGTTGTACTCAGGGATTCTATGATCATGCCTTGCCTCCCTCCACTTAATCCCAGGACAATCCATCCCTCTGTCCACACAGAGGCTGCCACATCTTTCTCCCCATCACCAACAGCCATAAGGCATCAGAGGCAAAGCATCACTTGCTTCTCTCACTCCCCAAAGACATCACCGCTCTGGGACAATGAAGCAGAGATGCTTCTGACCTGAGTCTGACTTAGCTGTGGCAATTAACAAGGCAGGAATTCTAAAATATGTAGTTATTTTATTTCCAAAAAGCCCTGCCCAAAAACCATATACAAGCTGGTTACAGTTGGGTTCTAATTTGGCCAGGAAAATCTTCGGAAGGATGCTTGTGGGCAATACATTAATTTAGGAGAATCAGAAAATTGGAAAGTTTAGTCACAAAATATCTTTGCCCCACTTACAAACAAAAGGCAGCCCAGAGCCCTAGGGAACATCTGTGATACTCAGGGTGGAGGAGTAGGAATTTAAAGATAGCTCCTGGCCCCTTTGCAGCAGTGTCAGAACTGCTCAGCACCTTGATAGCCATTGAGAGGCTTCTAGATCTTCCCAAGCTCTAGCAGGGTGCTAGGAAAGAGGCAGATGATCTCTGATCTGATCCTGGTTCCTGTTGGTGCAGAGGTGCAGGCAGGATCTCTTGCGGATGTGCAGGGAGCACAATGTCAGTGGCACTTCTCACCAGTCATGTGGCACTTAATGTCTTCTCCTAGTTTCCAAGTAGTTCAAGCCCAAAACATCAGGGCTAAGCTGGTCTGAAGTACGAGGCAGAGCAGAACACATTGCCCAAACCAAGAGCAGTGAGGCAGGACATGTTGTCTGAGCAGAGCAGCACACAGTGAGGCAGAGCAGTGAGGCAGAGGCAGCACAACTGCTTGCAACTTAGCTCCATTTTTATTTCTTGCCTGAGTGCAACGGCTCCTTTGGCCACAGAGATTCACCAGGCAGAACAGTGGTTACAAAGCTGACTGTATTAGCTGAAACCAGGGCTTGCTCACCCTTATTTGGGCAAGACACTATCAAGTACCTAAACACCTGTGGCTACCTGTTTATCACTTTAGAAGCAACATAATGGCCCAAGGCTTTGTTTTTCTCTCACCCTTGCTTCCTTCATCAGCAGAAGGGCAGGGCAAGCCAGGACATCTAATAGGTCTATTAGCCTTCCACAACAGTCTCACTGACACAATCAGCAGCTAAAGGTTTTATTTAGCGGGAGTACACTTGTCTGCCAGGTCCCAGACTGCAGAGTGGCAGTTCTAAGGATCATCCTTCCCCTGTAACTGAAGCAACTATGCCACAAATGTCACACAGGTAATAAACATGAGCCTCAAAAATCTGTTTTTACACTCACTCCCCTGTGTCTAACCTAGCCTTAAGCACCCCGAGTACTACAGGATGTGAAGTGCTAGGACAAGACATGCTGTGAAACCCTGCCAAAACTCTGACTTGTGGAATTCATCCTCTGCATGAACCATCTCAGGACCTGCCTTTTCACAGCAAAATAAGAGAATAATAGAAACACTTTGGTTGGAAAAGACTTCTAAGATCATCAAGTCTAACCATCGACCCAACACCACCATGGCCACTAAGCCATGTCCCAGAGTGCCACGTCCACACCTTTCTCGAACATCTCCAGGGATGGGGACTCCACCACTCTGGGCAGCCTGCTCCAATACCTGACCTCTCTTGGAAAAAAGAAATTTTTCCTAATTTCCAAACTAAACCTCCCCTGGAACAATTTCAGGCCATTTCCTCTTGTTCTAGCACCTGATACAAGGGAGAAGAGACTGATACACACACACTCCACCCTCCAGGGACTTGTAGAGAGCCCTGAGGTCTCCCCTTGGGCTCCAGGCTGAACAACACTGGCTCCCTCAGCTGCTCCTCACCAGACCTGTTCTCTAGACCCTTCAGCAGTTCTGTTGTCCTTCTCTGGACATGTTCCAGCCCCTCAGCATCCTTCTTGCAGTAAGGGGCTCAAGTAGAACCCAGTACTCAAGGTGCAGCCTCCAAGTCTTGGGTACAGGCACACAATCAATTCCCTACCTGTGGAGGCACATTCCATGACAAGGTATGGAAAGCAATCCCCAAGCCCTCTGTAGCTAAGATTACAGACATTGTGGAATGCTTTTATTCCCCCTCATGCTGCCCCCTTCCTGAGGACTCATTTCAGTGCCACCCCACACAAGTGCTGCAGGCAGAAAAGCTCACTGGGGTTTTACAGTGCCACTGCACAGAGCACTCATCGGTTCACCTGGAAACAAGGACATTCAATGGGATTTTTGTTTTCCCAGCTTCTAAGAAAGAGATGGGGGGAACTAATATTAGCTCTTCCAGGAATAGTTAGGTGGCTAAAAAGAGAACAAAGGTGATAAAGTAGACTGTCTGCAGCCTCTGCAGGAAGGTTTTATTACTTCAGCCTGCCTGTTAGCCCCATAGGCCTCTGCTTTTTGGTGTCACTTGATGGAAAGCCTGGATAAAACCCTTGGGTCAACTCTGTGACACCCACAGCCAAAGAGGGCTGGCATTAACTGCACATCAGCTGAAACTGATCATGACAGTAGGTTTGGGCCTTCAGCAAGGAAGGAAGAACCTTTGGCCATTTCAAACAGCTCTTCTTATTTACCTACATCACTGCACACCCAGCCTGTGAACAGTAAGGTGAAACATTTAGTGTTCCCCCCCCAAAAGCCCTCGCTGGAAAAACTCAAGAGGTTTTCAAAAACTGAACATGTGCAGATTTCCTGCTATAGAGATGCTACCAAAAGAGACAAAGATATTTTTGACCCAAATCACAGCAGCTCACACATATTGAAGTGGGATCCTGAGCTCCAGTGCAGTTCCTGCGGAACCAGGGTGTGTTTACAGAATCTCAGACTCATAGAATTGTTTTCTTTAGAAGAGTCCTTTAAGGTCATTGAGTCAAAACATTAACCCAGCACTGCCAGGTCACCACTATACCATGTTCCTCAGCACCACATCTCTACAGTTTTGAAACCCCTCCAGGGATGGAAACTCCACCACTGGCCTGGGCAGCCTGATCGAGGTCTTAATAACTCTTTCAGGGATGAAAAAATGTTCCTCGTGTCTAAACTTCTCTGGGGCAACTTAAGGCCACGTTTCCTCTTCTCCTATTGCTTTTTTAACTGGGACATGAGACTGACCCCCATCTGGCTCCAAACTCCTTTTAGGGAGTTGTAGAGGGCAATGAGTTCTCCTCCCTTCAGCCTCCTTTTCTCCAGACTAAACAGCCCAAGTTTCCCCAGCTGCTCCTCACCACACCTGTTCTCCAGACCCTTCACCAGCTGTGCTGTCCTTTGGACACTCCAGCAGGTTTGTCACAGAAACAGACACTTGTTTTCACTCTTTTTTTGTGTGCCTGCAAACTGCACCACTCCACGATGGAAGGACATGGATTGTCCCAAACGAACCCTGTACTCCTCCCCAGTTGCAGAATAACCATCACACACAGGCAGGGAGCGCCTGCCTGCCCAGGTGGAAGAGCCAGCAGCTGCTGTGGAACAAACCAGCTCCATCAGTTGTGGTTTTGCCTTGCCAATTTGGAGAGCTTAGAGTCACTAACTGTTTGTCACTGCTGCATTTTCCTTGCAGTGTGGGCAGGCTTAGGAATCCTGTAAGGATATGTGTGGATCTGATCCTTCAATGAGTGCCTATCTTGGATCAGTAATCAGCAAGACACCCTGGTGCCCTGGGTGCACGTTGCTCCTCCAGACAACCCTCTGCATCCATTAGCAGCATCTGCTGCTAATAAACAAGGAGAAGCCAAGCTACCAGCTCACTGCTATTTTTGGATTCAAAATCTGTTTGGAAAGCAAAGGAAATTTCCAGCTCTCACAGTAGCCTTTAACCTTCTTTATAGGGGAATATCCTGCTGTATGTTCCCACCAGGAATATACTCACATATGGATTCCTTAAATTACCTGAAATGCTATTAGCTTAATTTCCAGATCAGCAGCTAAAGCACAAAGCCAGAAGAGAAGAAAGGGGTTATAAGCGAACATGAGCCACAAGTGGAACATAAAACCAACTCCATGCTGCTGAGAGACAGATGAGTCACTGCATGTTCCTACAGATGAGCATTGAGCAGTGGGTCAAGAGCCCTTTTCCTGACCCACTGGAGGGTCTTGGAGCTCAGCCACAACACCCTTCAGACCTGGGCAAGGAGCATGGACAAGATCTGTGCCATGACAGTGCTGTGGAAGCAGAAAGCTCAGAAAAGAATCACAGAGTGGTTTGGATTGGAAGGGACCTTTCAAGGTCATCTGGTCCAACCTCTGCGCAGTCAGCAGGGACACCTGCAACTAGAGTAGGCTGCTCAGTGCCTCAAATATCTGACCCGCAATGGTCCCAGGGATGGGGAAGGTACCACCTCTCTGGACAACCTAGGACAGTTTCACCATCCTCAGGGTCAAACATTTCTCTCTTCTCTCCAGTCTGAATCTCCCTCTTTTAGTTTAAACCATCACCCCTTGTGCTACCACAACAGATTCTGCTCAAAAGTCTGGCCCCACATTTCTGATCAGCTCCTTGAAGTCCTGAAAGGCCACCAGGAGGTCTCCCCAGAGCCTTATCTTCTGCAGGCTGAACAAGCCCAACTCTCTCAGCCTGGCCTCATAACAGAGGGCTTCCAGACCTCCCATCATTGTTGTGGTCTCCCCGGCCCCGTTTCAACAGCTCCATGCATCTGCTGTGCTAAGGATTCCAGAGCTGGTCCTAGCACTGCAGGTGGGGGCTCAGCAGAGCAGAGGGGCAGGATCCCCTCCCTCCACCTGCTGCTCACACTGCTGGGGATCAGCCCAGGACACGGTCAGCTCTGGACTGTGAGCACACAGTGCCAGCTCGTGTCCAGCCTTTCACCCACCAGAAGCAGTGCCAAGGGTCAATATCTCTGACATATCTTTGGAGACTGATTTGCAAGAAAACAATGAGCTCTCTTCCCACTGCAGGATATCACACAGCAGAACACCAAAATAAGCACTTCTGTCACAATCTTCAGAGTCAAAAGCAAAGAAGTAATTGTAAGCTGAAGGCAGGCAGAGGGATCATTCCTGTAAGGAATACAGTACCCTCTCCTGTATCACAACCAGCCCTGACACTTCTCTCTGACTAATCCATAAAATAGATATAAATGAGCCTCAAGCAAAACCTCAGATCCTTAGTAACTCTGCTTCAAAATCAAGATCTCAGTTTGGTTACTCAAGCCTTTTATTATCACTGGATGTTCCCAGCAGAGTTCTGCCAGCACTCATCTCTCTGCAGGAAGATCTCAAGGTATGAAGGGTTTGAAGTCTAGCTCAAGCCACAGATCATCTAGAAGTCATAGCTTCATCAAATGATAGTTTACAGTTCCTTCCTGTCAAGTACCAGCAGTTCTGTGTGCCCAGTGCAAGCAAAACTGAAGGCAGAGGAGCACAGGACTGAGAGACAACTGCAACAAAAGCTCCAGCTCAAAGCTCAGGTTCAAGAAAGAATCCAAACCTAACATGTTCCTTTTATTTTCACTTAAAACAAAGATGCAATTTTTGCCATCAGTGGTATAATTTGGCAGTAGGTGGTGAGGACTGACTCAGGACTTGTGAATGCTTAGGGTTGGTCATGCTACAAGGATAGGGGAAACCACCATTAGACGTCCTTTCTTCTGCTATGCTTTTGTGGCCAACAGGACCAGAGGAGAGATTGTGCCCCTGTACAGAGTACTGGTGAGGCCACATCCCAAATGTTAGGTTCAACTTTGGGCCCTCCCTCCAAGAATGACATGAAGATGTTGGAAAGCATCCAGAGAAAGTCAATAAAGTTGCTGAAAGGTCTGGAGAACAGGTCTGGCGAGGAGTAGCTGAGGGAACTGAGGGTGTTCAGCCTCTAGAAAAGGAGGCTGAGAGGAGACTTTCTGTCTCTCTACAACTCCCTGAAAAGAGGTTGGAGACAGGTGGGGGTCAGTCCCTTCTCCCAGGTAAGAAGTAACAAGGTGAAAGGAAACAGCCTCAAATTGCCTCAGGAAAGGTTTATGTTGGACATGAGGAACAATTTCTTCCCTAAAAGGGTTGTTAAGGCTTGAAACAGGCTGCCCAGGGTAGTGGTGGAGTCCCCATCACTGGAGGGAATTCAAAGCTTTGGAGGTGTGATGAGGGGACATGGTTTAGTGGTGCAGTAGCAACAAGGGACCGACCCAGAGTGGTTCTTCAGGGACATTCTGCTCCTTCCCCAACTCCCCTGCCTGCTCCAGAGTCCCCCTTGCCCTCCCTCCTCACTGAATCTGTGCCGCATTGTGTACAGGCTGGAGTCCTGAACAGTCACCCTGCTCCAGAACCATCCAGGCTCTGATTAGGGACTGAAACTTGCGTCACTGTATCTGCACATCAAAGCCCTCACAGCCACAGCATCTGCAGGGACAGGGAAGGAGCAGAACAGAGGTGACACTGGGGATGGAAGTTGCGTAGGGGGAGTTCCCCATTGAGATTTCTGTCAGAGTGTATTTAAAGATCTGGGAGGCTGCGGCTCCTCTGAGCTTTTAGAATTCCTGCTCAGCACAAACCCAGCTCCACCAGCCCTCCTCCCTCTGCTCCCAACCCTCCTCAGCATCCAAAGTGTCAGCATCAGACTGATATCAGACTGAAATCTGCTGGCAGAAGGTGGCTGTTTTCTCAGTTTTGTTTTTCCTCTTAAGTCTGCATTATCCACAGCAGCCTGAATATTCAGATAGCTCTGATAACAGAATCTGATGTCTCCAGCAAGTGCCAAAAGGAGACTGTCAGAAAAGAGAAGCCAGTCTTTTCCAAATGCCCTGAGATGCTCACATCTTTTTTCGCTTTCCCTGAACAGCCAAGCCCCATTCCACCCCACCCCCTCTTCCCTTCTCTTTGAAACAATCAGCCCCCAAAAACAGAATTACAGAACTGTTTAGCTGGAAAAGTTCGAGCTTCAAACTATCACCACCAGGGCCATTAAACCATGTCCCAAAGTGCCATGTCCACACCTTTCTTGAACACCTCCAGGGATGGTGACTCCACCACCTACCTGGGCAGCCTGTTCCAATGCCTGAGAACACTGCTCTTCAGTTACTAATTTCAGTCTAAGACTCTCTCAACCTGAAGTCATCATCGTGGTCACTTCAGCAGCTTATGCACTGCCCCCAGAAAGAGCTGCCAGAGGTCACAGATTTACTGAATGCTTTTGGTTAGAAGGGATCTCAAAGATCATCCAGTTCCAACTCCCCTGCCATAGGCAGGTACACCCTCCACTCAAGGGGGTGGCTCGAGGCCACATCCAACCTGGTCTTGAATACCTCCAGGGAGGGGGCATCCACAACTCCGCCGGGCACCCTGTTGTGGTGTCTCACCGCCCTTAACTATAAAGTCACTTCAGCACCTTATGCACTCCCTGAGAAGAGCTGCTGGAGTCGTCTCCTTCCTGATCCTGCTAAAAATCTCCCCAAAGCTCCAGGTTGCCAGAGGAGTGCAGCTGTTCTCTTTAATTTTGTCCAGATCTTTCCAGTTGAAGGGCCCTTCCATAAGGGTCGTGCTTGAGCAGTCAGTTCAATTATAGGTGCCCAACCTTGTGGTTTCCAGCCAAATTGACTTCACAGCTCTAGCAGATTTCCAGGGAGAGAGGCACAAAGCAGAAGACCACTCAAAGATGAGGTGAAGCCACCTGTTATTTAGACTTGCTTTTCTCAGTTATTGTTTAGAGATCCCTTCAAAGTAGCACAAGGAGCACAGCTCAGAAACCACAGCTTTAAGTAATCACCTGAGACACCAGCTGTGGAAGCTCAGCAAGTTTCCACAGCTTGAGGGCTACCCAGACATCCTCAAATTCAGGAGGGATTGTGGGGATAAGAGAGAAGGGTCAAGGTTTAGGGGTCTGCCCTCTCCATGAGTTGATACACTAATTTCCACATCAGTTATTTGCTACTGCTCTAAACACCTAAGGGAAGAATCCACTTACTTCAGATGTACATGAAGCAGCTCATCTTCCTTCTGTGCAAACCAGCCCAGAACATGCAAACACTGAGATGCTGCAGCTTGGCAATGAACAACCAACCCCACCTTCCTCAGATCTCTCCTGAAATCCTCCAATCACCCATGTCAGGGGATCTGACAGCACTGGAATTTCTGCAGCAAAAGTACTGGAGGTAGGGTGCAGAGGGCTAATGGGACAACTTCTGCGCTGCCCAAGCAGGTAGCAGCACATCTCCAGTTTCTTAATTCCACTCCAAAGCCCTCAGCCCATGTCACAAGAGCGTGGTCCCCAATGAGATGGCTGACACAGTGTTAACTGTACACAGAATCACAAAATTGTTTAGCTTGGAGAAGACCTTTAAGATAATCAAGCCCAGCTATCATCCCAGCACTACCAAGCAGCTGCTAAACCATGTCCCCTCAGCATCACACCTCCACAGCTTTGAACCCCCTCCAGGGATGAGGACTCCATCACTGTCCTAGGTAGCCTGCTTCAGGCCTTCACAACCCTTTTGTGTGAGGAATTGTTTCTCACGTTGAATATGAACCTTCCCCAGTGCAACTTTGGGATATTTCCTCTTGTCCTATTACTTGTTACTTAGGAGAAGCAGCCAACCCTCACCTGGCTTCAGCCTTCTTCAGGGAACTGTAGAGAGCCTGAAGGTCTCCCCTCCACCTCCTTTTCTCCAGACTGAACACCCCCAGTTCCTTCAGATGCTCCTTACATCAGCTAATGTGGTCCAAAGCACAGTCCAGATTCTCTTTGGGAGAAGCCTCCTCTAAACAGGCTGATGTTTATTTTTTAATGAACATATGGAGCACAGTCCTGATGTGGTTACAGGAGCAGATCAGAGGAGGAGCACGCACACACCTCAATCACCACTTCAATCTGGTTTCTAATATTTTGTACATTATTTTCTGTCCTTTTCACAGCTCCAACAAAGAACAACCCATTAGCTGAACTCAAAAATAAACCCAAACAGCTTCAAGCTATAAATAACCAAGTCAGATGGGCAGGATTCAGTAAGCTCCTATTTTCGCCATGCAAGGGCAAGGAAACAGGAAATACAAGGAGAAAGGGTGGGCTTGGAACCATTTGTCATCTTTTTTTCCAGCCTGTTGCTGTTAACACCAGATCACAGATTCATAAATGGCTTGGGTTAGAAGGGACCTTGAAGATCACCTAGTTCTAACTCCCCTGCCATGGGCAGGGACACCTTCCACTAGACCAGGTTGATCAATGTCTCATCCAGCCTGGCCTCGAACACTTCCAGGGAGGGGACATCCACAGCCTCCCTGGGCAACTTGTTCCAGTGTCTCCCTACCCTCACTGTAAATAATTTCTTCCTAATATCTAATATAAATCTACCCTCTTCCAGCTTAAAGCCATTGCTCCTCTTATCAGTCACTTGACCTGCTCAAGCCATGAGCAGCAGTCCATGAGTAGCCCATATGGCACAAAGGAGGAACTTAAGGTTCTGGGCAGAAAAGCCACAGCACATGTAGAGTGTGATGGGAAGCTTGACCCTACCAGCTCCTTTCTTGCATTAGAAAGGCCTGAATTCCTCCACATATCTTTTTTTCCAAGTGCTGTGACTGGTTGACGGCAGAGAAGGGAGGAAAAAATGGACATTTAAAATGAAAATCACAGACTCACAGAATATTTTGGTTGGAAAGAACTTCTAAGATCATCCAGCCCAACCATTTTTTAACTCTGCCAAGGTCAGTGCTAAACTATGTCCCTCAGCACCATATCTCTGCGGCTTTGAAACACCTCCAGGGATGGGTAGCCTGATGCAGTGTTTGAGAACTTTTTCAGTGATGAATTTTTTCTAATGTCGAACTTAATGCACCTGCCCTGGTGCATCTTGGGAATGTTTCCTCTCATTCTATCACTTGTTACTAGGCAGAAGAAACCAACCCCCACCTCCAACCTTTCCAGGAGCTGCAGAGAGCTAGGAGGTCGCTGTGGCACTGACACGATCACTCTCCTCCAAAAACACTAAAACTGTGCCCCACTCGATTTGCCAAGTCTGCAAAGAGAGAGGATTGCTCCTTGTCCATCTAAAATCTTTCCACCCTAAGGCAGTGACTGCAGGCACTGCAGAGCTGCACCATTTCACCTCCTCACAAAGCAGCCATGGAAGCCCACTAAGAACACACAGATGTCCCTCTCACAGATAAACACCTCCACAACCAAGTTGGATGGACCCATCTGGAGGAGTGGAATTTAGTAAACCCCAGAATCATTAAAGGCATCTGGAAGTGACAAAAAAGGGGGAAAAAAAAAAAATCTTTGCTGTGAGGATCCTGGAGCAGAAGGCCCAGAGAGTCATCTTCTCTGAAGATTCCAAACTCACTTGAACATTGTGATCCTGGACAAGCTGCTGTGGGTGACCCTGCTTTAAGCAGGGGGATTGGACTGCATGATATCCAAAGGTCTCTTTCAACCCCCATCACATTGTGATTCTGTGATGCTGAGGATGCTCCCAAGGTCAGCAGTGCTCGGTACCTCACTTTGGTCAAGAAGGTTCCAGGCTTTGTGTCCTGGCATCCCAACAGTAGCTCTCCACACTGAAATACTATATAGGATACCTTAAATATCTCCAAATGTCTCTCCCAGCTCTCTCCTATCCTTGTTTTTTAATAAGAGCTTGCAAATCTCCTTTTTCAAATGATGGTTCTCAGCAGATCCAGGCATGATTATTTTTGTTTAGAGATGGAGCAAGGAAAGGGTGTAAATTATGCTTAAGAAAACCCTTTGGCATTTTAACAGGCATAGGAAAGAACCAATTTCAGAGCAGAGTCTCATAATGGATATCTCCATGGATACCTCTTTGTCAGCACCTCATTAGACAGGAGCTGAGATGCATAAGAGTATCTGCTCCTGCATTTCAGGAGGTGCCTCAAAACCACTAATTATGCAAATCTCCATCCTCAGACTGATGGAAACTTGTAAGTACAGGTGACAAAATGGATAAGCTGAGCCATGCTAGGAAAGGAAGGCGAGATACTTCATGGAGATTTTCCTTACCATCACTGACACTCCAACAATTACCAGAGACTGGGGAACCCCTTTAGGCCACAAAACTGCCTTCTTTTTGCTGCTCTCACTCTTCTAACAGCAAGGAAAAAAAAAAAAAAGAAAAAAAAAAAAAAAAATTAACTTCCTTTAAAAAAAT
>VWZE01025956.1:118034-155173 GCA_013396675.1 Eubucco bourcierii | reverse complement strand
AAAAAAAAAGAAAAAAAAAAAAAAAAAAGATATAAACTTCCTTGAGAAAAATAGAGAGGCAGAATTCAGGCAGCAGCATCTAGGATGCCTGTTTGAAAGAAAGCAGTGTCTGCATGGCAGAACCATCACCAGGGTGACCCAGGACAGCTGGAGAGCCCATCAGAGTTAAGATGATTATTCCTCCTAGATACTCCACAGATCAGTAACTTCAGAAGACCAACCATGCTGGTGAAGGGCCTTGAACACAAGCCTTATGAGGAACATCTGAGAGAACTGGAGAGTGTTTCATGTTCAGAAGAGGTAGCTGAGGGGAGATCTGGGTCAGCCTTTTCCCACATACAGTAAGTGAGAGGACAAGAGGAAGCAGCCTCAAGAAACTCTTCCCAGAAAGATTTCAAGCCCAGCTGGCCATTGTGATCCTGGACAAGCTGCTGTGGGTGCCCTTGCAGGGGGGACTGGACTGGATGATCTCCAGAGGTCACTTCCACACACCTCCCACCCCCCATTCTATGACTCCATGTGACGCAGGGATGACCTCCCAAGTGGAACAAAATCTTAGAAAGGTGATCCAGAATGAGAGTTGCCTATTGGAAATATTTTCTACTGGAGACCCTCCTGGGTGGTGTTTCTATTTCAGTCAGACTACTCTGAAAGCTCAAGAACAAAGTGGAGCCCTGCCAGGTTTCTCACATCCAGAACAAAGAGCTTACCCGAGAAGCTGCCACTGCAATGCTTTAAACAGAAATCAGGGTTCAGTCTTAGGAGTGGGGAGTTTGGATAAAGCAGAAAACTGGATCTGTACAGTATGTTTGTACCACTAATTAAAAAAAAAAAAAAAACACCACACCAGTCCAGGAGTCTTGTGTGTCCCCAGCACAGCTCTGACTGAGACCAGCAGAAATCTGGGTTCAGATCAACAGAGTTAGATAGGAACACAGAGAAATGTCCAGGAAATGCTTCTCCCAAGTTCATAAACAGACCAGCTTATGTGTCTCAACTTAGAAACTAAAGGTCAGTTCTGAGTGTTCCCATCAGTCATGGTTACAAAGATGATACCAGCACTTCCCCAGCCCTGAGACCTCTAGCACAGTGCTACCACATCAGCCAGTCTCTGCATGACATTGCCACCCAGACACAGAAAGAGAAGAGCAGCTTTTCTGCTCCGACGGTGCTGAAAACAGGGGTTTTGTTGGTTTGGTTTTTTTTTAGAGCTTCAGGCTGGAGACACCACTGTGAGACAGATAATGCCGTTGAGTCAGGTACCCTGAAGTAAACATCGGTGTCCTGCAGCCTGTGGAGAGCTCAGGGGAGGTTCAGACACTTGTGGAACACAGGAAGGAGACAGTGCAATTGACAAGGAGCACAAGGAGCACTTCAGAGGCTCAGATGCCACTGTTTTGTTTTTTTTTTAAGGGCAGCCTCATATAAACCTGAATTTTGAGCACTTTTTCTCCCAGCTGTTTTTCCTAGGAATCCATCTCACAGAACAAAGCTTTGGTATGCATGCAGAAAGACAGATCCATTCCTGAGACCAACCTTCCTTAGGTAAGAACAATCACAGAATTACCCAGTTTGGAAAAGACCTTTGAGATCGAGCCCAACCTCATCCTCCCAAAGCTTCCTGGCTCCCAGTTCTGTTCCACTCTCCAAAGAGCATCAAGCCAGAACTCTCATCTATCAACCAAGCACCATTAACTCTGACCTCCTGAAAGTTCAGCTGAACAACTACTATCCTCATGACAGGTGTAGCAGAAATATCCATCTGAACATCCTCACAGCAGATGGGAAGATGATGAATGGCGAAGGCTAATCACAGCTATGCTCCTTATATTGAAGACAACGACACAGAATCACCGACTCATTTAGACTGCAAAAGACCTTTAAGATCACCAAGTCCAACTGTTCACTCAGCACTGTCAGGTCACTACTGCACCATGTCCCTCAGTACCACATCTACATGGCTTTGAAACCTCCCCAGAGATGTGGAATCCACCACCATCCTGGGTAGCCTGGGCCAGGTCCTGACAACCTTTTCAGGGATAAAATTGTTTCTCATATCCAACCTTTATAAACCTCCTCTAACACAACCTGAGGACATTTGCTCTTATCCCATCACTTATTCCTTGGGAGAGGTGATCTGTCTCCAACCTCTGTTCAGGGAGTATCACAGTATCACAGTATCACCAGGGTTGGAAGAGACCTCAGAGATCATCAAGTCCAACCCATCACCACAGCCCTCAAGATTAGACCATGGCACCAAGTGCCATGTCCAAACGTGCCTTGAACACCTCCAGGGACGCTGACTCCACCACCTCCCTGGGCAGCCCATTCCAGTGACAAATTACTCTCTCAGTGAAGAACTTCCTCCTCACCTCCAGCCTAAACTTGCCCTGGCGCAGCCTGAGACTGTGTCCTCTTGTTCTGTCACTGGTTGCCTGAGAGAAGAAGGTAACCTCCTCCTGGCCACAACCACCCTTCAGGTAGTTGTAGACAGCAATAAGGTCCCCCCTGAGCCTCCTCTTCTCCAGGCTAAACAGTCCCAGCTCCCTCAGCCTCTCCTCATAGGGCTTGTGCTCGAGGCCTCTCACCAGCCTCGTTGCCCTTCTCTGGACACGTTCAAGTACCTCAATGTCCTTCCTAAATTGAGGGGCCCAGAACTGGACACAGTAGTAAAGAGTCAGAAAGTCTCCCCTCAGCCTTCTCCAGGCTGAACAGTCCCAGTTTCCCCAGCTGCTCCTCACAGAGTCCTCATTAGAAAGTTCAACAGCTGAATTAAAAAAAAAAAACCCAAACATGAGCCATACAGAGATGCAGAGTCCAGTGCAGTTAACTCTATCAGAGGCATGCTCCAATGCAGGGTTTTTCTCAGTTTCTTGTGCCTGTTCAGGCAGACATCATCAATGGCTCAGAGTCCTGGGGTGATCGAAGGAAAGCACTCTGGTAGCAGCCATGCTGGCTTCCTGCTGTCTAGACCCCTGTGATGTGACATCCTTTTTGTCAGAGGACTTCTTTTTATTCTTCATGAATTTCCTCAATAGCTTTCAGAATACATTTTAAGACAAAGGCACTCTTGAATATTAATGTTACCAAAAAGTAATGGGAATTGAAACTCTGTCCTTGATCATGTCTAGACAGAACTCAATATAATGGATTTCTAGCATCTAGGTAGTAGATATAAATAGATTGATATTACTCAAAGACCTGGAACATGTCTACACATCATCCAGAGAGCAGTGATGCTATAGCACAAGCCCCCACCAAGCACTGATTGTCTAATGACAACAGGGACATGGCTTAGTGGTGACCTTGCAGTGCTGGGTCAAAGGTTGGACTAGATAATCTTGAAGATTTCTTGCAATCAAAGATATTCTATGATACAAAGGGTGCACCATCAGCTCCTGAACATCTGCCTGCAAAGTACCTGGAGCAAAATGGTCAAGGATTGCTGAGGAGTTGCTCAAAGTTCACTTGCCAATCTCTTCTGGTAAAGGGAGTAGCAAGCACCATCAGAACCACCAACGAAACTGAAACTCAGGAAACTTTAAAGATCAGGAAACCGCAGCCAAACACAGCAGGCAAAGTGAACCAACCTCTGAACATCAGTGCTGAAATCTAACTGACCAAGAAAACACAACCAACAGACCTGAGGTCAAACCCAGGTCTGAGCTCCACAACTGCATAATGGAACCCTCAAAGACAGCAGATGAATTCCTGAGCTCTTAAGAAATCTATACTCTCATTCTTTGCAGCCAGCAGACCAGGAAAGGTATGAGCTGAGTTCCCCCAGCACCTTACACAGCTATGGTGGAAGCTACAGAGATCAGATGCTCAGGCCCCTCTAACTATTCAGCACAGGGCCACTGACAGCACTGTGTCAAAGACACATTGGGCCCCAGGGCCAACAAACCTTTGGGCAGAGACAGCACTAAAACTTGGTCAGATGGGTGTTGATTGTGCTCCTTCACAGACAGGTGTGTTTCTGACTGTGAGGCTCATACAGCACAGCTTAACTCCTATGCTATCCCCTGCACCCTAACCCTGCTGCTTCTTTTTGAAAGAGACAACCTGACACTCGTGGATTTCTTCTCACCAGTAGTTAGCTGTGAGCCTTGGCAGCCTCACATCAAGCTCACTATGTTAAACTTCCAATTTCTTCTTGTACTGAGGAAAAGCCACCGTCAGGAACTGGCAGACTTTTTGGGGAGGTTTGGTTGGCTTTGAGACATGGGCCAAAGCAGCACTTGCTCCTCATCAAGGAGGCTCATCTTCAGCTGGCTGCCAACCAGCACCTCCAGGTCCTTTTCCACTGGACAGTTTCCAGCCACTCTGCCTCAAGCCTGAAGTATTCATGGGGTTGTTGTGACACAAGTGTGGAACCTGTCACTTA
Organism: Eubucco bourcierii; assembly: GCA_013396675.1. Taxonomy (NCBI): domain Eukaryota; kingdom Metazoa; phylum Chordata; class Aves; order Piciformes; family Ramphastidae; genus Eubucco; species Eubucco bourcierii. Next base: position 150,786 of record VWZE01025956.1, on the reverse strand, counting down.
ATGTTAACATTTGCAGGGAATCTGACAGACCTAGGTGCTGAGGAGCAGGAACACTGAGTCCAGCATCCCTGCCTGTGTTTCAGGCAAGCTCTATTCCCACTGCTTATGTCCACAAAGCTGCTTCCCCAAGGGTAGCACAGAAATGCTTATTTGGACCCTAAGCAGGTGTGCTAAAAGCAGCAGAGCGCTGCGTAAGAAGCATTCACACTTAGGCAGGAGTTCAGCAACATGAAGACCTTTGCCAAGAAAGGAGTAAATGAGAAAGGAAACAAAAAGTGGAAAGCAGGAATGGGTTCATCTGCAAGTTGAGGCTATTTTAGGTGTAAGCCTGGGGGAATTAACTTTAACATGCCATTTCAGCTCCTTTTTCCCTTTCTCTTTTGCACAAACTTGCATCTCTCTCCTGTCAGACTTTGATGGCTTTATGTAACTGTTTAAAAATTGAACAAGCTTCTTAACTTAGGTTTAGCAGAACACACTTTTTTGCCTCACTCTCTCTCTCTCTCTCCAATGCACATTAAGAATAAAGATTTCTGGAGAAAACAAGACCTTTTCCATCCTCTGACATCAGCCAGTGTGGTACACAAAGCCACGTCCTTGAGGACTGGAGTTTTCGTACGTTCTGCTCCACTACAAGCCAACGCATCTCCAGTCCCAGTGGGCTTTACAACTGGTAGCTGGGGAAAAAAAACAAACTGATCCCAGAGCAAACAGCCAAGTTAACCAGCACAGCAGCACCCACAGAACAAGGATTCAGTGGGAGGAGAATCATAGAAAGCAGAAATGAGGAAAGAAGCCCAAAAACCTTGACTTGGAAGGGTTGGCAGCAAGAGGCCCACGTGGTAGGCAAGGGTTTACCCCATATTCCAGCCTGAGAAAGACTCTCACCTACTGCTAGCGTGAGAATCAGTTTTCTTTTTTTAAAATACAAGCTGGAAAAGTCTCTGCTCTGTGTGACTAGATATAAAAAGCTTGAGAAGAAGCTCCCTCAAGGCTCAAAAAACAGAGGCAAACCCCCACCCTCTTCTATGTGTTTGCATTTCTTAATTGAACCTGTTTCTAAGCCAGAACTGTGTTTGTTGATGCTTCAGGTTGGCATTGCTGGTGGAAGAGGCTGTGGGGAAACCAAGTAAAAATATTCAACAGTAGGATTTGCAATTAAAGCCCTTCTCTTCTTTTGCTTTGCCTATTAAAAAGTGTTTGTCTGTGTTTGCATTGCGGCTCTTCAGGGCAAAATGCTTCTTACTGATTGCACAAGCCTGGAACAGACTCATTTCTGACCCAGGTCCACTAGCTGTATTCAACACCAAACACATACCACAGGCCTCTCTGGTTTGAGTTGCTTCACTCTCAGCTTAGGCTTGTGGCAGTGGGATAAGCAGGAAAAAGCACCAGTCATGGACTTTGCCAAGCTCCAAGTTCAGGAGACAAGGAGGAAAGTGCACCCTCTGCTCCTGAGTGTCACTGCACCCTGAGCAGCCTGCCCACCATCTGGCGTATCAGAGAACAGGGCAGGCTGGAAGAGACCTTAAGGATAATCTAGTTCCAAACCCTTGCCATAAGCAGGGACAGCTTCCACCAGATCAGGTTGCTCAAAGCCTCACACAGTCTGGTCTTAAACACTTCCAGGGATGAGGCATTCACAATTTCTCAGGGCAACTCATTCCAGTGTCTCACTAGCCTCAAAGTCAAGAGTTTGAAGTGTCCATCCTCTCCTCAGTGTCCATCTTCTCAAGTACTGGACAACTCCACAGGCCAGCCTGCAGCTGCCTCTGTCTGCTCACTGATCCTGAACATCCCTGGGCACAGGAATCCCAGTAAACTCATAGTCTGTGCTGCATACTAACACTACTGGGCTTCCCCCAGTGTGACAGCACTGCTGCTGCTGCTCTTTCCCCAAGTGGTAAAAAAAAAATCCCAAGGGACACAAGTGCAGTGAGCAGACCTTGAGTCCTTGACAGGACGAGGGTGATGGTTTGAACTAAAAGAGGGAGATTCAGACTGCAGAGAAGAGAGAAATATTTGACACTGAGAGTGGTAAGAGCCTGGCCCAGGTTGCCCAGAGAGGTGCAAGATGCCCCATCTATGGAACTATCGCAGGTCTGTCCCCATACTTCTCATCAGCTCTTTTAAGTACTGAAAGGTTTCCTTGAAAACTCCTCCTCTTCTCCAGGCTGAACAACCCCAATTCTCTCAGCCTGTCCTCACAGCAGAGAGGTTTCAGCCCTCGGATCATTGTTGTGACCTCCTCTGGACCTTAGGGACTGTTCAAGCACAGAACAGAAAGTTCAAAATAGAGACCCAAGCTTTGCACCACACATGGGACCTTGAAGTCTTAAAAAAAAGATAAAGGAGCCCCCAGACAGAGGTTCTAGAAGATAGAGCAGCATCCCAAAGAAAATCAGCAGGTTTTTAGAGCCCTGACTAAAAGCCTTCAGCTTCAGGAGGCTTTGGACTATGGGTTGCTGAGGTAGCGGCACTGTGCACCCAGAGTTGAGCACAGCAGGCATGTGGATCTGAGCAAACAGCAGCAGCAGCACTCCAACACCTCATGCAGATCTGCAGAACAGTGCCACGTGTCGCAGCCACAGCAGGCAAGGAGCACCGCATGAAATGACAACTGGAAGAAGATCCTGGCCCTACTTCAGAGGTTCTGCTGCCAGCTCAAGAACCACAGCTCCATGGCACAACTGGAGGGTGCAAATGAAGCACACACTCCCTACATAACCCTGGGCTCACCCCTGCACAGATCCTGTTCCCCAGCATGCGGCAGGCAGCTGCAGGACACCTGCCTTCCCGGCTAGAGCTTCACAGCACACAAAGTTTGCCTCAAACCTGGCTGAACTGCCCTCAGTTGCCTCAACTTCCTCACCCAGCCTGTACAGAGCCACAAGGGACCACCACCCACTCTTGCAACTACATGCTGCACACTAGAGAGATGACCCGGACCCCCCACCAGCCTGTACGTGACACATTATATAAGTTATACAGCAGGCAGCTCCTTTCACACCACCATCAGTTCCCTGGTTAACCCCAAAATCCCAGCAGCCCCACAGCTGCCTGCACCAGAGCCATTCAGCTCAATTGCTCAGTGTCAAGCAAGAGTTACCCAGAGCCAAACTTCTGACCTACTTCTGTGTTGTGTTTCTCCCGCTCCCTGGCTCCTGCCCTCAGTCCCCAATTAAATCTGTGTGAGATTTCCTCAATTATCCTCTTCCTGCTAATAGATGTGGAAAGAGGATGCCATAACAATGTATTCCCCTGGCAGCGGTTCCAAACACATCTCAGTATTGATGTTGAAGAGTGCAGGATGCAGGAATGTTTTAATTAAACATAAATGTATAGAAACCAAGCAGTTCCCTTAAGAAAGCTGATCTTTTGCTGTCACCACAATACTTAACCTCTCAGCTATGCAGTCAGAATCCTCATGCTCACCTTTAATTGACAGGCTAAAAAAAAATAATCAGCATTAATCTCCCCTTTCTGTGTGTTCATGCTGATGCTGGGATGTGGTCAGCTCTTCTGGAATGCAACACCACACAGCTGGCACAACCTAAACACAGGAATCCTGTCTGGAAAACACTCCACTTTGGAGGAGGCAAGGCATTTGAATCACAGAATTGTTCCAGTTGGAAAAGACCTCCAAGATCAAGTCCAACTGTCAACCTATGACCACCATGGCCACTAAACCATGTACCAAAGTGTCATGTCCACACCTTTCTTGAACATCTCCATGGATGGTGACTCCACCACCTCCCTGGGCAGCCTGTTCCAATGCCTGACTCTCACAAGAAACTAATTGTTCCCAATATTCAACTTAAACGTCTCCTGGTGCAGCTTGAAGCTGTTACCTCTTGTCCTGTTGTGAGTTACTTCAGAGAAGGGGCCAATACTAGCCTCATTCCAACCTCCTTTAAGGTAGTTGTAGAGAGCAATGAGGTCTCCTCTCAGTCTCCTCTTCTTCAGCCTAAGGAGGTAGACCTGCAAGCTGCATCTTCCATACCTGAGTGCCTACTTTATCCCCTCTGTTTATCCCAAACTGTATTTTGGGCCAGAAACTCTACAGGATCTCCTATCAGCAAGATAGACTGCAATGAAACAGCAGTGCAACGGGATCTCAGTGGAGTGATATTACAGGAGTTAGGAAAAAAGGTTATTTTAAGCCTGCTGGAGAGTAACCTGCAGCATATTAAAGAAAGCTGGACCATATCCCTGCTGCAAACACCCAGTAAACAGTAGACAGCAGGTCCATGGACACACAGTAAATAGCTAGTAGGGTGATCTTCAGATTATTTAGGGCACTGCAGTAAAGGATGAAATCAAAACAGATGAAGACTTAAGCCAAGGTAGCAAAGGAAACATCTCTGTAAGGAGATGTGAAACCATCTCCCCCCAGTAAGGAACCACCAGGCTAAGCATCACACAAGACTGCAGAATCTGTCCTGGAGAGTAACTGGGGAGAGGAAGAAAAAGGAGGAAAATGTTTTTTAACCACTTTACAGTATTTTTTTTAATCCTCTGGATGTTAAAAATGAACAGTTCTGGGAGCAGAGTGTCACCTCCCAAGATCCCCACTCCCCTTTTTGTCTAACTCAGTGACTCCTTTCGTACCAAACTTAGGAGCAGCAGCAACACTCAGCTCCTCTGGAAAACCCACTTCCCCGAAACACCTCCCGAGAGGTTCTAACCAAAAAGCTGCAGCCTCCCCTCTCACCTCCCCCCTCTCCCCTGGCTGTTTGCTGTGTGTACACCAAAGGCCATCGTTTCCACCTTAATGCACATGGACTGAAGCTATTTTTGGCCAGGAGTGACGTGGCTTTGTTTGCATAACTGAGTGTCCCACCTCATGATCTGCCGCTCTAATAGTTTGCAAAATAATAGCTGGAAAATGCCTGATTCCCCAGAAAGTGCCTGTAAAGTTCAGTCTGATTTATCTCAAGGCCAAAAAAAAAAAAAAAACCCAACCAAAACAAAACAAAACAGAGGGAAAAACAAAGTCTTTCTGTAGAAGCACTTATAAAATCCTTCAGCAAGATATAAATCCCAGCTGGGATGTGGGGACTGAGTTGTGCTCTGCTCTGGGGGAAAAAGTGTCAGGTCCTGGTATGAGCTAGAGCAGAACTGACTGTGGTCAGGATGGGACTTCCCAGCTCTGGCTCTGCTCACTGAGGCACTTTCTGAAGTTCAGGGCAGGTTTGCACAGCCAGGGGCTGCTTCTAGCAGGAAGAAGCTGATGAGGAGAGCTCTGCCATGGGCTGGGCTGCAGAAAAGCTCTGCCTTGGCCTTGTTCCTGGGCACACCAAGGGCACTATGACATCTTCTGTCCCACATTGGGGGTTAGGAAGGCAGAGGTGGCACCTACAGGGAGAAGTAGACAGGACAGGTGATCCTCAATTGCCCAACAAGGGATTTCATCCAATGGATGACATCTTCGGGAGGCAGTTGAGAGATCACTAGGGTCAAGCATCCCAGGAAGACTCTGTCCCTTCTGCTTTCCATCCCAATCCCTGTGTTCCTGAATCCAGTTCCAGAATCCAGCTCCTGAAGATGGTTCCCATCTGCTGTAGAGTTCAGTCTGAGACTTGTCTAGTGCGTGTCCCCAGCATCAGTGGTGATGTCACTGCCATCAGGGGTTGAATTCCACACTGGTTTGTCTCTTCGTCCCCATTTCATGGGATTGTTCTTCTTTCCATCCCAGTTGGTTTTGTTTGCTTCCCATTCCCCACCAGTCTCCCTCTTTTCTTCCCTTTGGGAAGCAGAGAGGTTCATGGGGTGCCTCTGTCACTCAGCTGGTGGTCAGCCCAGGCCTGATCCTTGACAAGGAGTCTCAAAGCAGGAAAGACAAAACAAGCCTCACACAGGAAGACAACCATTATGCACAGTGGAGTTTCAATCACTCCAGTCAGATCCACTGCAGACCTGGATTTGTAACAGCTCGCATCAACCCAAAACATCATCTACAGGAAACACAAACTTATCACTGATGCTTAAAAACAAAGGCAGAGCTCAAAATAGTAACATTTCAGATGAGGCAAAGATGTCACTGGACTCTTCTCAACTGTCAAAACTGAGCTGTAAGCACAGATCTCTCTTGAGGGATATTTGATATTTGTCCAGTATTAAAAATAAAAGCGAGATATCTGAGAAGAGGAAGACATAGTCCTAATAAAGAATGTAGGGAAGTAAGTCATGTGTAAAAAAGATCCAACCACGGTTTCATTTCTTGTCCAGTCCTCAGCTACCGGCAAAATACAAACAAAACTTCAATTCCATAGCCACTTTGCCACTGCAAACTGCTGCAGAGCTGGAACTGAATGTTCTCCTGACTGAGTCAGGAGAATTGTCCATTTTTGGTTCAGCAGAGTATTGTTTTGGAAGCACCAGTGCTTCAGGTTCTTACTTCACTGCCAGTCAAAGCTTTGCCACCTGGGATGGTTCTGCCTAAGCAAGAGTTCCACTCTTGGGCACGCTAAGTGCTCAGTTTACACTTGAGACAACTCCTTTCACTGCCTCCCTCCCTCAGCTATCACCCTTACCCACCTCTGCAGCCAGCACTGAAAGGGTTTGTGCCACTTCACTGTACATACTCATTGCCTCCAGAGAAGTCACATAGATAGATGAAGAACCCAAGATCATGAGATGGTCAATCCCTTATAAAGCTCAGCTACAGTAAAAGGCAAGGACAGAGACCATGGTCTCCAGGACTTCAAGTGGCATCAGAAAGTTGGGGATAGACTTTTGAGCAAGGCTTGTTGTGACAGGACAAGGGGTGATGGTTTGAACTCAAAGAGGGAGATTCAGACTGGAGAGAAGGGAGAAATGTTTGACTATGAGGGTGGTGAGACCCTGGTCCAGGTTGCCCACAGAGGTGGTAGCTGCCCCATCCCTGAAACCATTGCAGGTGAGGTTGTTTGTGGCTCTGAGCAGCCTGCTCTAGTCGCAGATGTCCCTGCTGACTGCAGAGGGGTCAGACGACCTTTGAAGGTCCCTTCAGCCCAAATCACTCTATGATCAACCATTTCACAAAGTTGCTGTGGAGCTGAAAGCCTCACAATGTAAAGCCCAAGTCTGTCATACTGCAGACAGTGGAGCTCTCCCAGAGGTGCTCCAGCCAGCAGCAGCCCACACAGAACGTCTGGGAGTCACCACTCAGAAGACAAAGGCAATCCCACAAGACAGCCTCTGTCAGCACTGTCCTGTGCAATTCCAGGAACAGGCATCACTGCCAAGCAACCTAAGTGCATCACTGCTAGAGTGAAGTCCTGAAACTCTTTAATTGACCTTTTTTCCTCTTTGCTTTCCTACTTCCTAGAAGATATCACCTTACTGCAGCCTATTTAAGTGCCCAAAAGACAGCTGCACCAAGGCATCCCTGTCACTGCCTGGCACCATGCTGCTCACTATTCAGCTCAGTCCCTTCTCCAGCATTATGCTGATGTTGATCTGACATATCCACTTCCACATTTAAACATCTCAAAGACACCAAGTACCTCTACAGCATAGCAAGTCCCCTCTAAAAGACAGTCAGACATGACTGCCTCACTGCAGTGGGACCTGCTTGTTTCACCAGGCAAGGCTAAACACACCTAGAATTTGGAAGTGTGTCAAGAGATAGAGAGCTGAGGAGCACTTGTCATACAAAGGGCAGAAGTGGAGTTACTTCTGCTCATAGATAAGTAAGTTCTTGTGTGAGGAGTAAAGTAGAATCATTCAGTACTGCCTCCTCTATTGGAGGGATCTGCTTCTTGGGCATCCCCATCTCAGCTGTGGTTTACAGCAAGTTTGTTCCAGTTTGCACCAATATTTTTTGCTTCCTTTTCTCTCACTTCCCAAATCACACACAACATCACTGGGGAGAAACCCTGCATTGGATCTCACCACATAACACAGCAGCAGACTAGCAGAACTGCAACAGATGACGCTTTGGTAACATGTAAATTCACAGGACAATGCATCTCGACCTGAGAAGTAACCCGTGCTCAAGCTCAGCAGGAGTTAAATACACTGCTGAGGACAAGAGTGGTTTACAACAGCAGCCGAAGCGCCCTCCGAAGGCAGTCTCCCAATGGCCACAGGCGCTGCGCTGTGCTCTTGACAAGGGGGAGGTTTCTCTGATAGAAGCTCATGGAGGTTCAGGATCCTCACCTCAAAGGACACTGCAACAGATGCTGCTGCCACAGTCTTCCTTGGTACTGGGATGGCAAACAGCTGGTAACAGCAGCACTGCAAGCAGCTGTTACTCCAGCTTCCTCTCAGTTACACGGAGTGCAACTGCTGACCCTGTCACACCAGGCAGAGCCAACATGAAATGTCTATTCTTGTTCAGATAAGATTGATCTCTCAAGGCTTTTAGACAACAGGATAATGTATTTCCCTAGATATTAGAGGCTGAAAGAGATTTATTAGAGGAATTATTCTCTATATTCTGTGCAGTCCATTAAGAGATGAAGTTTTCCTTGAGCTCACTGCAGGCCATGTGATTTCACTAACATAACCCAGTTCCCTTCGCAGCTTCTCAGCCTGTTGATTTTCTGCTCCTCATTCTCTAAGCACAGTCTCGCGTTAACATCCCAAGTTTAATTGGGTTACAGTGGTATGAAAACCACTGTAACTCTGGAGGACAAAACTAGACCCTTTATTCCTGTCTGTGGTACCTAAACCAAACTCCAACATCTTGGTTTCATAACAAAGGGCACCTTCCCTACGAGCCAGGGACACCTTCCACTAGACCAGGTTGTTCAAAGCCTCATCCAGCCTGCCCTTGAACACTTCCAGGAAGGGGGCACCCACAACCTCTCTGGGCAACCTGTTCCCGTGTCTCACCAACCCCATTGTAAAGGATTTTTTCCTACTCTCCAGTCTAAATCTACCTTACACAAGGACCATCAGATTAAAAGAGGTGGGAAAAAGGAGCAGAGAGGATGGTCCCAAATCTTCTTTCCAGAGCATCAACAGAAACAAATGAAGAGCTTTGAAGACATTGCACTCAGGAGTAGGACAGTCCTCCCACCTCCACACTGCAGCCTGAAGGAAATTTCCCTTGGCTCTGTCAGTTTGATGATACAGTGAAGTGCTCCAGATCTCATCTCAGAGCTCAGGGAGCCACATGCATGGTGACCCCTTCATCCCTTGATGAGTTTCTGGGTGTACGCAACCAGCCAGCGACCATCAGCTTCGGCAGCACTTTTGTATGGGAGATGCAACTCAGATTCATATCTCAGCAGCCACAGCAGAGATTTTGAAACCATGACCTGTGCTTTTGCCTTTCCCTCCCAAATTTAGCTCATTTTCAGCTAAATACTGGTGACACTGCAATGGCCTTGAATCACAAATGCAGCCAGAGCTCAGGAAGCACTACAAAAGCATTTCTTCCAATATTTACTCAGAGATTTTTCATGCTACACCTACCATGGACTTTAGCTTATTGAGAACATAGTGCACTGGGGAAGGGCAAACCACATGGAGCACAGGCTGCTGCCAAGCAAAATGTCATTAAGGTTTTAGCAACGCAACACAAAGTGAGCTTCCATTAGAGCTGCTTTTGTACAAACCATGGCCCAGAGTGGAGCACAGAGACACAGTTGAGCAATGAGCTGGAGCAGAGCAATCAAGGTGGAAGTACTGAGCAACAAGGAGAAAGATCTATTCCAAGCTAACCTTTAAGATGATGACAATGAGCTGAATTTGAACTCTGGAAGAGGTAATGTTGCACAGCCACTGTCATACAGTCACATAAGATGTAGTAGCCATTAGCTACAGCTGCACACAAAACACCCCAAGGCCCACTGGGACTATAAAGACCATCATGAACAGGAAGCTGAGACTCCTAAGGTATACCTGCATGTATCCTTGGAACAGAGCTGAGCTTCAAATCTTTCCTGTGCTACCCAGAACAAAACCCCACAACTCCAAGTTTTGGTCATTTCAAGCTTCTCCTTCCTATAAGGATTCACACTCACTCAACCCCTGCTGTCCCCAGGTGTGGTACAGACACTACAGAATCCCAGATTAGTGGCGTTTGGAAGTGACCTCTGGGTATCATCCAGTACAACCCTCCTGCTAAAGTAAGGCCACCCACAGCAAATTGTCCAAGATCACAATACCCAGAGAGAGTTTGGAATCTCTCTAGACCCTGGAAGCTCTCCAAGAATCCTGCTCCACGACTCCAGCACCCACACAGCAATTAATTTTCTCTTCCCGTTCAGGTGGAACCTCCTGTGTTGGTTTCTGTCCACTGCCCCATTGTCCCTGGGCTCTACTGAGAAGAGTCTAGTCTCATGCTCTTGGCCCACATCCTTTAGCTTTTGCTCAGCACTGAGAAGACTACCTGTCAGGCTGCTCTTCTCCAGGCTAAACAGTCCTCATGGCCATGAGGGAACATTACTGGTGCATGGTAAACGTTGTCTGCCAACACTCCCGGGCCCTTCTCCACAGAGATGCTTTCCAGCAGGACATCCCCTCACCTGTACTGATGCAGAAAGTTGTTTCTTCCCAGGTGCAGAACTCTACATTTGCCCCTTCCTGAACTTCATGAGGTTTAATAGCCCTGTCATCTGCCCCGAGGTTACAATAGCCCTGCTGCTGTAACACTGAAGTGCTCCAGGTTTATATTCCCCCAGCATTTTCTGTGCAGAACTACAGCACTCCTCACATTACTTTTAAGCAGCAAGACAAAATAGTCAAAGTATGGTGAGCTGGTAAGTTCTGCTCACTTCTGCTACTCAGCATCCTAAAGTGTATTTTGCACCAGTATTCATCACAGTCTCTGGGAAGCAAGTTCAAAGCACAATCCATTCATGCAAAATGGATGCAAATGGGTTTAAGGATGACCTAGAGTTCATCAGAGGCTAAACACATTCATTCAATGCTCTCTGCTCTGATCAGTTCATAAACTAAATCACATTGGATACACCAGACCTTAGACGCTTAAGAGGCCGCAAAATCCACTAACTCAGAGCTCCTTGCTGAGCACACTTTATCCAGGCAGATAGGACCACGTAATAGCATCAGAGACTTCTGAGGTTCTGAGGCAGGCCATCAGGGTCTGTCAGCATGGACTGAATTGCTTTTCCTCCTTGAATAAGCAAGTCCATTTTTTTTAATCTATTTATTTATTAGCAATGCTGCACAGGCAGAGCTCCTCAGAACTTGCAAAGAAACCCAAAAAAAAAAAGGAAAGAAAAAAAAACAACAAACACCAAAACCAAAACCCCAGCTACAAAAGTCTAAGCTGAGGAAAACACTGGAAGAGGTTCTCCACCCACTCTGCTCTGCCCTAGGGAGGTCCCAGAGGGACCCAGTTCTGGGCTCCCCAGTTCAGTTCCAGAGAGACAGGGAACCACTGGAGCAATTCCAGAGGAGGCTACAAAGTTGCTGAGGGGCCTGGAGCATCTCTGTGAGCAGCAAAGGCTCAGATCCCTGGGGCTGCTGAGTCTGGAGAAGAGCAGCCTGAGAGGAGATCTGAGCAATGCTCAGCAAGAGCTAAAGGCTGGGGGGAAGAGGGTGGGGGACAGACTCTTCTCAGTGGTGCCCAATGACAGGACAAGGGGCAACAGGCACAAATCAGAACACAGTTAGCTCCACCTAAGCAATGGAATAAACTGTATAAAGATTTCAGAGCACTAAGCAGAGCAGTGTAATAGGTTTAGATATAAAACAACGCCCCCAGAAATATCCAGGTGGGACCTACCCTGCCAGCAGAAGTACTGAAGGTTTAAAATGAGGGAAGAAAGATCCAAAGAGGATGCATTTTCCTGGCAGCCCTCCATATGTGTGGATAAACCCCTCGTAACCAGCACACTGCTATTTAAACTAATTAAGCAGCAGGAAAGCCACGGGACTCTGCTTTTCCATCAGCCTGTTCACATGGACAGGACTGAAAACTGCTGATTACACCCAGCTCACGTAACTGAATGCAGCAATCCCCCATCCCCACCACACCCCCTGCCTCCCCCAAGTAGCAAAGCAAGAGAAACACAGTGCAGGACACATTTCAAACAGGGAAAGAAAAGGAAAAAAAATAACCCCACTCAACAAGATGCTCACTCAGCATTATGCTAGAGGCTAAAAATAGAAAGCAGGAGAGCTGGTGCTGAATATCAAGCAGCATTCCCTGTTCAATGCAGCACAGTTTGAGCAAGAGAGAACCAAAATCAACTTTCTCTATGCTCTCTTCTCTGGGAGGCTGCACGTTGTCTGCATTTCCTATTCCTCATCAACACCGAAGAGAATTAGCCCTGGGGAGCTGTGGACTTGCAGATCCACCATCATTGCAATGGCAACCCCCCACCGACCTCTGAAAATAGCTCAGGACTTGGAGAGGAGCAAGGACAGGCTGGGCTGGTGGTTGTCTGGTGAATATTCAGCGCCTCTGCACAGCAGTCTGCCTATTATTAGTATGGGGGCTGTCAAAGATGCTGGCTCCATTGCAAAGTTTCCATTCTAGCTAATTAGGGGCTTCCTCCAGCATAGGAATTTGGGTTTAAGTGCCTTGTACACACAGGACAGGAAGTGGGGAAAGCAGCAGAGAACAGCAAGGTTTGCAGTTCTCTGCTAAATGAAAGGCTTAATAAACTAAACCTCTAGTCACAGGTAAGATGGAGGGAACCAGCACACACAAGCCCCCAACACCTGGAGAGTATGGTTCTGATGTTAGGATGGGCTTAATCTCCTGGAATACATCCTCACAGCAGAGTTGAGACAACTTAGTTAAGGAGATACAAGTCCCTTCATAAATAGCAACAGAGGCCACTGGTTTGGGTCAGAATGAAGCCAGCCCAGGATGTGTACGCTCTCCTCTGCTTTTGCCATCCAGACCAGATCACAACTGACTTCTCCCCTTGTCCATTGCCCCATGGATCAGGATCTGTCTGAGAGTAAATCATGGAGGCATGATAGATGCTGAGGGCACTTCCAGTCTACTCTCTGGCAGTATTTCAGCTGCCTGCAGTTTGGGGCACCTTGAGGTCCTTTGCAAGCTGCTCCCATAAAAACCAAAGGCTCTAAGTGACCTCAATCCCAAACCAAAATGCCTTGCACAAACTGTTTCAATCCAGTTTTCTCCAGACTGAAAATAATACTCCTGAAAAACAAATAAATACTGGAAAGCTTTTAAAAGTAAACACAGTTTGGCTCGGTTTACTTTTTTTCCTTGTTTCAAAATTACAAGACAAAGAAATCAATCACTACATGGCTCTACAGGTAGCACCTCCTCCAGTGCTTCAGTTTCTTATTCCCACCTACAAAGTGGAACAAATAAACATTATCTACTTCAAAGAATATGTCTGAAGCTTGTGCCCAGCCCTGTGAATATTTTGTTAGGACACTGTGGGCATGGTTGAGAGGAGCAGAGCCATGAGCAGTAAGGAAAATACAGGTTTGTGCACAGAATCATAAAGCTCTTTTTCAACAAAAACAATTCTAAAACCATCAAGTCCAACTGTTCTCTAACTCTGCCAACTCTGGCACTAAATCATGTCCTTCAGCACCACATCTCTGCAATTTTTAAACAACTCCAGGGATGGGGACTTGGTCTGGGCAGCCTGTTCCAGTGTTTGATAACCCTTTCAGTCTCACCTGGCTCCAACCTCCTTTCAGGGAGTTGCAAAGCCAAGTGGTCTCCCCCAAGCCTCCTTTTCTCTAGGCTAAACAAACCCAGCTCCCTCAGCTGCTCCTCACAAGACCTACACTTCAGACCCTTGATCAACTTCACTGTCCTTCTCTGGACCTGCACCAGCACCTCAGAGGCCTTCTTGGAGTGAGAGCCCAAACAACTTCAACACACCTCTCAGCAGTGCTGAGCACAGGGGGAAGTGGATCATATGCACTCCTAAGATGAGGATGAGATGCAGCACAGGTGCAGACACTTGCCCTTCTCTCTTCTCCTCCTACCACCACTTACTGCTGCCACCTCATTTTGTCATCCCTGCTGTCTGGAGACAAGGATTAAGATGCAGCCATCTGTGAAATAACGGACACTGATAACAGATGTGACAAACAGTGGTGTTGGAGGGGGGGTTCTTCCTCCTTAGGCTTAGGATCAGGTCTCAATGCAGACTCCTGTGTCAGCAGGTAGTTAAGAGATGCCATTTTTAAGCCACACGTAAGAACTCTATCCAAAAGGAAGGGGAATAGCTTTTGTCAAAAACCTGGATATGACACACAGCACAAGAAGCCTCCAAAGGTTCACAAGGTGCTCATCCACATTTTTGCACGACATGTAGTGACACCAATTCTCTTTCTGCACAACTACCCCATTTCCCAAGGGCCAGGATGGCACCATGGCCATTAAGACAAGCCCAATGCTTTTTAAGTCCACTCTTGCTCTCTCTCTCAAAGAATCACAGGTTGTATTGAGTTGGAAGGAACCCTCAAAGGCCACCTTGTCCAACCACCCTACAGACAAGCAGGGACATCTTCAGCTAGATCACACTGCTCAGGGCCCCATCAAATTTGACCTTGAACGTGTCCAGGAATGGGGCCTCAGCCATATCTCCGGGACTCCACCACACTCATTCAAGATGGAATTCAGGCACAACCATAGAAGCCTGGACTCTGGTTTGGGAGTATAAATCCCTCCTTTCCATGCCAGCTCTGTCACCTGACTGGCATCAGCTGTCAATGAACAAGAGATACCCAAGCCCACAAATCTTACCCCAGATGTATAAATCTTGCCAAAAGAGAATTGTCTTTCTGTCAAAGAGTTGATTTACAGACCCATAGATCTTCACTCAGATTAGAGCAGAGGCAACAGATGAACTTTCCAGCACTGCTGCTGTGAGCCACATTCATATATCCTCCTCTTGCATCACTTAACATGGTCCCTCTGATTTACAAGGCCCAGCAGAAGTTTCACACCTGCCTGTTGGCTGTAATTCAGGCTAAACAACAAGCTGCCCAACAGCAGCTCTAAACAAGTCTCTGAGGGCATCTCAATCAGCACCCAAAACCAATTCTCTGTCTGGACACATATCTGAGCCAAGCATCACACACAGATCTCCACACTCATGAGAAGCTCGTTTCCCTCTCCAGTTCTATACCCTTCCTAGATAACACCACTGGAGAAGCAAAAGGTTCTTACCTAACCCTTCCTGAACTTGAACAGTGTCTTTGATTTGCTGAAGTTTCCATTTTCCACCACCTTCATAAGGGTGCTCCAATGTCAGGCTCAGTTTGCAACCACAGAATCATTCCGACTGGACGACGCCTCTCCAAGATGATGAAGTACTACCAACTCTCCAAGATGATGACCCAGTACTACCAGGCCTAGCAGACACAGGTCTGGTTTTACTGAGATGATCCAGGACACTACCCTGTTTCTCATGCACTCAGTAGCAATACTGTATTAAAACAGAACAACACCTTCAAAGAGGCACAGACCGGGTTGAAAGGGACCCTCAAAGGTCACATTGTCCAACCCCACCTTGCAGTAAGCAGGGACATCTCCAACCAGAGCAGGTTGCTCAGGGCCCTATAAAGTTGGCCTCATATGTCTTCCAGGGATGGAGCCTCAGCCACATCTCTGGGCAGCCTGTTCCAGTGTTTCACTACCCTCATTGTAAAGAGCTTTCTTCTTTATGTCTCACCTTCACTTCCAAGCAGAGTCTGAAGAACAGCTACAAAGGCTGAACACTTCTATCTCATCTTAAGAAATAAAGGAAGTGTTTGATTAAGGTAGAGATTCATGCATCTAGCACCAGTTCCCTGAAGATGGGTATGGTTTCTGTAACTGATGCACCTAAAGTAGGGTTTGGCTTATGCATTGCACAACATGACACTTCAGAGCTGCAGTGGCAGCTATGCTCTTGCCTGCTTTTATTCTGGTCCTGAGGACAAACAGCTCTACTGGATTTGGATCATTTTGTCTTCCAACAGCTTGGATGTGCAGCATAACCAAACAGTTTTCCTGAGCTGGAAGAAGCAGTTTGTGTGTGAAGCAAGACAGGGCCCAAAGGGAGGAAGAGAAAAGGAAGGGCTGAACTCCTTATCTATCCTCTGGTTTTTATCTGAGCCCACAAAAAACGATGACAGAAAACAGAAGTGATGCAAGACAACATTACAGAAAGTCACAAGTGATCGAAACACCACTGGTCCACCCCTGTACATGTGCCCCGGAAGCCAAGACAGCACCCAACACAAGCAGGTTGGAGAAGACAGCCTCACTCACTGCCAACTTACAGTTTCTACAACGGAGAGACAGAGGCCAGATGCTCCACAGAAATCCCCTTTCAGGAGAGCAGTTTATCAGTTATCAGAGGGGAAATTAATACAATAAGGGATTGGTAAGGAAGGACAGTAACAAGAAGGAAAGGAGCCAAAGACATCACCACAGTCAGTTTCCCCTCTGTTGATTTCCAGGAGGGAAATTCCTGGCTCCTAGATCATCCTTGTTTATCTGCTCCAGAAGAATGACAAGGGCTAAACCTCTTCTGCTCTATTCACTAGAAAACTCTCCTTACATCACCATAGCTACCAGGTGGAAATTTTTCTGAGTTTTGGACAACCCAGAGTCTTAAATGTTGGGTATCAGTGAAACCAGACTCACAAAACAAGACCATGGAACAACCATGGTCTTCAGATTCCAAAAGCTCAGCACAGCAGAGATTAAAAGCAACCCTCCACTCAAGCAGGGAAGTATATGAGACAAGTGGCACCATTTTTGCCATCTTCTTTTAATTTTTCCCAGAGAAAGCCATGGAAAAACATCCCCAGGTCCATAACAGCTTTTACTTCCCCTTCTAGAAGCATCACTAACAAAAAAACTCCTAGCAAATTGTGGCTATATGAGCAGAACACTTTGGGGAATCATCAGTGAGATGAATTTGCCACTAGTAACAGTACCAAACCTCACATAGTTAAAAAGGGAAGGAAAATTAAACTAAAACCATCAAATTTACAGGCAATCTGAACTTCACAGCTCCCTCCAACTGCAAAGAACACTCAGCTAAAGAAGCAGGAGGCCCAACACCTCTGTTAGACCATAAAGTTTCTGAAATATATGGAAAGGAAAAGAATCCTTGGGGAGGATAACACATTAATTTCACTGCTACAACATAAATAATAACAAAAAAAGCACCTGTGGCTAAAAGAACCACAGATTCAGGAAGCTGTTAGCAAAGAACAGTGTTAGTTTCTGAAGCTAAACATGCAGAGGCATACTCCCAACACCTCCTTACCCTACTGATCTGTAGCTTCTCAGCTCCAGGCTTGAAGAGGTTCCATCGACGGCCGCCGTTGCGGCAGTTCCCACGGACCTTCAGGGTCTTTGAAGCCTGCTCGTTCTCAGCTGCCAGGAGAAAATCCACAGGAGGAAAAAAAAAAAAAAAAAAACACAGAGGAACGACAAAAGATAAATGCTGTGCTTTAGCTCAGGCTGGGGGCGGAGGCTGTTCTTTGAAATGAAAGAAACAAAATTGTTTGCAAGAGACTCATTCAACCTCCTCTTTAGAGAAAGGGAGCAGAAAGTATATTGAGGTGCTTTATTCGGTGCTCTTGAGATGCAAGAGAAGCTGCATGACTTGGATACTACAAAAACGAGGGCACAAACTAAGAGCCAAGAGCCAAATTCAGTGGGGTCAGACAGGTTGGGTGTGAAGCCCAAATGCTGTCGTAGGAGCAGCAGCCAGCACAAACCAGCACTCAAAGTGCAACAGCTCCCTGGGCCAGAGCTGCTACCAGCACCTCAGCAGCTTGGCCCCGCAGAAATGCCAGCTTCACAGTCACTGGGGTGCACAGGAAAAGAAACAGCTTCTTCAATTCAGGTAGAAAATAAGAACTGGAAAAGTCAACAAAAGCTGGGTTTGCAAAGAATCTGGGCTACTTCTCAGCCTTTCAGGTCAGTCCCTCACAGATGTAATTCTGCTTGAAGCAAGCTACAGCATTTGCACCAAAGCTCATCCTGGCCTTACAGATGGTGCAGAGCCCAGCGCAGAACAGTTTGTGAAGAAGAGGCAAATGACGGAGGAGGAGGAAGGCTGCTGGCTGGCTGGCAACTCACCTTTCAAAACCAAGCTTTTGCTTTGCTAATCAACCCAAATTTTCACCTGCTCATCTTAGCCCTCTCTTTTGGGGGGCAAAGATGCCATTCTGTGTGAGGTCAGGGTGCTTCCCCCCCAGATTTGGCAAGGTCAGACTGTCATCCCTTTCTCCACTGAACTCCTCATGTCCCCTAGCCTGGAGTGACAGCTGCTGGGAGGAAGGCACAGAGCTGAGCACCACTTGTGCCCCCACAGCAGCTGCCAGCACAGGCTCCTCTCAGCAGACGCACGTGGTCGAGCAGCACACGTGTACGTGTCTGTGTACGTACACACACACCCACGGGTGTCCCCAGCCCCTGCAGCCTAGTTCATGGAGAGAGGCAGCCACAGAAAGCATTTCATCCCTCAAAGATGCACAAAAATGCTGATTTTCTTTTACCTGATGTCCCTCTAACCCCAGCAAAGGCTGTGTCAGTCCAGAAGGACATTTTATTATCTGAAAGGGACATAGAGGAAGGTTGGGGTTGTAGTGATAGGATGAGAGGCAACAGTTTGAAACTGGAGCAGGGTACATTTAGGTTGGACATAAGGAGGAAGTTCTTCACAGTGAGAGTGGTGAGATACTAGAACAGGTTGCCCAGGGATGCAGCTGAGGCCCTGTCCCCAAACAGATTCAATATTAAACTCGATGTGGCCCTGGGCAGCCTGACCTAGCTGGACATGTCCCTCCTCACTGCTTAGGAGTTGGACAAAATGACCTTTAATGGTCCCTGCCAGCCTGATGCTATCTGTGAGACCAGATAACAAAGGGTGAATTACCTGCAGGCTTCAGGAGAGTGGAGATCCTCAGCCCAAACTCCTGAGCTTCAGCTCAACACTACCTTCCAGCAGCAAAACCCACACACAGCTCCATGTTCCTTGCCCCTAAATCAAATTGCTGGGGCCTCTGCCATGCTCAGAGCACGACACCAGAGAGCTGGGCCCCTGCTGCAGCCCTGGCATAGCTGGGTGGGCAGCAATCCCAGTTTTCTCCCAGCCTTGCTGGGAGAGAGATTGCAGCAGCCCCACTTCCCCAGCGCTGCTGACGCAGGCGGCCGCCGGTATTTTTAGCCGCACGCGTTTCAGTTTCTAGACTGAGGGAGAAGGGAGCTGCAGCGCCAGCAAGAGGCTGCTACCAGGCTCCAGAGGCAACGTGCCCACATAGTAGCACTTGGCAGCAACGTGCCAACGCAGCGCTGCTCACACTCAGAGCTGTGTGTGTGCTGCTCCCCCACGTGCTAGGAACCTCAGCACCCCCACAGAAGAGGCAGTAGTTAAAGATGCAGTTACTCTGTCTGCTCTTTCCTTGTTCTTCTGAACCCTGATGTGCTGCCACCATCCATTATCTGCTCAGATCATAGAACGATAGAACTGTTGAGGCTGGAAGAGACTTTCAAGATCACCAAGTCCAGAGTGCTCACCTACATCTCACAATCTCACTAGTAGTGCTAAACTACTGCCACTAAATGACATCCCTCAGCACGACATCTTTTAAATACCACCAGGGATGATGACTCCACCACCTCCCTGGACAGCCAGTTCCAGTGCCTGAGAACACTTTCTGTGTAGAATTGTTTTCCTAATACCCAACCTAAACCTCCCTTGGCTCAACTTGAGGCCATTTCCTCTTGTCCTGCACTGCTTGCATGTGAGAAGTGACTGACTCCCAGCTGGCTCCAACCTCCTTTAAGGTAGTTGTAGAGGGCAATGAGTCTCAGTCTCTTCATGTTCTGACACATTTTTGCCTGCGAACTGTTTCCCAGATGACAAGTGTACAGCACCAAAAGCCACAAGCCTGCTGTTTCTCAGGAGCAGAAACTGAGACACTGATCAGCCTCATCTGATAAATTATCATCAGAGAGCAAACAGAATGGATCTGCTAAATCCAGAGCAAGCAGAGTTTTTGCCCCACTGTCCTCCCCAATGATGCCAGCACACACTGGCACAACTCCCGAACCTACTCATTGATAAATCACAGGATTCCTGGTGGTAGTTGTATCTCTTCAGGAAATAATTTCCTGACTCTAATTATCAATCTTTTTAATGAGAGTTTCCAAAAAATGATGTCATATATTCACCATCAACCTATTCACCTGCCAAAACCACACTCTTCTAGCAAATACATTCTTCAGTGCTTTCTCCAGCATCATTTTGAGCAGGATAAAGTCAGAAGGTAGTTTATCATCTTTGGCTCATGAGATTCTGTTCTTGACCAGAAAGAGAAGCCAAGCACAGGATAAAAAAAAGTCCTCACTCCTTGCTACGTTTCTAAACAAACATCAGACCTGAGCTGTGATATCGCCCTCACCACCTCCAAATAGCAACTACTCACCACAGAGACTGGTGAGAGGACAGAAGGCCATGAAGGAGCTGCTAAAGGAATACCCAGAAGGTCACAGATTCATAGAATGGTTTGGGCTGGAAGGGACCTTGGAAATCATCCAGTTCCACCCTTCCAGTCATGGGAAGGGACACCTTCCCACTAGAAGGTCATGTCCAACCTGGTCTTGGGCAACACGGTCCTTCGTCTCCCCACCCTCACTGTAAAGAATTTCTTCCTAATATCCAGTCTAAATCCCCCCTCCTCAAGCTTCGATCCCATTCCCTCTTGTCCTATCAGTGCAAGCCCTTGTAAAAAGTCCCTTCCCAGCTTTCTTGTTGGTTCCCTTTGGGTACTAAAAGGCTGCTATAAGGTTTCCCCAGAGCCTCCTCTGCTGAACAGCTTTTCCACCTTCTGTGCCTGTTCTCATAATCAAATAGTGGGGACTGCATTCAGAGACATTAAAGAGAAAACAGCCTGATTTCATAACTGTGCTGTTCACAAAAGGGAACTCCTTCACATGTGGCTCTCAGAGCTCCCTCATCTGGCTCCATAGTTGTACTAAGTATGGATACAAGCCACATTCCTAACTTTTCAACCCACACTGTGCCGGTTTGAGCTGCAGGACAGGCAAGACCAAAAAAGCAAAGCCAGAGGAGAAACAGCCCAAAGCTACTCACCACGTCTCTTGAGCAAGTGCTGCATGCGCCCTCCCAGCTGGTCCAGCCCCATCGGGGTGCTCTGGGAGAGGGGCTCAGAGCGACATCTCTCCACGAGGACTTTGAAGGGCGCTGCTTGTGGGGAAGGTTGGGAAGGATGAGACATCGGCTGGCAAGAAAAGGGGCAGAGAAGAGTTTTACTGACAGGTGTCAAACCTCAGATAAAGCCCTCACAGAACACAATGACATGCAGCATTGTCAATTCACTCCAACATACCTTTGGCCTCCTCAATCTGCACAGGCTTCCACTTTTCTGACGGAAAGGCTAAGACTTGCTGGTTCTGGTGTTGAAGAGCCTCAATTGCCACCAGAGGGGGGTCGGACCCTGAATACAGCTCATGGTGCTTAAGCCAAACAACTTCCAGTAGCACTTAGCCTTCAAGATGCTTCAGAGAGTGACACGGGATGAACAGGTCTGCTTTCTGCACAGCATTTTGTCTGCTCCATAGCACAGTGCCCGAGCAATGGACCAGGCTCAGTCTGGGGATGGTGACCAGGGTCAGACAGATTTCAGATCATTTGACATATTCATGGAAAAGAAGCAGGTCTGTGGTAAAACAAGTGAGTCCGTTTTACAGACCCAGGTCAGACAAAGCTGTGATAACTGGACTGCTCCATGGTGGTGAGGAAGGACCAAGGTCCAGACAGGAAATCAGGCCCTAGGTTGGTGTCAAACCCAGCAAAGTCGTGGCCAGACAAAGGCACAGCTGTAGATGACGTGGAGGCCATCACTCCTCCCACGTTGCTCAAAGAAGGACCAAGCACCCAAGGCAGAGATTGGACAGGCTGCTGCCAGGACCATGGTTGAAGTGTGGAAGCCCCAGGGGAGACTCCTAAGGGTAATTAAGAGCAACTAGTACATTCAAAGCACAGTGAACTGGGCAGTTATGAGGGCTGCTTCAAAGGGCACTCCTGAATTGAACTAGGAGATCCTTTGGTGGCCTACAGGAAATAGGTTACAACTCACAGTCACCACTGGTCTTCATGTATGCTCGCAATCAAGAGACACGAGTAAGAAATGCAAAATGGAACAAGAGGATTTTTCAGAGAGATCTTCAGCACTTGAAAGAGTCACTGAGGAGAGCAAGAGGCTTACAACAGTGAGGTTTAGGAGGACAGTGCACATGGGTGCTCACCCAGCAGTGTGAAAATCAGATCTGCCCACATTATCAGGAAAAGAACAGTTACAAGTTCCTAGAATAAAGCTGGGATACCCATCAAGAGCAACTCCCACCAAACTCAACAGTCTTCCTGATAAGAAGATCCACACAGAAGTGAATTAAATTAGCAACAGGATGTCATTTTCTTCACTCCCAAAAACCTTAACAAAACACTCCCTTCCAGGTATTTCCAGAGGCCATACAAGGTCTTTTCCAGTTCCATAACCGGAAGCCTACAGATGGTCTGTGAAGAGGACGGGAGGTGAATGAACACAAGGGCACTGCGGGAGTCATCGGGAGGGTACAGGGAGCCTGCTGGGCAGAGAAAGGACTCTCCAGGTGCACTTGGACTCAGTGCACTTTGCAATTGGTAACTGCAAAAGAACATCTGTGAAGAGGTTGGTGCTGGTCTCTTCTCACAGGTAAATAGTGATTGAACAAGAGGGAAGGGCCTCAAGCTGCAACTGGGTAGCTTTAAACTAGATATTAAGAAAAAAAATTTCACAGAAAGAATGGTCAGGCACAGAATGAGTTGCCCGGGGAGGTGGCTGAGTCACCAACCCTGGGTGTATTTAAAAGTCATTTGGGATGTGGTGCATGGGGTGAACCTTGCAGAGTAGGGATATCTGTTTGACTTTTGTGATCCTGAGGGTCTTTTACAACCTGAATGTTTCTGTTATTCTGTGATCTTAAAAGCTGAGTCTTGCATGCCTGAGCTGCTAACAAAAGACACTGAGCTTCTTGCAACCCAGTACCTGTGAAGTCAAGTTTCTCTGCAAGCAAAGCTTCTTTTCTTTCCAGATACTTTCCTATCCACCCTACACCTTCTCCTGGTGTGACTGGGCAGATGTACATAGCTGCTTGCAGATGTCCTCACCTCACTCTGCAACAAATCCAACAAGGACATCAGCTTCAGATCATTCTTTATCATTTTTTGTTACCCTTATGAATTTTTCTAGCTTTTTTCCCCCAGTATATCGAAGTCTACCTTGTTGTGGGACATGAAACAAGGAATATTGCTGTGTAGCAACACCTAAACGGAGGCTGAAGTCAGGTAGGGGTTGGCCTTTTACCCCGAAGAACAAGCAACAGGACAAGAAGAGTGCCTCAAGTTGCACTAGGGGAAGTTTAGATTGGACATGAGAAACGATTTCCTCCCCAGAAAGTTTGTCAAAGCCTGGAACAAGCTGTCTAGGGCAGTGGTGTAGTTCCTATTCCTGTAGGGATTTCAGAGTCATGGAGGTGTGATGATGAGGGACATGGTTCAGGAATCTTCTGATCAAGAGCTAAAGGATGGAGGGCAAGACAATAGAGTCAGGTTCTTCTCAGTGTTGTCCAGGAACAGGACAAGGGGCAATGGACACAAACCTGACACTGTGATCCTGGCCAAGCTGCTGTGGGTGATTCTGCTTTATCACAGGGGTTGGACTGGAAGACCCCCAGAGATCCTTTCTAACCCCACCATGCTGAGATTCTGGGGTTCTGTAACTCATGCAGCAACACTTAGCAGAATGAAAGCTTCTTTCTATAAATCATGATTCCAACTACTTCTTTTCATTTTATTCTCCATAACATGGCCCCATGGAAGCCTCAGGTGTGATCTTGGAGTCAAGAAATCAACAGAAATACCAGTTTACAAAGGTCAGGAGAACCAAACAGGAGGTGCTGCTCACTGGGAGGCTTCTAGTTCAATTAGAGCAGACTTGTCACATTTCCACAGCCCAACTACTAACTGGGTGCCCCATATGGTTTGGTCTACCTGCCCTCGAGGCTCCAGCAGCCCCAGTTTCCACTGACAGGCCACTGTCCTTATTTACAGATGAAGAACGAAGCAGACAGGCATAACTACCCCAAAAGCACAGCGGGATGAATTAAGGCTTCATCTCCCGGTCCCTGCTCCCAGCACCATGCCCAGTGACCCAGTATGCTTCTCTTGACTGGGTAACAGCTGGGAGGAGGTAAAACCCAAGGCAAACCTTCCACTCAGAGCCTTGGCCACACAATCCCTTCCGCACAACAGCCGGCAATGCCCACAAGTCCCCATCCACATCGCTACTCAGCACTAAGGGTGGCAGGAGGTGGACTGTTGTAACTTTGGGGGTGGGAACTAGATAAGCACAAGATCCAACAAGTATTTTAAGAAGCCATGTGGAAATCTGAGTTATCTGTGTGTTCAGCGCTGTAACAGAGACACATAAAGCCCGTCAGCTCTGCAAACTCCACCTGCTTTCCCCTGACAATCCTAAATATATGCTTCCTAAAAAAAAAAAAAACCCTACCCTGCGCTAGTTAGCACTAAATATAAGCTTTAATTCAAGATTTTCCTAGCACCTCGTGGTTATTTAAAACAGAAAAATCTGAACAGCTTGGAGATAGGCTGGAGAGGTTTTGTCTCCTCTAAAAATAAGATGATTGTCAGACAGAGCTATATTAAAAGCCATAAATACACAGAATCCTCATTCTGCAACTAAGTGGAAGCACGCTGCAGAGCGCAGCGTAAGAGCTCTGTCGGTAGCAGCAGGATTTAGAAAGGAAAGTGCTATTTCTGCATTTGGAAAGACTACAAAGGCTTTTGTAAGCACAACTCCCAGCCGTAGGCTGAGACACAACCCAGTTTACTGCCACTAACCAGGAGATGGAGCAAGCTCTGAAGATCAGCTCTCAGAAATATCCATTTCCCAGTCAGAATCACACAACAGAGTGAGGAAAGGGAAAGACAAACCACCTCGGCAGTCCCATTTCTGCAGCTGCTCCCTAAACATTCTGTAGCAGAGAGAGAACAAAACCATCTCAAGCTTAAACACTAGGAGAAGTTGCTGTACATAACTGGAAATTTCTCCTCAAACACAGAAAAAGAAAGTCACTCTATCTTCCCCTCCTGAACAGACATTGGCAGCTGCTGCACTGAAGGGCAACTCCAAAGCTGTGGGAGGATCTGAGATATGCCCCAGCTATCAGCGAGCAAATCTACAAACACCCTCTGGCATGTGCAGGCTCAGGCAAATCAGTAATCCTGTGCTTCCAGTCAGACTCACCACACAGGGAGAGGCGTTGCTTTTCCCACACAGTGTGCAGCTACTGCACGGAAATCACAGCACCTCATGACACCATGAGAGCTCTGATCCTGCACCATCAGCACAGACCATTCACATTCCTGCTCTATAGCATGGAGTGTCTTGATGGTACTGAGATAGGTTTGATCCTAAGCGCGAGACTCGGAAGAACAAACTCAATGGATGCTCAAGAACAACACCTCGTGAAGCTGGTGTAGGGTCCAGAGCACAAGTGTAGTAAGGAGGAGGGGCTGAAACAACTAGGGTTGTCTACAGTGGAGAAATAGAAGGTTCATGGGAGACTTTCTCACTCTCACCAAGTTTCTGAAAGAAGGTTGGAGACAGGTAGGGGTCGGTCTCTTCTGCCAAGGAAGAAGTGATAGGACAAGAGGAAACAGCCACAAGTTATGCCAGGGGAGGTTTAGGTTGGACATGAGGAACAATTTCTTCCCCAAAAGGGTTGTCAAACCTGGCCCAAGCTGCCCAGGAGAGTGGTGGACTCGACATCCTCAAAGGGGTTTCAAAGCCATGGAAATGAGGTGTTCAGGGACTTTGCTTAGTGGTGACCTGGCTGTACTGTGTTAATGGTTTGGTTCAGTCTTAAAGTCTTTCCCAAACCAATCCTCTGATTCTGTGGTCTGCAACCACCTGTTGTGACACTGACAAGAGATCCTACAGGCCCTCAGGGCTCTGGACCCAAACTGGGAAGCCTGGGGCATCTCTGGAGCCTGGTAACTCATCCTACAGGACAAATACCTTTTGCCCAAGTTAACAAACCTGTGGAAATCACTTCCACACTTCTAGCAATCATTGCCCCAGAAAACAGTATACCAAACCCAAGTGCTGCCTACGTGCACTGGAGATAAGATTAAAAATCCCTGCAATTTTTTTTAAAAAAGAAGTGGGTATTTTGTTCCATTGAAATAAACTCTTATTTCATAAGGAAGCCAGCAGAGGGCATAGAAAGCCCACAGTGAATATTCTCTGCTCCTCACAGAAAGAGTGACACAAACCAAAATGCTCTACAGTGCCCCTGAGATGAGCAAGGAGGATGTCTCTGTTCCCAGTAATCAAGTTTCTGGATACTAAATCTTCTAAACTAATGCCTGGAATATGAAGTGAAATAGATGTTTTGCAACCTTTCCTCGTCTCATTCCCAAAGGAGGTATCAAGTCCCCCAACAGCCCTGTCCAAGGCACATGGGGTGGTCTGAAACTACAGTGGAAATACCACAAAGTGATTAACATGGTATCAAAGCTTCCTTCCACCTAAACTTCATCACAAACTACTGAAAATGGTCAAAACCAACATCTTGGGCTGTGCCTGACTCCCAGCAGCAGCATTCTTCCTGTTGGGATGCTGCAGGATTGGAATCATAGAATGGTAAGGTTGGAAGGGACCTCAAGGATCATCCAGTTCCAACCTCCTGCCATAGGCAGGGACACCTCCCACTAGCACAGCTCACTCAAGGCCTCCTCCAACCTGGTCTTGAACACCTCCAGGGAGGGAGCAGCCACAACCTCCCTGGGCAACCTGTGCCAGTGCCTCACCACCCTCACTGGAAAGAGCTTCCTCCTAACATCCAGTCTAAGTATCCCCTCTGTCAGTTCAAATCCATTGCCCCTTGTCTTGTCACTGCAAGACCTTGTCAATAGTCCCTCCCCAGCCTTCCTGTAGGCCCCCTTCAGATACTGGAAGGCTACTCTAAGNGCCCACGCTGCTCTTGATGCAGCCTAGGACACGGTTGCTGTCTGGGCTGCATGTGCACATTACAGGTTCATGTTGAGTTTTTCATCAATCCAGACTCCAAGGTCCTTTTCCTCAGGGCTGCTCTCCAGCCACTCACCACCCAGCCTGGAGCTGTGCTTGGGATTGTGCCTACCCAGGTGCAGGACTTTACACTTGGTCTTGTTAAAGAAGAAGTAGGGTGAAAATGTGAACACAAAAATTGAAACTTTCATCATTCGTGACAGCCTTAAACTGTCCAAAATTTAGTAAAGCCTCCATGTCATCTCTCAGTTGTTTCTTCTATCACAGAATCCCAGTATGGTGAAGGCTGAAAAGGACCTCACGTAGGCCAAGCGCCTTGCTAAAGCAGAGTCACCCACAGCAGCTTGCCCAGGATCACAATGACCAGGAGAGTTTGGAATCTCTCCAGATAAGGAGACTCCACAACCTCTCTGGGCAGCCTGCTCCAGGGCTCTGGCACCCTCACAACAAAGAATTTTCTCCTTCAGTTCAAGTGGAACCTCCTGGGTTCCAGTTTGTGCCCACTGCCCCTTGTCCTGTCACTGAGCACCACTGACAAGTGTCTGGCCCCATCCTCTTGCCCCCTACCTTTCCTCTTTTGCCGAGCATTGCTCAGATCCCCTCTCAGGATGCTCTTCTCCAGGTTCAGCAGCCCCAGGGCTCTCAGCCTTTCCTCCTCACAGAGACAGTACAATCCCACACTTGACAGACATCCATCTCTCAAATTAAGGAAAGCACTTTCAGTCCCCAGTTGCAGCTGTGTGAGTGGTGAATCAGTCATTCATTTCCCACTGACAATCTAATTTGACCTTTACCATTTTATCAGTTCTTCCAAGTGTTTTTATCTGCAGTGTTTGAGAAGTTCCCAGAACAAATGAGAATTCGGGATGGGGTCGGAAAGTGACTAGGCTGGAATACAGCTTGAGAAGCGGTTTTCGACCTTTCTGCAGCTGCACTTCCTGTTGAATGCTGCTGCAATGCTCTTTCCTTCAGAACATTAAGACCAAATCCTACTGAGCTGTTACTTGCCCATAACTTCACTCAGCTTCTTCCCAAAGACATCAAGATTTTAAAAGGCAAGACTAGGAAAACGCAAAACAGAGGCACTAATTGCAGGAGAGCAGAGCCAAACTGATTTGCTGTGCTGCCAGGACCAGCGTACAAATCCCCTAAATCCCACTCCAGCTTGCTTTGGGCTACAACAGCCTCAATCTCTTAAACTATCTCCCAAGAGGTTTGGGCAGGAGCCTCAATGAGAACCAGGACTTTTGTGTTTTTCATAGAATCATTTTGGTTGGAAATGACCTTTAAAATCATCAAGTCCAACCATTCTCTAACTCTACCAAGCCTAGTGCTAAATCACATCCCTCAGCACCACGATTCTGCCTCTTTTAAAGACCTTCGGAGTTGGGGATTCAACCACCTCCCTGGGGACCCTATTCAAATCTTCAAGAAGCCTTTCAGTGAAAAAGTTTCTTCTAATAACCAACCTAAACTGCTACTGGGGCAACTTGAGATCATTTCCTCTCAACCTGTCCCTTTTGCCTCAGAAGAAACCAACCACCCACACCGATCTCTAACCTCCTTCCATGGAGTTGTAGAGAGTCAGAAGGTCTCCCCTTAGCCTCTCTTCTCCAAGCTAAACACCTCCAGTTCCCTCAGCTGCTCCTCACAGAACTTGATCTCCAGATCCTCTGTAAGCCCCACTGCCCTCCTTATGTATCTTCTCCAAGGTCAAAATGTCTTTCCTGTAGCAAGTATTCACTTGAGCTATCTCTCTGCACTGCCAGCACACTTAAAGCTGCCACAGTGCCTGCTTACAACAGTTGACCAAGCCAAGCCACCATGTCCCAGCAGCTCCTTCTGCCTACTTGGAACTGTTTCACTTGAAATACAAATCCTTTGAGCAACATAAAGCAGTGGAGTGGAGGCAGGAGGGCAAAAAACTGTCCTAGGTTACAGGTGCCAACAAAGAGGTGGATGTAGCCCTAAAACAATAAAAGGTTGGACTGTGGTGCTACTGTGGTGCTCAGGTTGAAGTTACTCCTCTTGCATGTTTGTTTTTTTGGTAGAACGTTTCCAAATGCCACTCCCTGGTGAGAGACAGACAAGCAAATCCAACTCAAGCCATTCTATGTCCTTGTTTACTGTAGGGGGTTGGACTAGATGACCTTGAAAGGTCCCTTCCAAACCAAACCAATCTATGATTCTATGATACTCCTTGGGCATCTCAGGACATCTGTCACTGGAATCACAGAATATTAGAGGTTGGAAGGGACCTCCAGAGATCATCGAGTCCAATTCCCCTGCTAAAATCAGGATCACCCAGAGTAGTTCACACAGGAATGCATCCAGGCAGGTTTTGGAAGTCTCCAGAGAAGGAGACGCCACAACCTCTCTGGGCAGCCTGTTCCAGTGCTCCATCACCCTCACTGTAAAGAAGTTCATCCTTGTGTTGAGGTGAATCTTTCTATGTTCCAGTTTGTAGCCATTGCTACACCACTAAAAAGAGATGGACCCATCCACTTGACACCAACTCCTCAGATACTTATGGACATTGATGAGATCTCCTCTCAAGTCTTCTCTTCTCCAGATTAAACAGCCCCAGGTCTCTCAGTCTCTCTCCACAGTGGAGATGCTTAAATCCCCCAGTCACCCTTGTGGCTCTCCATTGGACTCTCTCCAGCAGGTCCCCGTTTCTCTTGAACTGCAGAGCCCTGGTGCTGCGGTGGATTCTATAATTATGTTTCTATCCAAGACTATACACTGGGGCCGGGTTTGACACTGCCCCCAAGATCACTGCACACCTCTGAATCCCTGGCTTAAGTTTGTGTGCTGCAGAGGGCATTCACAAAGCAGAGTTGTGTGCTCTGCCTCCCACCCCACTGCTGTTTCTGCCTCCTGAGGCAGCAGCCCTTCTGTGAAGCCGGAAGCCACAGCTGCCCAGAGGTCATTCTGCTATCGCCACCCTCAGCGGGAACTGGAGGGAGGTTTCCTGTCCTGTTATCTCAAGCACCATACACTGAAGTTTCTTGGTAGCATTTGTAAGCTGTACCAGCTGAGCTGGGGTTTATGGCTCCTCCCAGCCACAGCTGACCTTGCAATGGTTTTGCCCCAAAAGCTTTGCCATGAGACATGCAGCCGTTGCCCAAAGATAGCAGAGATGGGAAGCCTCTAGAGAACAGGTCTGGTGAGCAGCAGCTGAGGGAACTGGAGTTGTTCAGTTTGGAGAAGAGGAGGTAGAAAGCAATGAGGTCTCCCCTCAGCAACTCCCTGAAAGGAGGTTGCAGTGAGGTGGGAGTCAATCTCTTCTCCCTAGTATCAGGTGATAGAATGAGAAGTGACCTTAAATTGTGCCAGAGGAGGTTTAGGTTAGAGATCAAGAACAATTTCTTTCTTGCAGGAATGGTTAGGCACTGGAACAAGTTGCCAAGGGAGGTGATGGTAGAGTCACTGTCTCTGGAGGTGTTCAAGAAATGCAGGGACACAACACTTGGAGACATGCTTTAATAACCATGGTGGTGTTAGGTTGATGGTTGGACTCAATGATCTTAACAGATCTTTTCTAACTGAAGTCATTCTTTGAGTTTGTGTGGTTGCTCTAGGAAAAAAAGTGCAGTGCTCCCACTGCTCTACTCCATCCTTCCACATCTCTGTTATCTTTCTGCTACCCAGAACACTTCCAACTCCTTGTGAAGGGCCATGCTACCACAGGCCTCTCATTCAAGCTCCTCCTAAAACCATTTCTCCCAGACAGCACCAGAAGTGACTAGTCACTCCTCAAGTTCCTGCAATTGCACAGCAAGCTGTCTGTATTTTCTTGTACTACACAAAATGGAAGCAGAAAAACAACTCCAGGAATAACTAACAATGCTGCTGCCCACTGCAGCTGTGAGTCAGAAGTTCAGATTTCTTTTTCCCCTCCCAACATTTTTAATCCACTGCCAATTTTCAAACACTTCCCCTCTTGGCTCAGAAGTTGCAGTGACCCCTTTTACAACAGGGATTTATGTCATCACCTCTGTAACATCGCTGGTCCCTCCAAGCCCAAAGGAAAAAGTTTCTTCATTAATTGATCCAATTTCCCTATCCGGCAAAAGTCATTATTTCAACCTCAGCTAATCAACAGAGACAACAAAGAAAGGTGACTTCATAATGGGTCCTACCATGGTTTGCCCACTGATTTCACAACTGGCATGGAGCAACGTGAGCCTGGCACAGCTGATATGGCTGCAACTGCCCACAGATTTAGGCCCCACGCACAGAGATTAAGTGATGGGTTGAGAGTTATTGGAAGAATTTATCACCCTTAGGAAGCCTTTTCTCACCCTGCTTGTATGATTCCCTTACCCATAGGACTTCTGAGGTTACCTAGTGTTCAACTAGACAATAGAGTTTCAAAACTCAAGAATAGTCCAAAATGCAATAATCACTTCAAACTATTTGACAATTTTAATGGCTTTGAAAGACTTGCTAGTAACAAAGAGGAATACACTGCCATGATTAGAGCTACCACCATGGTCCACCTTTTGCTTAGGGATAAGTATTTAAGTTCCAAAGGCCTTCAATTAAGGTGTTTGTCCCCAAGGGATAATCACAGAATCAACCAGGTTGGAAGAGACCTCCAAGCTCACTCAGCCCAACCTATCACCCAGCCCTAGCCAATCAACTAGACCATGGCACTAAGTGCCCTATCCAGTCTTTTCTTGAACACCTCCAGGGATGGTGACTCCACCACCTGCCTGGGCAGCCCATTCCAATGCAAATCACTCTCTCAAGAACTTCCTCCTAACATCCAGTCTAGACCTCCCCTGGCACAGCTTGAGACTATGTCCACTCACTCTGTTGCTGGTTGCCTGGGAGAAGAAACCAACCCCCATATGGCTACATTCCTTTCAGGTAGTTATAGACAGCAATGAGGTCACCTCTGAGCCTCCACTTCTCCAAGATAAACACCCCCAGCCACTCCTCACAGGGCTGTCCTCCAGGCCCCTCACCAGTTTTGTCACCCTTCTCTGGACACATTCCAGTACCTCAACATCTCTCTTGAATTGAGGGGTCCAGAACTGGACACAGGACTCAAGCTGTGGTCTGACCAGTGCTGAGTGCAGGGGAAGAATAACTTCACAAAATCACAGACTCACTTAGTCTGGAAAGGATCTTTAAGCTCAAGTCAAGTAATAAACCCAGCACTGCCAGCTCACCATTGAACCACATTACTCAGCACCACACGGCCACAACTCCTAAAGTCCTCCGAGGATTTGGACTCCACCACTGCCCTGGGCAGTCTGGACCAGGGCCTGACAATTTTGTTGAAGAAATTTTTCCTCATGTTCAACCTAAACCTCCCATAAAGCACAACTTGAGGATATTCACTCTTCTCCCAAGGAACAACTGACGGGACAAGAGACTAACCCTCACCTGGCTCCAACCTCCTTTCAGGGAGTTGTAGAGAGGCAGAAGATCTCCCCTCAGCATCCTTTCCTTCAGGCTGAACAACCCTCAGTTGATCCTGCATCAAGAGCAGCGTGGGCAGCAGGGCAAGGGAGGGGATTCTACCACTTTACTCTGCTCTCGTCAGACCCCACCTGGAGTCCTGTGTGCAGTTCTGGAGCCCTCAGCACAGGAAGGACATGGAAGTGTTGGAGTGGGTCCAGAGCAGGCCACGAAGATGCTCAGACGGCTGCAGCAGCTCTGCTATCAGGGCAGGCTGAGAGAGTTGGGGCTCTGCAGCCTG
>VWZE01025956.1:87820-112525 GCA_013396675.1 Eubucco bourcierii | reverse complement strand
TTCGCAGGGGGTCAGCTCTGGGCTGTGGAGGAGCCGCTGTAGACCCAGCCACGCCCAGCACCGAGCAGTGCTGCTGCTCTTCACAGCGGCCCGCACAGCCCCCAGCACCCACCCTGGGCACTGCCAGCGACACCAGCCGCGACTATGCACCTTGGGTACTGCCAGCTACACTTACCACGGCTACACGCCCTGGGTATTCCCAGCTACGCCTGCCACGGCTACACACACTGGGTACTGCCAGCTGCACTTGCAACGGTTACGCACCCTGGATACTGCCAGCTACACCTGCCGCAGCTACACACCCTGGATACCGCCAGCTACACCTGCCACGGCGACGCACCCTGGATACTGCCACCTACACCTACCGCAGCTACACACCCTGGATACCGCCAGCTACACCTGCCACGGCGACGCACCCTGGATACTGCCACCTACACCTACCGCAGCTACACACCCTGGATACCGCCAGCTACACCTGCCACGGCGACGCACCCTGGATACTGCCACCTACACCTACCGCAGCTACACACCCTGGATACCGCCAGCTACACCTGCCACGGCGACACACCCTGGATACTGCCAGCTACACCTGCCACGGCTACAAAGCCTGGGTGTTGCCAGCTACCACTTCCACAGCTACATGCCCTGGGTAGCGCTAGCTACACCTTTTATAGTTAAGACTGTATCTTGCTCAATGTACCCCATCCAGTTACACAGCAGTTAGTGTAGTGAACAGCAGGACCAGGGCAGGGACCATCCCCCTGTCCTGGGCACTGGTGAGGCCACACCTTGAATCTTGGGGTCAGTTTTGGGGCCCTCAGTCCAAGGACATTGAGGGGCTAGAGCAAGTCCAGAGAAGGACAATGAAGCTGGTGAAGGGTCTGGAAAAGAGGGCTGGTGAGGAGCAGCTGAATGTACTGGAGCCTGGAGAAAAGGAGGTTCAGGAGAGACCTTGTGGCTCTCTACAACCCTCTGAAAAGAGATTGGAGCCAGGAGAGGGTTGGTCTTTTCTCCCAAGGAACAAGTAACAGAATGGCCTCAAGTTGCAACAGTAGAGGTTTAGGCTGGACACAAAGAACAACTTCTTCCCCAAAAAAGATGTCAAGGTCTGGCCCAGGTTGCCCATGGCTGTGGTGAAGTCCCCATCCTTGGAGGGGTTTCAAAGCCACAGAGATGTGGTGCTGAGGGACATGGTTTAGTGGTGCCCTGGCAATGCAGAGTTAATTGTTGGATTTGATGCCCATAAAGGTGTCTTACAACCAAAATGATTCCACAATTCTACATTTATCTTCCACACACACTGCCTCATCAGGATGGAGATTTTCAAAAAGAACTCCTTCCCCAGGCAAAGGTTTGGTTTTGCCGCCTGCCACCACTTAAACCCTGCGGCACAAATTCATAGACACTGTGCTGCGCTGCAGGGATCTGTGAAGACCACAGAAAGCTTTTCTTCCCAAAGAGCAGCCAACGGGACTGCTCCTCCATATGGTGCTTGAAGAGACCACCAGCTCCTCCTTCCCCAGGCTGTCACTCTGGGTCTGTGAGTTATTCACAGACATCATCCCCGATGCAATTTAAAGAGGAACACGTTGGAATGGATTTGAAGGAGTGAAGAAAAAAAATAAAAGAAGAGGATTTGAGTAATTTCAAGTTGTGCAGCCAGTTGGCAGCAAAAGACAGAAAAAAAAAATCACAAAAGTTCCACATTTTATTGTTTTTTCTCTTTCCAGTTTTATATTTTATTGTTTTTGGCTCAGGGGATCCTTCATGAGAAAAGGAGATTCAAAGGCTCGTCTGTGAGGTCTTTGGAGGGATGTTAGCATACGAGAAGAAAGAGGCTATATGGCCTCCCCAAAGAAGCAACACAATCCAGAAACACAGGGCTTCAGGGTGGCTTTAAAAGGAAAAAAAACAAACTATAGAGAGATTAATTTTTTTAAAAGCAGCTTTAAACCAGACATAAAGTCACCATGACAAAGCCAAACCTAAGTGCTCTAGCAAAGAGAGGACCAGTGCTTGACAGCTCCTTTCCACTTTCCCTTCCACCACAGCCTCACCTGAACCTCTCCATCTCTGAAACCATCATTGTTGCTTTGACAAAGCCCTCCCTAAGGAATAGATGGAATAGCAGGACACAGGCATGGTGCTCAGGTGGCTTTTTGACAGGTTGCTAGCAAAGTGTGAGAAAAGCACCTTGTTGTGTCCTACTTTACAGCAGCAGCATCTGCACACAAAGTCACTGACTAATCTTGGCAAGGGCCAACACACAACTTCTTATTGCACTGTCATACAAACAACATCCAGTCTGAGGACCATCACTGCATCACCCAGAGCAAAGCCTCCCAGCACCCAGGCAAATTCTCTGCATTTGAACAGATTTCAGCCACCTTTGCTCTGGCTTCCTCAACCAGGTGCCAAGATCTGCTACACTCCATCAACCAACACAGCCACTGAAATTAGCATCTGTCACCACACAAACATGTAACAGCAGCTTGCTTGTGGGAAACCTCTGTTTTAAATAAGCCAACCAGAGAAAAGGTGTCGGCCTTGTCAACCCAACCACACAGGCTCTGGGGCACTAAGGCCCTTAATGACAAAAACAAATTAGAGTAGGGAGAAGAATAGGCTCGAGAGTACCTGATAAACCATTACTCATCTTTCTGGGGAGCAGAACTTAATGAAACACTTGGAGTGTGTTTTTGAGCCAGAAAACTACAACAGGTAGTCAATGGCCTTTTTATTTCCCTTCCTCACCCTTAAGCTACAAGTGTAGTTGAAGATGCCAAGTCATAGCAAGTTATCACCTGGCAGATAAGCTACAACTACCACCTGTGCAGGGCACCCTAACCAGAAAGAACATGAGGTAACACTTTTACTCTGCACCTCTTCCACTACCTTTGGAATTCCCTCAAGCCCAAAGAAGGTGGCTCAGCCAGGCTGGTGTGTTTGGTCTATAAAATACACATTTAACTTGGTGAGGGGAACAGCTTCATAAAATAACAGCTGTCCATCAACTGAAAACTGCTCCAACTCAGAGGAGTCTCATGGGTCCATACCCTGCACTCTTGTCCTTCTCATCACACAGTAGCCTTTCATTCTGAAAATCCACCTTCATCTTCTAGGTGACTGAAGTGGACACTGATTGCACAAAGTCCTAAGCAAGTGACACAAGATACACTACACAAATATCTGTATGGTGACCACATGACCATGATTCCTCCTCCAAATACTCCTTTTTGTTTTGCATTATCCAAATCCTTGAGGAAGAACTAGGTGCTCTGTATTTCCTTCATGATTGCATAACATTTCCTAGGCAACAGGGCTTTTGTAGCATAATAGAGGTGGCAGTAAAAGCAATTTTGTTGTTTTTAAGTGTGATTAGCAAATAGATAGAAAAGCAGACATAACACCATAAACACAGGTAACATTCACTGAAGTTAACACTCCTCATAGACCTAGAGGACATCATGAGGTTGGAAGAGACCTCTGAGATCGAGTCCAAATGCTCACCTAGAGGTAACGATCCTACCACTGCTGCTAAGCTACTGCCATTAACCATGTCCCTCAGCACCACCACCCATGCCTCTTTCAAATACCTCCAGAAATGATAGTGCCATCACCTCCCTGGATAGCCCATTCAAACCAGGTCCAAGCAATCAAGACTGTCACAAGGACTGATGCTTCTCACGGGCGCTCTTGTTCTTCTGCACTGCCTTGAAGTAAATTTACAGGAGTCATCCACCAGCATAGCAAAATAAACATCTATGTGCCTATCTTGTTGCTGTCCCAGTACTTGCAGAACCATCTTATGAAGAAAATCAGCAATTACCTCTTTTTTTTCCAGAGATACATTTTGTGGAGAAAGGTAAAAATGGCAGCTACTCCTTCCTATCCTCTAAAAATGGATGGATCTTTAGAACCTTCACTATGAGAGTGGTGAGACCCTGGAATGGGTTGCCCAGGGAGGTGGTTGAGGCCTCATCCCTGGAGGTGTTTAAGGCCAGGCTGGATGAGGTTCTAGCCAGCCTGATCCAGGGTAGGGTGTCCCCACCCATGGCAGGGTCATTGGAACTCGATGATCCTTGTGGTCCCTTCCAATTCTGACTGATTCTATGATTGTAATGGCCTTTCAGTTCCTTCCACATCCTTGTGCAGTCAGACTGTTCATACCTGTGTGTGTTGTGAAGCTCAATTTGATTACTGTTTGTAAGGTTAAAAAAACAATTGGGAATGTCACACAGGAGGATGTTCCAAGGTGACCACTCTGAGTGGCAGGATGTACATCCCAATAAATGCACTCAGGAACGCCCACAGAATCTGACTGTTCTGTGTTGGAAAAGATCTTTAAAGGTCATCCAGTTCAACCACACTGTGGTCAGCAGGGACAGCTGCAGTAAGAGCTGGTTGCTCAGAGCCACAAACAACCTGACTTGCAATGGTTTCAGGGATGGGGCAGCTATCATCTCTCTAGGTCAAACATTTCTCCCTTCTCTCCAGTCTCAATCTCCCTCTCTGAGTTCAAAACATCACTCCTTGTCCTGTCACAACAGGCCCTGCTCAAAAGTCTGGCCCAAGATTTCTTCTGACCCCCTGAAGTCCTGAAAGGCCACCAGAAGGTCTCCCTGAAGCCTTCTCTCCTCCAGGCCGAACAACCCAAACTCCCTCAGCCTGGCCTCACAGCAAAAGGGTTCCAGCACTGGAATGATTGTTGTGGTCACTTTTGGACCCATTCAAACAGGTTCATGTCTCCACTAGCCATCAAAAGGAAACTCGGGCATCCCTAGACTTTCTAGCACCCTGGAGAATGTTTTTCCCCCAGTTACAGTCAACTTGTAAATCCCCTCTTACACAGTGACCCAAGGAGAACTGTTTTGACTAAGGCCTCCAGCAGCACCAAAGATCAAAGACAAAACTGGTGATGCCATAGCCCTTGGGCCAGTCTGGACAGAAACAGACATAAGAAATGTTTTCTCCAATGCCTCTGGCAGAAAGCACCTGGAGAAATCCAAGACTGGCCCTTCAACTTCTAGAGCCATGGGTATGGAGGGTCTCTCTTCTGCAAAGGGGGTAGTAGCAGGATACAAGGGGATTCAAGCCACACCGTATGTAACTGGTACACATTCGGTTCCTCTTGGCACCATGACTACCTGTGCTGTGCTGGATGTTCAGAGGAGGGCATCTGCTCTTGCTGTGGAGCAGCAACTCAACAGAACCATTCAAAGCTCTCCATCCCCCTCTCTCACCTCTCGGCAGTGCTATATTTGCTCCGCAACCCACTGGCCTCCCCCAGCATCGCATGGCACCGCCAATTCGTGCTGAAGGCCTGGGGTGGCACAGCCAAAGCGCAGGCAGCCTCACGAGGCAGCAGTCAGAGCTGGAATGCAGCGAGGGCCCCCAGGGACACACTCTTCCACCCGGCTCTTCCTCTGCGGGATCCAAAATAACAAACAAGAAGGAGCCTTTGGCTATTGTTTTTCGGTGAAGGGGGGCGGTGGGGAGAGGGCACGTGGCGCAGGCTGCCAGAAGGCATGGCTTGAGCTGAGGAAGTCCTGCCTGGGCTTCAGTGTATCCGCTCCTCTCCAGGAGGGGCGGGGGGAGGCAGGAAGAAGAGAAAATAGAGAACAAATGATCATATAACCCTTGAGAGAAACCTGTCTGCTGGAGGAGAGTGCATTTAGCCCAAGCATGCAGCGTCTCTCACTATACAAAAGAAAAAGAGGAAAGAAAACCCCGCCAGTTCTTCCGTTACCATGTTCTACCACCCAAAAAAAAATGGGAGGAAACAGATGTTAAGCTCTCCAGTGTCAGGAAATTATCTCTTTCATGAGGGTACAGCTACTTCAATGTATTTAGGTCAAATAAATATGGAGAGAATTGTGACTTCACCCCCATTCTGTTTATGTCTCCGTAGCCATCACAGCCCCCTCTTGGTGCCACTCTGAAGGACCCAACTCCAAAGCCATATTCGAGCTCTTCCAGCTCGCTACCACCTAACACCAGCAGGAGACAGCCATACTCAAGCCCTACCAGTAGATCTCCAGCTTGCAACTGCTCACAACATGAACTGCTGCAGCTACAGAAACTCAGCATCTTCTGTTCACGGGACAAGAAAGATAGTTTGCTGCTGAGCTTCAGTCAGGCGTAGTACCACTGCAGCTTGCATGGCAATTCTTTTAAGCAGAAGCAGCATGGAGGAGAGAAGTGGATGAAACATCTGCAAAAGGGATCTCCAGGCCATTAGCAAGAGCAGTTACGACTTTCCGGCACTGTGCTCCCCAAGGAGCACCGAGCAAGTGCCCATAGGAAGCAACCATAGAATTCAACCAGCATTTTAAATGCTCTGCACAATACCTTACACAGGAAGTTAAACCCCTTCTATGACGGGCAGGAGAGCAGTTTGAATTCCTTTAGAGTCAGGAGCAGACAGACCTTACCGCAATGTGCACTGGCAGCCCAAAAAGCCAACCATGTCCTGGCCTGCATGGCTAAGGGAGTTGATTCTCCTCCTCTGCTCTGACCTCTCTGCAAGACCTCACCTGGAGTACTGCATCAAGCTCTGAAGCCCACAAGACAAGAGAGATACTGATCTGTTGGAGCAGGTCCAGAAGAGGACCACAAGGATGATTAGAGGGCTGGAGCACCTCCCTTATGGGGACAGGATGAGAGAGTTTGGTCTGTTCAGCCTGGAGAAGAGAAGGCTCCAGGGAGATCTTAGAGTGGTCTTTCAGTACCTGAAGACAGCTACAAGAAAGCTGGAGAAGGACTTTTTATAAGGGCCTATGGTAACAAGAAAGGGGCAATGGTTTTAAAACGGCACAGGGTAGATTGACTTCGGACATTAGGAAGAAGCTCTTCACTATGCTTGTGGTGAGACACTGGAACAGGCTGCCCAGTTGTGAATGTCTCATCCCTGCAAGTACTTAAGACCAAGATGGATGAGGTTTTGAGCAACCTGGTCTAGTGGGAGGTGTCCCAACCCATGGCAGGGGGAGTTGGAAGCAGATGGTCTTTAAGACCTCTTCCAACCCAAACCATTCTATGCAACACTGACTTTTCAGTGGTGGAAGAGAACCTGCAGCAAGAATCTCACTCCATCACTGAGGACAATCCACCAGACAAGTTAAGAGCTGGCAAACATGCTGCTTTCCCTCTGTCAGCAAGCATCTGCCCCACGTGGTTTTTACTGGTCTAAGCCAAAGTTTTTTTAACCCTGGATCTCCATTTGTGTTTCTGCTAGTTCAGTGTTCCCCAAGCAGACGGGTGGGTGCACAGACAGACAGCTCTATCCTTGTATTCATAAGGACGGAACTCTGAACTTCAGCCTGAGTAAATCAGCTCACTCATGTCTAATTTAAACATTACTTCCTTCCCATTTCAGGGAGCTTTAGAGTTTGTGCGATGGCTAAACAACGAAATTAGAGCAGGAGATTCATTTTGCCTGTGGCAGAGGGAAAGACAGAGCTGCTCAACTGCATCTGGCAGACAAACTGGCCTTGTGCTGCTGCCGCCAGGAGGGACCAGCTCACACTGGTGGTTTGGTGGGACTGATGAGATAGTATGACGGTGTCAGGCACTTCACCAGGCTACCAGGACTTGGTTTTACATTATGCTGAGCCCTAAAACCTTCCACCAAGTCAGCAACAGCTTTATAAAGGGGAAAGATCCATTACCCAGCTCTATCGCGCAAAGTTGAGCATGAGAAACATGAGAGGGAAACACTGAGGTATAGAAGTCCACGCTAATTAAAATCAAAAGATGAAAATGTAACAGATTGCTTCCTCCTGAGACTGAATTTCAGAGCACAGAGCCCTGAAGGGTTTGGCATTGTACCTGTTGTGAAATGTTTCTCCAGACTCACAGAGCAGACCCATGAATTGCAGAGGAAAACCTGTCCTCTGCCCACTTAACCAGCACTATTGGTGTGTTAGCCCCCACACGCTCCCTCACACTGCCCCAGGTCTTTTTTACAACTTTTCATTAAGAGGCAAAACACAAAACCAAGGTAACATCCAAACAGATCTCAAAGGATAATTTCACTGCTGACACTCAGGATGCACAGAGACCTTCAACAGAATAGAAGATTCTGAAAAAGGAGTCAGAACAAGGTTATGTTTCCTCGATCTTCTCAGGTATTTGGCACCAACTGCCACCATTATAACAGAGAAACATCTGCCGTTACAGGTAGGTTACTTAAGCTGTTCAGTACTCAGTTGAAAGTAGCTAATTAAAGGAAAGAACATGTAATTACTATTCCGTAGCAGATGCAGGTACTCTAACACTACAGTAATGAGCTAAAACTCAAGAGCACAGGCAGATTAAGGGGTCTACACCCACACACACCCCAGCAATGTCAGTTGAACAAAATCAAGCCCCTGGCTGCCATCCTTCCTGAGGATGTTGGCAGGAAATGAATTCATGATGCTTGATGCTTATATGGAGTACTGGGTCCATTTCTGGGATTCCCAGTTTAAGAGAGAAGGCTCTGCTGAAGAGAATCCAGTAGATGCTATGAAGATGCTGAGGGCCATGGAACACCTCTGTGAGGAGCAGAGACTGGGAGACCTGGAGCAGTTGAGCCTAGAGAAGAACAATTTGAGAGGGAACCTGATCAATGCTTAGCAAGAGCTAAATGGTGAAGGGCAAGAGGATGGGCCCAGTGGTGCTCAGTGACAGGACAAGGGGCAGTGGGCACAAACTGGAACCCAAGAGGATCCACCTGAACAGGAGGAAAAAAAATTCTTTGCTGTGAGGTTGCTGAAGCCCTGGAGCAGGCTGCCCAGAGAGGTTGTGGAGTCTTGCTCTATGAAAAGCTTCCCAGCTAGACATTGTGATCCTGGGCAAGCTACTGTGGGTATCCCTGCTTTAGCAGAGGGCTGGACTGGATGGTCTGCAGAGGTCCCTTCCAATCCCATCATGTTGGGATTCTGCAATGTTATATTGTTTTCCCAATTCATCAATTTAGTAGAGAGACCTCAAAATTTTATAGCCATGTTTCTTTGCACCAAATCCCTTAAAAATCCTTTCCTTCCCAAAAATCCAGAAGTAAAAAACTGTGGGTGCCCACACTCTGAACAGAAGAAATCAGTAGCCAGCATTTAATTGTTTATATCTTGAGACAAAGATAGCGTCTAAGTAATTGTCTATTGTGTCCCAGAGACAGCACAGGAAAGCTCTTCCCTTAGCAGGGAGCCTACAGGTCACACATGCTTCTGCCATAACATTTGCTATAAATAATCTTTGGTTGAGCAAAGGTTTTTGCTAGGTCCAAAGCAGAGTGAGGCAGGACTCTGCTCCTATCGGTTTCAGCCATTAGCTCTCCCCAGAGAGTGGATATCCTACCCTATTGTTCCTGCTCAAATGTTTGAAAGAATTATTTTTTCCTTGTTTCTTTTGTTTGGGGAGTTTATTTATATTTCCTCTCTGACATGGAATTACCACTAGAAAAAAATAAAAGTGCCATCTTACAAGGCAGCTCAACGATGCCAACATTGAAATGAGGTGTGGAGAGTCACGTTTGGAGATCCATTGCCATAGTGACAGCC
Source organism: Eubucco bourcierii (assembly GCA_013396675.1). Classification (NCBI taxonomy): domain Eukaryota; kingdom Metazoa; phylum Chordata; class Aves; order Piciformes; family Ramphastidae; genus Eubucco; species Eubucco bourcierii. The sequence goes on along the minus strand of VWZE01025956.1, from coordinate 102,983 downwards.
CTTGAGCCCTTGCAGTCTGTGTTTCTGTGGCAATATGCGTTCAGCATGTTCAGCTCAGGAGCAGAAACAAAGAGCTGAGTGCCAGCCACAGCCCCAAATTCATATGCAAAGACTGGGAGCATGTGCACCAACTGGTTCTGCTCAGACACTTCCAAGAATTATTTCAGCATTATCCAGGAACTCCCTTACAGTGCCCTGGTGATGTCAGCAGGCATCTCACCTGGACGCAACTGCCTCCCTCTAAGACTTCCTTCTGTCCCCAGCAAGAGAATCAAAGAATAGAATCTTAGAATCATTTTGGTTGGAAGAGACCTCAAATTCAACTGCCAGGTCACCACCAAACCATGTCCCTCAGCACCACATCTCGCCAACTCTGAAGCCACTCCAGGGATGGGGACTCCACCACTGCCCTGGGCAGCCTGGGACAGGCCTTCACAACTCTCAAGGGGAAGAAATTTCTTCTAATGTCCAACCTAGATCTGCCCTGACAACTTGAGACTGCTTTCTTTCATCTTGTCACTTGTTCCTTGGGAGAAGACTTATGCCAGCCTGGCTCCAGTCCCCTTTCAGGAAGTTGCAGAAAACCAGAAGAGAGTTGTAGAGAGCCTCAACCTCCTTTTCTCTAGGCTGAAACACACATCAGTCTATTATTTATATTTTTATTATTTCTCTGCACTGCATTTTAATTATATTATTTTTTTACAGTCTACATTTTTATTTAAATACTATTCCTTCCCTACAGCCTATATTATCATTTACATATTCCTTGATGTTATGACTTTTTAACCCTAACAAAGGGTTAAGTGGGTCCTCAGGCCATCCAGAGGAGATACAAGTGATGTGGCCACCAGTGCCTGCACAGCCCCATCCCACTGGCCACGGTGCACAGTGGGGGCACCACCAACAGATGAAAAAGCTCATCTGTAATGATGCTAATTGAACTCGATGTTGTTTCCCCGCGTCCCAAGCCAGCTCCTGCTCTCATCAGAGCGTGGCCGGCTCTAGTGAGCCCCCGGTGCGTGAGCAATGTGAGCTGACAGCCCCTTTGCAGGGAAAAGCCACCTCGGTGACACTGGCCAGACAGGAGATGTGCCCGGGCTGCCTGCTTACAGCTGCTTGTTTGGTTTGGTATCTGCACTGTCTCGGCAGGGCAGGTCCCCTCCACAGACTCGGCTTTGGAAACCTCGGGTTGCAAGATGTGCACGTTTATTGACCAAAGCCTGGATCTTCTTCACGTGGAGCTGGGGATTTTGTTCCAAGCATTAGGGATCTTTTTCTGTCACCCTTTTCTACATCCTGTCGAGTCCTCCTCAGCAGCAAGTGAATTTCTCACTATAGCTGGCAAGGGACTAAAAAACCAAACCAAAGGCATTAGCAGGAAAAGACAAGACCAGTCACCCTGAAAGGACCTGTCTCGACCGCTCTGAAGGTGCATCTCTTCATCTCCAAGGTTAAGCCCAGCACACCTACATCCTCACCCATCCTCTAATAGCGTAAATTGTTTGGGACTGCATGCAGGCACCACCTGGGTTTTGCAGGAAGTCACACGGCATGGATAAACAAACATTGCAAGCATGTAAGAAACCAAAATACACTAAATCGTCAGCTCATAAAAATCACAGAAGTGTTTTGGTTGAAAGAGACCTCCAACGTTAAGTCCAACCATCAACTCAGCAGCACCATGGCCATTAAACCACATCCCCAAATGCCGTGTCCACACATTTCTTGAACAACTCTGGGGACAGTGACTCCACCACCTCCTTAGGCAGTTCCAGTGCCTGACCACTCTTGCAGGAAAGAAACTGTTCCTAATATCCAACCTAAACTTCCCCTGGCACAATTTCAGGCCATTTCCTCACATTCCATCACCTGATACTAGAGAGAAGAGACCAACCCCCACACCTCACTCCAGCCTTCCTTCAGGGAGTTGCAGAGAGCAACAAGGTCTCCCCTCAGCCTCATCTTCTCCAGACTGCAGAACCCCTCTGCTGCTCCTTGCACATTTCTTCAAGGCCATGCACCCTGTTGCAGGCATAGGACCAGGCCACAGCAAGTCAAGAAGCACTTGCTGGTGTTTTCTCAAGGATAAGTTTCCAACCTTGCTCAGCTGGTGCAAGAGCTACAGAAACTCCCACACTTGGGCTCAACCTGCCTGCACAGGCAGGGAAGGGTTGGCCCTGGCTCCAGCTCACTGGCACTGCCAGTGTTTGCAAAACCTGCTGAGTTCTCTGGATGTTGTCCCAGCGTTGTGTCTTTTGTCTGACTGGGGCTAGAGCTTGGTACCAAGGCAAAACTGCATCTTGGCTTACAGGTTGGATCTATGCTGCGTGCTGACACGTTTCCTTCCTGTAGTAAAACATGTGCACTGCCCCATACATAAGCTGTATCTCTCCCTTGAAATAAAAACTCCTTAAGGAGTCAATCTTTCCTGTCAGTCCCACTGGAGATGCATCAAAAGAATACTCTGAGCTGTGGTCAAACCCAACCATTTGGCATTCTGGCTGCAAAATGCCTGAGGATACCAGGATGAAGATGGCAAATGTTTTGACAAGTTACTAGTCCTAATAACAGCACCTTCCCATAACAGTTGTGATTCACCACTTACGTCAGTGGTGTGGAAAAAGTGACCCCTTCTTCCTTCAGAGAAGACAAAAGAAGTGCTTAAGAAAAAACATTTAACTACATGGGTTTGTCCAGCAGAAAGCCCAAGCAAAGCTCAAATCTCAGATGCCAGAGGGATTATCCAGCGACTTTAATCACTCTTGGGTTTCTCTTTGTCTGACTTTAAAAGCAAACATAGAATCACTTTGGTTGGAAGAGACCTTTCTAACTGTCACGTACAACCATTAACCCAGCACTGCTAAACCATGTCTCTCAGCATCACATCTCCATGGCTTTGAAACCCCTCAAGAGATGGGGACTCCACCACTGCCCTGGGCAGTCTGGGCCAGGCCTTGACTACCCTCGAGAGGAAGAAATTGTTCCTCATGTCCAACCTAATCCTTCTCTGGTGCAATCTGCAAACCCGTCCTCTTGCCTTGTCACTTGTTCCTTGGGAAAAGACACCAACTGCCACCCAGCTCCAGCCTCCCTTCAGGGAGTTGTATAAAGCCAGAAGGTCTCCCTGCATCGTCCCCACACGCGCTCTCTCCCCCCCGCATCGTCCCCACACGCGCTCTCTCCCCCCCGCATCGTCCCCGCACGCGCTCTCTCCTCCCCGCATCNTCGTCCCCGCACGCCCGCTCCCCCCCCCGCACCGTCCCCGCACGCGCTCTCTCCCCCCCGCATCGTCCCCGCACGCGCTCTCTCCTCCCCGCATCGTCCCCGCACGCGCTCTCTCCTCCCCACAGCAGCATGCCAACAGGAGCTGTGGTGCCAGTGGAAGCAGGGAAGCCACGGCAGGCCCTAGCAGAACTACCGCTGTTTCATAACTGTGCACAGCAAGAAAATCGAGCAGGCCAGCACTCAGCGTGCCAAAAATAACCTCCCTGAAAGAGGCAACGACTGGGGAGGGTTGCACAGAGCTACCCCCAGCACACGGTTGACGGCATCAGGTGGGGGCGTGGATCCAGGAACAGAGCGAGCTGCCACTCTGCCCCGGGCAGGTGATGAAAACAAGTCCAGGGAAGTCAGGAACGAGGCAGTGAGGGAAGTGCCCAAGTACCCAATTAAACCAAATCTCCTTGATCCTCACGTCAAAGGCACACACCCAGGTTCACTTTGTTTTCATTCCTGAAAGAAGACTGCACTGAGTTGCCTCCTCAAGCTGCACCTCCTCATCCCATCTCCGGGAATAGGGACTCCAACTGCCTTCTCCCTAGCCTTGAGGGCAGCTGGATGCAACATCAGAGAAGGGGTGAAGGAAGGGATAAATTAACAGAGCACCTAATTTGGGAGCTGAGTTATATGCTTGAATGTGAAGTTCTGACCCGATACTCTAACAGTACAGCTCCAGATCCTCCAGGCCAAATCTGGTTATCACTTATTTAGTCCAAAATGTCCTCTCCTCATACCCTCAGAGCTAGAAATCACCATTTAAGCCATGTGAGGTTGAACCCCAGTTTGTTAACACTAACAGAAAGAAACAGCAGACTGACCCAGGGCTCTGAAGGTACCTCACTAGACTCACTGGATCTTGCCCTTGATTGCTACTTCTCTAGAAACCCTCCTGCATGCTCAGAAATGCTCAGAACAGCCTGACCAGCTCACAGATGCCCCAAATCAAATCTCCTGCCCAGCCATGTCCTGACTGCCAGGGAGGAGAGTGGAACCTTCAGCATGAAAAAAAAAAAAACCCAGATAAATGGTCAAACATGTATTTAGGTGCCTAAATTCCACATAAATTAGGGATCTCAGTATCCATTCTTGCAATGTATTTATCCTTGTGCAGAGGGGAATGTATGAATAATCAGGAAAACACAGCACAGAAGGGTTTCTCCAGACACACCCGGTCTCCAAAGAAAACTTCACACCTAAATCCATGGCTTCCACCAAAAGCTGCACCTCCTTCTGTGTGTTTGAAAGAAGACAGGCAATGTTTCTGCTTTTCTGAGCAGTATCCCAAGAAGCATCCAGCAATCAGGTCCATGTGCCCTGCTTACAGCATCACATGGATCCATGGAGGCATCCTGCAGCATCCTTCAGTGAAGTTCTTTCCCCCCAAAGACACTTTGTGTTTTCAGCTCTGCCTTATTGAACATGTTTACACTGCAGCTGTAAACAAAGGTAAAGCTTTCCAGGAATCAAAGCTGGAAAGATTAGATAGTAATTATAACTCCAAAAGGTCAAACCTGAAACCACACAGACTCCCCATAGTCATTAGAGATGGTTTAAGTGGCTTTACCCTGGTGCTTTATGGGTGCAAAGCCCACTAATTACAATCTGAGGAGTACAAACACACCAGTCAGGATCACACAAGGTTTCCATATAACCCACCCCTTCCTCCCATGCTCTCAAGTCCTCATCCCTGGAAGGATTTCAAAGCTGTGGGGATGTGGTGCTGAGGGACATGGTTTAGTGTTGACCTGGCAGTGCTGGGTTAATGGGTGGATCTTAAAGGTCTCTTCCAACCTAGATGATTCTATGATTCTAAAATCAACCTTTTTTTTCTTTTTTTTTCCCCTTCACAGGTTGAGAAACCTGGAGCTGTTTGGTCTGGAACAGAGAAGACTGACAGAAGATCTTACCACTGTTTACAACATTTGAAAAGTGGGTGCCATGAAGGTGGTGCTGGACTCTCTTGAATCATGTTCCATGATAGGATGAGGTGCAACACATACAAACTGGAACACAGGAGATTGCCCCTCAACATAATGAAAAACCTCTTTGCTGTGAGGGTGACAGAGCCCTGGAGCAGGCTGCCCAGACAGGTTATGGAGTCTCCTTCTCCACAGGACTTTCAAGTCTCATCTGGATGCATTCCTGTGTGACCTGCCCTAGATGACCCTGCTATGGCAGGCAGGTTGGACTGATTTCCAGAGGTCACTTCCAATCCCTACCATTCCACAATTCTATTTGATTGTGGAGAGACCCTACTTAGGTCATACTCAGATGTTCTTTTTATCATCTAACTTTGGAATTCATCTGAAGAGTTGAGCAGGGGGGCTGGACTAGATGATTTGCAGAGGTCCTTTCCAGCCCCTACCATTCTCTATGTGTGAAAAGTTGCCCTGAGAAAAGCTGCTCAAAGCTCCTGACTCTGAGCAGGAGAGCCCCTAGGAGAACTCAGCTCCCTGCAAGAGGCTCTTATCACTCTGCTAAGACCAGAGGAGCAATAACAGGAAGAAATTGTTTTGGCAGGACTTACACCACATAAAGTAAACTCACCAGCCACTGGTCTATAAAATCTCACTGGAAAAGCCATTACCCCCCCCAGCTGTGGTGAGCTTCTGTCCATCAGCCTGCCAGCACTGCCCATACCATGCAGCCGAGCACAGACGCTGTGAAAACATTTGGAGGCCACCACCTCAAGGCCTGCCTCTCTTGGCATTCCCCCACTATGTGTAAGTGGATGCAGAAGGTCACAGAGACATGGTGGTGTTCACTTGCTCTCACAGTTGTGGTCTGCAGAACAGAGAGCAGAGATCAGAGCAGAAGTCTTGGATGTGCTCTGCACACAAGAACGCTGTGACAGTCCGTACAAGAGTAGGAGCAATGGGAACTCCAGTGCCAGACCCAACTCCTTGTGCTGCTCAGAAACCCAGTGGATGTTCTCTTCCTTCTGTCCAAGCTCAGAGAGGACCCTGGTGCCACCTTCCAGTCATTCAATTGATGGTATTAACAGAACCACAGAATTATTTGAGGAAAACACCTCCAAGATCAAGTCCCACAAACATCCCAATTAACACCACTACAGCTATGAAACCATGTCCCAGAGTGCCATGCCCACATGCTTCTTGAACATCTCCAGGAATGAAGACTCCACCTCTCTGGGCAGCCTATTCCGGTGCCTGATCACTACTGCAGCAAAGAAATTCTTCCTAATATCCAACCCAAACCTCCCTGGCACAGTTTCAGGCCATTTCCTCTCCTTCCAACCTGACACTAGAGAGAAGAGACCAACCCCCACCTCACTCCAACCTCCTTTCAGGGAATTGTAGAGAGCAATTGTCCATTGTCTCCACAAGCAGGGACAGAGGACAAGCGCAGCCATGGTGAAGGCCAACATCGACCATTTGGCTGAAGCTGAGAGCCCGGAGGCCCCGCGACCGCTCCAGCTGGACGTGCCACTTCATACCACTCCAGCCACACAACCCCCAGCCCAGGGCAGCCGCTCACATCAGCGCCATTGTTCCCTCATACAATGGGCATTTCTCATAGCCCAGAGTGAAATGAGGCAGTTTTAAACTCATTAATGGTTCTCTCAAACAAGTCCCCAAGTGTACAGGAGGCCTCTGGTAGACAATATCAACCCAGTCTCAGCAGGACAGCATCAGCTGCTGCCCCACACCAGCCTGGCTAAGAGGAGTGGCAAGAGAAAATGAGCTACAGCAGCTCCCAGTGAGGCTCGTTCAGATGTGAGACATAGGACAGCTCCTGTCAGGCTCCCTGTCCCTCTGCCAGGCACGTGCCCTGCGCCACTCGTCACCACGGCCTCAGAGAAGGTTTTTGGTTCACTTCCTCGTGGCAGCGAGCAGCAGCATCTGCCACCCTGCTCCCACACAGCCAGCTGAGCCCAAACCACTGCCTGTAAGCACAGGTCTTGAGAAGAGCAGCTGAGGGAACTGGGGGGCTTCAGCCTACAGAGAAGGAGGCTAAGGGAGGACCTTCTGGTTGTCTACAACTCCCCCAGGTGGGGGTTGGTCTCTTCTCCCAAGAAATAAGTGATGGGACAAGAGGAAACAGCCTCTAGTTGCCCCTGGGGAGGGTTGGTAAGGCCTGGCTGCCTAGGCCAGTGGTGGAGTATCCATCCCTAGAGGAGTTTCAAAGCCACAGAGATGTGGTGCTGAGGGACATGGTTCAGTGGTGCCCAGGTAGTGCTGAGTTAACCTTAAGACCACTGAGTCCCAACTGTTATCTCCCAACCAAATTATTCTAGGAATAGATCAGCATTTTCCTGCACCAGTGAGGGAGCTGGAACTGCTGCTGCCTGAGCAGTGGGGTCAATGACACCCTCACCACCTGATGCTAGATCAGAGGGGACTCACTTCCTCCCCTACACACACTGAAAGTGTCACCTGGACCAAGGCCTCCATTAGCAAATTCTCTCCCATTTCCAGGCAGGTCACTGGCAGTTCTGTGCGTGGAAAGGTTGTCTGCCTGTGCAGGTTCTCTGGGACTGCCCTGTAGCAGCAAAAGCTCAGCTCTTGGGATGCAGAGGTTGCAAAAGCTCAGGGAATTCCACACTTAATTCCACCCCAGCATGCAGCAGCAGAGGAATGCCACACATGCAGCTTCACTCTTTACACCTGCCCCAGTTTGGTGGTTTCCCTCTATTGGAATGGCAGCCAAGAGAATGACAAAGCTAGTGGGGGGGGGGGGGACAGAAAGCTTGGGCAGGTAACTCGAGGGGTGAGCAACCATACTCACAAATTCAGACAGCAAAGCTTTCAAATCCTCTGTTGATGGGCAGGTCGCAGCCAAAACACACCACACAGCCCTGTGAGAGTGGACCTGTGGTTTGCACTAGTGAGAAAGGGTGTTTTGCAAATGGGATAGCCCAGCCTGGGAATACACCTATCACTGCCAACCATCTAAGCCACAAAGATTAGCTAAGGCGAAAAAAAAAAAAAAAAAAAAAAAAAAAACAAAAAAAAAAAACAAGATGAAGGCAAATACAGGCAGCCCAGCATTTGCACCAGCGCTCAGAGAGGAAACAGAGGCAGAGGCAGCTTAGAAGGTATCCTGGTCACATCACAGGACCATGGCATGGTGAGAACAGCCTGCCACATGCTGGACCTGCCTGTCTACCCTGTGTGATCCAGTCCATGCATTCTGGCACGTCAAAGGCAGTGTGGAAGATGATGGAGTCCAACCACTAACCCAGCACTGCAAGCTCATCACTGAACCATTCCCCTCGGCACCACATCTCCACAGCTTTGAAACTCCCTCCAGAGATGGGGAATCCACCACTGCCCTGGGCAGCCTGGGCCAGGCCTTGACAACCCTCAAGAAGAAGAAATTGTTCCTCATGTCAAACCTAAACCTTCCAGGGCAATTTTAAACTGTTTTCTCTTGTCCTATTTCTTCTTACTTCAGAGAAAAGCCTGACCCCCACCTGGCTCAAACCCCCTTCCAGGATGTTGCAGAGAGACAGGAGGTCTCCCTGCACCTTCCTTTTCTCCAGACTGAACAATCCCAGTTCCCTCAACTGCTCTTCACAAGATTTGTGCTTACAGACAGTAGTTTGAGTCAAGGGCTCAGTTGGATTTGTGGCAGCAGGGTGGTTGATTCTGCATCACCCACAAGCAGGAGTAAGATCACCCCTAAGTGATCTTGCTTTGGCCAGGAGATCAGACTTGATCTCTGAAGGTCCCTTCCAACCTCTACCATTCTACGATTCTACATAGGATCACAATCACAGAATGACAGCTTAGGAGGGACCCCAAGGACCATCAGATCCAACCTTTCTAGGTGACAGTGTAGTTGAAATGAGTTGGCCCAGCATCCTGTAAAGCTGAGTCTTAACACTGACCAGTGCAGGGGAATCCACTGCTTCCCTTGGGAGATGATCCCAAAGTCTAACTGTTCTTATGAGAAACAATTTCTTCCAAAGTCCAACTGGAATCTCCCCAGCAATAACTTGTAGCCATTACCCCTTGCCTTTTACACCTGACTCCTTGTAGAAAGGGAGTCTCCATCCCTCTGGTAGTCACCCTCTACGGAGAAGTGAGAAGTTGCAAACTCTGCTGCAGGATCACATCCTGACTCTGCTTTCACTCCAATTGTTCCCTTAACCCTAAAGATTCTAATGAAAAAAACAAGCAGTGAATTTAAGCAGAAACACAAGGATCTAGGCTAAGTGTGAACTCCAGCTCTGATCCTTGCCTCCCTGCTGGCAGCCCTGGATACTCCACAACATCCTTTTAAACACAGCGAGACATTTTAGGATGTGAGCAAGCCTGAATCCTGCCCTTACCCCAAACAATAGGCTCTGTAATAATGGTGCAACCAGAATTTCCTGTGCAGCCGTGCAAGCCAGCTCCCAGGACAAAACACCATGGGAAAGGGCTGCCACGAGAACAGCCACTTTGCAGAGCACCAGGGCAACTCCTCCAAGCTCCTGGGGACAGGTTTTTTACAACAAGCAAAGCACAATAGCCACATCCAGGCTGGGAAGGAAGCAAAAACCACAGCAGTGGCTTGAAACAGAAGCTGACCAGCTTAGGAACGGCTGTGGATAATTAATTATCGCACCAAGGCTTTTGCAACATCTGGATGCAGCTTTCTCTCACGGATATTTCACTACCCTGCACAGCCCTTGTGAAAACTCCACATCAGAAGAGGACGATTTGGAAGGCTTCGATCTCAGCTCAGCTGGGCTCAACCTCATGGTTCTCGCAATGTGGGAAGCTCAGCAGCAGGGCTGGCCCAGGGCATCTCTCACTATAAGGCAACTGGTCCACAAGATGGCACAGGTCCCAGCAGGAAAAGAGCAACCACTGGCACTGCATCAGACACCAAGAAGTAGCGACTGCATTCAAAATAGTCCAGTGCTGACACGTGGGAGTTACTACCAAGAATGTGGAGTCAAAATGGATTGCAGTCCCAGACACAAAGAAAAGCAAATGAGAAACTCCTACAGCAAAACAAAAACTGGGTACTCCACAGCTGCACTGGGCTCCAGGACTTGAGAAATGGTGAGAGTTAACAGCCAAAGAGGAAAGGACCAACCAGTGTATTGGTTGGCACAAATACCACCAGCATCCTGCTCCAAGCTCAAGAACTTGCTGCCTTTCCACTTGACAGCACCATACAAGACCTATAGGCTTGAAGCTGCAAACATCACACACCTGGGTCCTGCTGCCGTCCCTTCTCAGTCCAGTGACCACAGGATCACAGGACATTTGGGGTCAGAAGGGACCTCTGGAGATCTTCAAGTACAACCCCCCCGCGAAAGCAGGACCATATTGTCTAGCAGACATGCAGACAGGTCTTGAAAGTCTCCAAAGAAGACTCCATCACCTCTCTGGGGACCTCCAACCCTCCTCAGCTGGAGGAGATGAAACATTCAGCATGCAGCAGAGGGTAGGGACCCAACCTCCCACATCAAATATCTTTCTATGTCTCATCATTACCATCTCTCCATCTCTGATTGTAGCTCTTGTCATCAAATGTTGGTGTCATTCAGCTTTCTATACCTTTTTTCAAAGGGCAGCAAAAATCACTTCTGGGAGTTATTTTTAGCCCTGAAGTTACTTATCTGCCTAATAGGCTCCAGACATTGGATCAGAGAGTCCCCTGCAGCCTGTGGGTGAAGGTCATGGTGAGGCAGGCTGTTTTCTTGCACCCATGAATGTTTATGGCAGAGCAGATATACACCAGCAGCTCCTGCCAGAGAAAGTGGACATACCCAAAGGGCCTGTGGCCAATGGGAAATCACATGCTAGAGCAGGCTCCTGGTAGGACCTCTGGACCCATGGAGAGAGAGAAGCTCCCACTAGTGCAAGTTTGCTGGCAGGATGTGTGATCTTGTGGGGGATCCATGCTGGAGCAGTCTGGTGCTGAAGAACTATTCTCATGGAAGAGATCTGCAGCAGAGAAGTTCTTGAAGAACTGCAGCCCCTAGGAAGGACTCATGTTGAAGCTCACAGGACTGTCTGCTGTGACAGGGAGCAGGGCAAGACAGTGAGGAATCCTTGCTCTGAGAATGAAGGAGGAGCAGAGACTGTGGACTCCAGATAGGACAATACCCTCTCTCCATAGAGGAAAAGCAGAGAAACCACATGTAAGAATCAGAGCAGCATGAAGCTCCTGGAGCTCAACTCACAGAAACAAAAGGCATTTACTAGTAAAGCAATGGAAAACACATTCTTGAGTATTTTCTCTTCCACCTGGACATAAGGACAAACCTCTTTGATGTGAGGGTGCTGGAGCCCTGGAGCAGGCTGCCCAGAGAGGATGTGGAGTCTCCTTCTCTGCAGAGATTCCAAACCCTCCTGGCCATTCTGATCCTGAGCAAGCTGATAAGGGTGACCCTGCTTTAAGAGTTGGACTAGATGATCTCCAGAGGTCAGTACCAACACCCAGTATGCTGAAATCCAGTGAAAAAGAAACCAAACACTACTCCAAGATTTCCAATTTCAGTGACCACAGTCTGCAGCAGACAGGAAACTGCTCTCCCTGCACTCAACCCTTGCACACAACACCCCAAAAATCCATTCACCCTGGCGTAGGTGCACAATGATTTTGTTGTGCCCCTGAGATGCTAGGGAACTCCTCTCCAAAATGTTGTGATTTCCAGATGAGCATCACTTAATTACCAAGCCAAGATCAGACATGATGTGGACCTGGACAGCCTGACCTAGTTGGAGATGCCCCTGTTCAATGCAGGGGGGAGTCGAACAAGATGAACTTTGAGGGTTCCTTGCAACCCAATGCAATCTGTGAATCATCTCCCTGCTACCAAAATTCTTTATGCTGTTAGCAAAATGCCCTCTTCCGGTAAATCACAACTTAGACTCCTGGGTCAGATCACACAGATGAACAAAACTTCAATAAATCTCTCAGTTAACGGAAAATTAACGCCACGTCCTCATGTCAGCACCAAACACAGAAATAACCTCTTGCCACAGAAAGCTATTGTCTGTTAGATACAAATAGGCCAAATACAACAAATCTGCACTGAAAAAAGCCCCACACAAATCCAAGTTGGTGATGCTCATGCCCTGAAATACAGTTGGCAAGAGGCTGCTGGGCCAGACACGTGTTCACATTGCTGAGTCACAGTGCTGGCAGGAGTTTGGCTCATGGGGAAGACCAGGGTGGGAGCAGCACTCACCACCCCAAGGTATTTGGTTTGCTTTTATTTCTCCTCTTTTTTACCCATTTTATTTATCACAGAACAGTTTGGGTTGGAAGGAATCTTAATGACCAATCTAGTTATTACCCAGTAGGGGCACCTTCCACTAAGACCAGGTTGCTCGAGGTCTCCTCCAACCTGTCCTTGAATGCTACCAGACAGGAGGCATCCACAACCTCCCTGGGCAACCTGCTCCTGTATCTTGCCACCCTCAAAGAATTTCTTCCCAATACCCAGTTCTACATCTGCCCTCTTCAAGCTCAATGCCATTCCCATTTATGGGAAGCTTCTTTTTATTGCAGAGATTTGGGGAAGTCTTTGATATCCCAAGACACAAACAAGCAGCCAGGTAGCTCCAGAAGTTACTCATGTAACTGCTCCAAGCATAATGAGGTTGCAGTAATTAGCTGTAGTGGTTTTCAGATCATCCTTGGGATTCCCCAAACTACTTCTGAGAGGTCTGACTAAGGTATATCCAAAAGCAAAACCTATCCTAGCGCTTCACCTGAAAGTTCCACATGAGCCTGCAAGCTGAAAAGAATGAAAAACCACTGAACAGAATGGGTGAGAGTAATTAATGCTCAGGAAAACAAGCGGTAACAGCGGTGGAGAGGGGCAGGAGACTCCCAGAGGTTGAGGAACAGGATGCCAAGAAGCAATATTTGTAACAGGTATGGGAAGAACCAAAAAGGGAACAAAGGGCTAGAAAAGACAACCTATTGCACTTGTGACTCAAGTATCCAGGATTAGTAGCTCCAGTTCCCAGACTCGTGTACTCAGGGTAGACCCTTCCCCAGTTCTTAATGCTCAAATCAGGAGAGTCTGGCAAAGGGGACTATTTTCCTTCCCTTCCTTGCACATACATGCAATGCACCTGCTTCTTTCTCCTCCCATAAGCAGCTTCTCCAGCTGGGCCACCTCATGCCAAAGTGATCATGTCTGGCCCATACAAGCAATGGCCACCACCTAGTTCGCCAGTTTGAGAGTCCCACCAGCAGCAAGACAAAACTGTGGGCTACGGGGATGGATCTTCTCTTGCAGGAAAGCACAACAGCAAGTTCACTACTACTCTTCTCGGAGTAGAAGAGACCCTCCTGAGGCCACACAGCCACCTATCCTGCCCCATGCTCCCACCATAGCAGAGACCTCAGCCACTGGTGATACAGGAGGACATGAGGTTTTGTTCTCAACATATAACCCTTCTCTTTTACAGAAATGCATGGAAATTCTAGTACAAGAGGGAATGGCCTCGAGTTGCCCCATTGGAGGTTTAAGAAGGACACAGAAAGAACAATTTCTTCCCCAAGAAGGTTGTCAAGGCCTGGTCCAGGGTGCCCAGGGCAGTGGGTAGGGTAGCCATATAGATGTGGACACCATTTAGTGGTGACCTTGCAGTGCCAGGTTAATGGTTGGGTTTGATGATCTTAAAAAGTTTCTTCCGAATCAAATTAATTAACTCTAGCTGTACATAAAGGTGTGAGGAGCACCCACACTACAGCAAGAAATTCAGCGTTCCCAGTCCCTGCCTGGTCACTTGGCAAATCAGGGACCAAATGCCACCCCCATGCACCATCCCACCAGCAGGGCAACTCCAACGCCACTCTGCAGCAAAGCACCGACCTGGACCAGGACAACTTAACTTACTTTAACAGCCATAAATTTGGCACTGCACTTTTCCGTAGTGAAGATACCACGGAGGGAGTGAGCAGCATTCCATAAATATTTGATTTAGACAGTTACAGCACGTTTGGATCCAGCTCGCTGGACACAGAGTGAGGTTCCAATAATTCGTGCCCAGCACGACCTTAATGCCAGTGTGATGGGACTCGTGCGGCACAGCCCAGCCCGGCAGAGTTGGCGTCACTCGGGGAGAGCGCTGGGGCCCGTCTGATAATCAAAGGGAGGAGCAGGGCGGTTCTATCAGCTAATAATCCCTGGATTTTGAAACATCTCAGCTAATAAACGTCCAGGTGTGAAGCAGAACCACAGAGGTGGAGATCAGCGCGGCACCAACCAGAAACCCTCTACCCAGGCTCTGTAAACAGATGACTAAGACTTTCTCACCGAAGTTGCCCCATTAGCTTCCCCCAGACCTACTCACACCAGGCAAGGCTGAGCCCTCCCAATCAAGAACCATCCACCGCAGCCAACAGAAATACTCCCCCAAGACTCAAGTATCCACTGAACCAGAGTGAGCAACGACCTTGTTAATAGCCAGTCCACACGAGGGTGAACTGGGATAAAAGGACCGAAACCTAACAGAGAGAGCCGGGACCCTGAGGACAGAGGGTTCCATCACTTTTCTCTGTCTTATGCGTTGGTAAGTCCTCCTTCCGCCCGCGCCCGGCACAGGTACCTGGGGCTTGACCCTCCCCAGCCCCCAGTATAAGCACAAAATTCAAACTAGCTTAGAAAATAAAATCTGTGAAACACAAAATGAGACTGTTTTGGTCACAGACCAGAATCAGGCTCACAGTAGGAAGTTCAACTTCAAGGTGGTACTTCCTCAGCAGCTCAAAGAAAACAAAGAAGCTAACCCCCCCAAAAAAAAACCCAAACCCAAAGAGTCCCATTTTACTTTTTTTTTTTTTTTTTTTTTTTTTTGCAAGCTAATCTGAATTTTGTGCTTTCACCGGGGGCTAGGGAATGTCTATCCCGCAGGTACCTGCCCTTGCGCGGGGCCATTAGCAGCTAAGAATACAA
>VWZE01025956.1:53056-87466 GCA_013396675.1 Eubucco bourcierii | reverse complement strand
CGGGCAGCGGGGCGCGGGGGGTGCCCGCCGAGGCCCGGTACGGGCCCCGCTGTCGCTGCTCCGCTACCGGGCATCCCCCGCAGCCCAGCCCCGGTCCCGTCGGGGCCCGCCCGGCGCCGGCCGCTGTTCGCCGCTGCCCGAAAATAACAATAATAAATTAAAAATTAAAATAAAGTTAAAATGCAAAACTTTATCGGGCTTGTTTGTTTGTTTTGCTGCACACGGTGCCTGGCCCGACTGACACCGGGAGCGCGGAGGGAAGCTTCGCTCCGCCGGTGCGGTGAGGAGCCGCAGCCGGTCCCGCTCTGCCCGCCCCGCCGGCAGCCTGCGCGGCACCGCCCGCCCCTCGCTCCGCGCCTGCCCCGGCGACGGCGGCCAGGGCCGATGGCCAGGGAGGAAATGCGAGGGGAGAACGGCCTCGCTCGAGGGGAAGGGGCTTCCCGAGGATGCTGACCCCGCTCCCCCGGCCCACGGGGGTGTTTGTCTCCCCTCACACTTCCATGATAACCGCCAGGGGAGGCCACGTTTGCTACAAAACTGGGGCGATAACTCCCGCTCAGCCCAGCGCCCACCACTCCCAGTCCCGGGGGGAAACCAAGGTGCTGGAGTTCAGCAATGAGGTATGCACACAAAGCCGGGCATGCCACGGCCACACAGAGTGTCCATGGCCACCTCTAGGCTCTTCCGCAGGGCCTTAAGAGCGACCAGTCCAACACAGGCCCCTAGCCCAGCTTTGCAGGTGCTAGTGATCAGAAGATCTTTTACCTCAGGCCAACGAACGCTGGGTTTCACCATACTTTCTCCACCACCACCTCCCTCAGTGTGTATGGTAGGATTAAAAAACTTACCTCGGTTCATCCAGTCCTCATTCCTGAGGAGAGTTCCTATCATAAAAGTCAGACCCCTGTTAATATCTTCCCAGCTAATCCTTGAAGAAAACCACTGCCTTCTCCATCTTCCTCCTTCTCCCACACAGAAGAGTTTGTTTACAGCCACAAGCCCACCTGGCCACCACCAGCTTGTTTTTCTTTAGCCAGGTGCTTCTAAATACTCATTTGACAACCCAGCCACACCTGTTGAAACAGCACCACACTTTATCATCTCCTTTCTAACCCCTACACAGGTGGAATCACTGAACGGGTTGGGAGGGACCTTAAAGCTCATTTAGTTCTAACGGTCTGCCGTAGCCATCTTCGGCTAAAGAAGGTGCTCAGACTCACCCATCCAACCTGACCTGCGATGTTTCCAGAGATGGGGCATCCATAATTTCTCTTCCCATGTTTCAGCACTCTTGTAGTAAAGGATTTAATCCCAACACCTGATCTAAATCTTCCCTCTTTCAATTTATAAGCTATTACCCCTCATCCTGGCTCTACACTTCTGATGAAGGGCCTCTCCCCATCTTTCTGATTAGCCCCTTTTCAGTCCTGAACAGCCTCAAGTAGGTTGCCCTGGAGCCTCCTCCAGGCTGAACAATCCCAACTTTCTTGGGCTACCCTTATAGTAGAGGCCACACCATTCAGTTGGTGTCATCAACAGACTGCATCAGGAATAGTGTGGCCAGCAGGAGCAGGGAGGTGATTCTCCCTCTGTACTCTGCACTGGTTAGGCCACACCTTGAGTCCTGTGTCCAGTTCTGGGCCCCTCAATTTAAGAAGGACATTGAGGTGCTTGAGGGTGTCCAGAGAAGGGCAACGAGGCTGGGGAGAGGCCTCGAGCACAGCCCTGTGAGGAGAGGCTGAGGGAGCTGGGATTGTTTAGCCTGGAAGAGGCTCAGGGGGGACCTTATTGCGGTCTACAACTACCTGAAAGGTGGTTGTAGCCAGGAGGAGGTTACCATCTTCTCTCAGGCAAGCAGCACCAGAACAAGAGGACACAGTCTCAAGCTATGCCAGGGGAAGTTTAGGCTGGAGGTGAGGAGAAAGTTCTTCACTGAGAGAGTCATTGACTGCTGGAATGGGCTGCCCAGGGAGGTGGTGGAGTCACCGTCCCTGGAGGTGTTCAAGGTGGGTTTGGACATGGCACTTGGTGCCATGGTCTAGTCTTGAGGTCTGTGGTGACGGGTTGGACTTGATGATCTTTGAGGTCTCTTCCAACCCTGGTGATACTGTGATACTTACTAAGGGTGCACTCAATCCCACTGTCAAACTCTTTCTCTTTCCACCCCAGAAAAACACCCCTGGAGAAAAATTACTTCCAAGCAGCACTGCCTAAAATCTTCTGATGAGGCAAGACTCTCCCACCCCACCCATACATCTCCACCATCTCTTTGAGTAGCTTCTGCACACCTGACAGTGCTTTCCAGCAGCTTCCCACCTGAAAGTGCTCTTGCACGGATAAACAGGTGCTCACACAAACAAAGAAATTGCTTTTTGTCATAAGAAACAGCCTTTCTAACCTTAAAAGCATTGAAAGGAGATGCAATACTTACTTAGGCAAAGCTTAGTGGCTTTAATTGCTGTTTCTCCACTGCATGTAATCGGTGTTTGAAGTTATCTTAGCAGTGCTCAGTGTGGAGAAGCAGGTGTGACCTATGGAAAAAGGCTGGTATTAATGGGACAACCACCACTAAGTGTAATTGGGATCAGCTCATCACATCAGTTACTCTGTGGAGTGGCACAAGCTCAGAGCTTGCCACCTGTTTTTATGATTCTTTTGGTGATATATCAAACTGCTTTGGGCACAGACAGCTAAAAGCCCCTGAACTTTTTACATCATCAACTCATCAATGGAGAGTTAATTTGAGGGCCAAAAACTCACTCCAGTTGCTCCAATACTTCCTGCAAAATACATATCCATCCATCCCACCATGGCTTGGGGTAGAGCTGAGATGCCTCTGTAGCACAGAGCTTGTGTTTCACTTTCCACTGCAGAGAGCTGTTGACATACCCGAGAGCAGGATGGATCTGCAGAGAAAATGATTGGTAGGCAAAACTGGCTGCCCTCGTAGCCTCAGAGAGCACAATTCCTTTTCCACAGGAAGAATGAGATTTTGAGAGTGTTCATCAAGCTGCAGAACCTCTGAATGGCAAGGGTTGGAAGGGACCTCTGGATGTCATCCAGTCCAAATCAGCAGCCGATGGGGTTTGGCTGGGTCACCAACAGCTTGGGCCAGGACCAGGTCTAGCAAAAACCGGCAGCTAGCTGGATTCTCAGCTGCCATTCCTTCCCATCCTCAACACCTCTCCCCCGGCAGATCCCTCACTTCAAATACCATAGATTCATAAAATTGTTTAGGTTGGAAAAGACTTTAAGATCACCAAGTCCAACCATTAACCCCGCATCAAGGACATTACTGCCCTGGGGCTACCTAAACAGGACTCCCTCAGTATCCGGAAGTGAGAAGAAACCAAAACAAAAGTGATAATGGATGAGGAATTAAGGGCTTCTTGGAAACCCAAACAAAGTTCCCGTAGGGCGGCAAGCCTCAGAAGTTGTGCTTCTGTGATTAGGACAAACCCAACAGCTTGTCCTGGGCTGCTAAAGGGAGCTCAGCCCTGTAACAACACAAAAGCAGCTCAGGAATCACCACAGCTGCCCTGGTCAAAGAGGGCTTCAAGTATCTGCAGGGCTTCACATTTCAGGACTGGGCTGGGAATGGGTTTAAAAGTCCCCATTTGAGAAGAAGTGAGCCATATATTCTGTAGATGCCCAGTGGAGGGATGCCCAGTCACAAGGATGTTACCCCAGCCCATAAAGTCCTTTCTGCTCTCCATAGTCAACCCACTGTCAGTCCCATACCTCTTCATGTGTGCACTGAAATCAACGAAAACAAGAGGGCATAGAGCCTGGGTTTTTTTAATCCAGGCACCTTGACCAGGTGCCTCAGGCTCCTCCTCTCCTCCCAGAAGGGTTAAGTGCTTCCATACTTTTCATTTATTCATTTCTTACCTTCATCAGGGTCCAGCAGTATCTTTTTCATTGTCTCCTTTAGTTTTCTATTACATTTAGTTCAGCTGAGAGAGGACCCCTGGCCCCATCACCCTTCCACCAAAGCCAGGCATCAAATCAGACTGCTTGCAGGCAGAGGATGGGGGTCTCAGCCTGTCCTCACAGCAGGGGGGTTCCAGCCCTCACACTGTTGCTGTGGCCTCCTCTGGCAGGTCCATGTCTCTCCTGTGCTGAGGACTCAAGAGCTGGTTCTAGTACTGCACGTGGGGTCTCAGCAGAGAATGGTGAAAGAGCTGAATGCCCTCCCTTCACCTGCCGATGATCTTGGCTCTGGGTGACAAAGTCCAACATCCCATTTTATAGAATCAAAATCACAGAATTAAATAGAATTAACTAGGTTGGGAAAGACCTTTGAGACATACAATTAATTCATTTAAGTGACCTGTAGGCCAAGAGAGATGCTCTGGGGAGCTTGGGGACCTGAATGGGGACAGCTTCCATTCTGCCACTACCAGCATGATGCTGTGGGCTGGCAGATACAGCCTGGTGCCCAGCAGCGTCGTTTAGTCTACCTTTTAAACAAAGCCCAGCCCTGCAGCTTTGGTGACACCTAGCATGGTGCAGCAGAAGACTCATCTCCCCCATGGCAGGACAAGGAATGCACTCACCCTGGAGTTAGCACCTCACTGCTGGAGGGTTTGGCTTTCTTCCAGGTTCCAGCTGCACATCCAAGATAAAACAGTCCACCTATAGCAGGAGATCATAAACTTTTTTTTTAATCCCCCATTTAAAGTTCTGATGGCTGGAGGATGGGGCAGAGAAACCTTCTACTCTTGAGCCCATCAGCAACCCACACTCATTAACTCCAGATTCACACCATTATGAGGGCTCATTAGTGCTCCTTGTGCCCCGTTCACCTCCCGGGTGACTCCTGTGCTTGCTCTGGGCCTTGCTTATTTCTCATCTGCAAGTGTAATTGGGTAGGGAGTGGAAAGAGAGCCTGGGAGCCATGTTCCTGGACCAGCACTGGAGCCTTCACAGCAGCTTCATACCCTGCGGGTGGCAAACCACAGTGGGAAGAAAATTAAGAATGAGAAACTTGGAGGAAAAGATGGAATCCACAAGGTGAGAGCTGAGCACAGGGCACCTGACTGGTGTGGCTCCAGTTCTACCGGTGACTCTCACAAAGCCTTCCTTACTGCAGTCCCTGGCTGATCCTGCATGACTCTGCAGAACCTCTGACAGTTGCATTTCTTGCCATCTCCACTCCACTGGCTGGTGCTTCCCAGGGCAGGTTTTGCCCTCCTGCAGCACCACTGGTTTGCTGTTCTTTGTGTAGAGCTTTGGATTTATGGAGCCTGTGCAACCATTCACCACTCAGGTCTCCTTCCACCCCCATTTCTGCCCTCTTCAGAGCACAGTGTAGACTTCAGCTCCCTACATTATGGCTCTTCAGCTCACTTATGGCTGTGCCCTGCAGCAGGCTTGGCTCCATCCAGGAACGTGTTCAAGAGGCTCTTGTCTTAACAGGAAACCAACTGGCAGAGGAGCAAACAACAAACAACGAGATTTAGCACATACCTCAGCCACTGCTCAGCACCACAAAGCCACCCCATGGAGGTGGCAGCATTTCTTCCACCTCCTTGTGAAAACAGATGGGCACTTTTGACAGCAGCTCCACAGGGTGTGGGATCTGGAGGTGAAGGTGCTCTTTGCTGAGCTCAAACCTTGTGTTCAGCAAACACCCTGGGAGAACGTCTCCAGCAGCAGCCTCCCTAGCTACATGCAGCCATGGGGCTACCTGGAGAAGAGTAGGAGTGCTCAGCAATAACACAGACAAGGTTGGGAAGGGAGGTCAGGAGTCTTTTGCAGTTGCACCCAACGCCAACATGTGCCTGAAACTGACAGAGCACAGCCCATGTGCTGCTGGTCCTTGGAGATGCAGGAAGGGACTGAGCATCAGAGCCCCAGTGTGGGAAGCATGGCCAGGCTGAGTCATGCTGTCACCCCAGAGCCTGGTTTTCCAGTCTCCAGCTGTCACACAGCTTTCACTTGGGACTGGGAGGGAACAACAGTGAGAGGTGGCAGGTGCCCCATCCCTGAAACCATTCCAGGTCAGGTTGTTTCTGGCTCTGAGCAACCTGATCTAGTTGCAGATGTCCCTGCTGATGGCAGGGGGGCTGAACTAGGTGACCTTTAAAGGTCCCTTCCCACTCAAACCCTTCTGAGACTTCATGAACAGTGCCACAAAATCCACAAGGAAGGATGCCCTTTCTCCCTTCCACCCATGGAACAGCCCCTAGACCTCTCTCCTCTTTCTAAGCTCCAACATGCCTCAACAAGCCTTTGCTCTCTTGCCAACCCCAGAATTCCTATTTTTAAAAACACTTTTCCCCAAACTGAGCTCTCCCAGAGCTGTCCTCCAACCCCTGAGTCCAGGCTGGGCAAGAAGGGCAGGGAGCAACAGGCAGGGCCCTGAACACCAAGTAGGAAAACAAGGAGACATTTCCACCTATTAACTTCATTTCCTTCATTTCCTCCAGCCTAACAGCCTCCTTGGTAGGTTATTAATAGCACGTTGCAGAAGAACACTGGGGCTGATCCAGCCTTCCAGCACCCCTCCATGCCCAGGAAGGGACAATCCACTCATTAAATGCTCACAAAATCCATATCCCACTCCAAAAATCTCCCAGGAAAAGAGCATCGAGGATAGATCTGAGTGATACCCAAGCTCTTGCTGCTTGCCGAGCTCGGGATACTGGAAACCACATCTTTAACATCAAACCTCCTGCAGCCTCATTAATCTCTGTTTGTGGAGGAGGAAGCTACAGGCTCCTGTGTCTGCAAAGCAAATGGTGCTGGGATACAGGGCAGCAGGAGGAGCAGAGAGGA
Organism: Eubucco bourcierii; assembly: GCA_013396675.1. Classification (NCBI taxonomy): domain Eukaryota; kingdom Metazoa; phylum Chordata; class Aves; order Piciformes; family Ramphastidae; genus Eubucco; species Eubucco bourcierii. The sequence continues at coordinate 80,683 of VWZE01025956.1, read as the reverse complement.
GGCAGCCAAAGGCAAAGCTGCTGCCCAGGTCAGGAGCACGTCCCAGCAGCACCCACAAAAGCTGAAACCCCAACAGCTCCATCACTCCCAGGATGGAGGAAGCTTCACTTGCAGGTTTCTTAAAGAGCACCTTTTAACTCAAGAGGTGGCCCTTTGAGCAAGCAATGGATAAGACAGAATAAAGCTGGGTGCTTTTGAGGCAGGGAGAGAGGTTTTGGGTCCCATCTGATGGGTGCTTCATCCCAGAAGTACCTTTGAGATTGATCTACTTTGATGTGTTTCCCAGGATGAGGTGGCAAAAGGAAAAGGGGACACCTCTGTGACCCCTCAGCTGGGGTCATAGCTGTTTGCTATGCTATGTTTCCAGCTGTAACATAGCCGGGACCAAAAGCTGTTTCCCCACCAGCTCCTGAGGCCTGCAGGTCTTCCCTCAGGGAGGAGCAATGCTCTCACCCCAGCCCTGCTCCCCCATCACTGGGATGTCAAACCATTAACCCGGTTAAGCAGCTCTGCTTCAACCAGTTCAAACGTGCAGGCTGGAGATGGGCATGATCTCCAAACGCAGAAGCCAGGAGCAGCCCCGGGGAGATTCCTGCAGCATGATTCATGCCCACCCAGCCCCAGAGCAGCTTGTGGAACTGAGCAAAGCTATCCACAGCCCAGCAGAGCTGCCAGCCAGCCCTCACTGCTGGGACAGCTCCTGCTCGTGGTGGTCATAGCAGTGAGGAGCTTGGAACAACAGCACTGCCAAGCTGCAGTGAAGCTGCAGAAGAGTTGGAAAACAGAGAAGTGCTGGCAGAGATCCTTTTCACCTCTGCATGCTTCAGAAAGAACCCCCAAGGACCCTCCGCCTCGGTAGGTTCTGGAAGCTGCTTCAGCAGGGACAAGCAAACAAGCACCTGTGGAGGACACAGGACAAAACACCCAATACCTGGGCAAAATACTGCAGTGGATTTTAAGCCTTGGAAGAAGGAATTTTATTTATCCAGCGTGCCCTGAGTCTCCTGAGCTATGGAATGTCGCCTACTGATGGCTGCTGACCTGGAGATGCTGCTGAAGGGAAAACCCAAATTGGAGAAAACACATAATTAGAAACAAAGCCTTAGATCAACAGGGAGCTGGCCACCTGCCTTGCAAAGCTGCCCTAGGTGCCAGCTAACTTCTGAAAACCCTGGACCTTGTGTTTTGTGGGAGATGGGTTTTGTAACCCAAAACCAGCTGACTGTTGACTCTGAAAGCTGCATGTACAACCAGGCAAGTCATACTCAACAATATCAGCCTCACTTCAAACCAGCATTGGTTCAGGGGCTGAGAACTGGTGATTTACTCATCTCACCACACAAGCACTCAGTTCTCTTTCCTACCAGCTCATGCTCAGTTGCCAAACCCATTGCCTTGGACAAAAATCACTATTATTTGCTTTAGAAAGGAATTGAAACAGTACTTCCTGATGGCACCAGCCATGGGGTCATGCTCCTTTCTAGGGGAGGTTGGATGGTGAGGCAGATGCTGAGGTCACATTATCCTGTTTTTTTAAAGCTAGTCCCCCAAAATGCCTCTTCATCTCCAATTTTGCCTCTGTTACATGATACCTTGCTCACCACAGCTTTCCTGCTTTGAGGAGCTGAGTGGCTCATCTAAATCCAGATGTCAGCATCTCTCCTAGATTCTGTTTAATGGAAAACCAGAGGTGACTGTGATGCAGCTAAGAAATATACAACATCCTCTTGTTTTGAGGGATCTTGTTGCATCCCTCTTTCCACTTTGGCATAGGCTTCTCATTATCCTCAAAACCCCCTAAACTGGGAGCTGAGGATGCTGTGTGGCAACCAAAAATATTCCCAAAGGACTCTATTTCTATTATGAGAGGGTTCAAGAAGAGGACAAAAGGCCCTAAATAAGAGCTGACAACAGACATGTCACAATCAAACAGCACCCAAACCCACCCTGCTCCCTAGTTACTCACCACCAAAGAGCCATCTCCTGCAGACCAGCAGCTTGCTCTAGCATCCAGAAGCACCTGAGCTGATGCTGCTTTGGGTCAATATTGGGGCATTTGCTAAATCAGAGCACAGCAAAACTACAACAACCACATCCCCAAGGGCGACTTGGAATCGTGATGGGTCCTGGAGAAGCAATTCTGTGTCACCAGGTAGCCACCAAGCAAAAACAACATGCCACGAGGACAGCAGAGACATTTTGGGTGTAGAACAGGAGCTTCCAGACCTGGCTTTGCTTCAGGCACTGGAACCTCAGCCAGCAGTGTCACACTAATGACTGATCGACAGGCGCACACCCGGGAGTTTTCTTTGTCAGACCAGTTCATGGGGTTTGGGGAAGAAACAATAGCAAATAAATAAATAAATAAAGGAGCAATTCCTCCTTCCTGCATCTGGCTCACGTCCAGATGTCACTTTTCCCCCCTCATTTCACACCAGGAAGCCCTTCGTTACTGCAAACAAAGGTTTTCTCCGAAAGGGAGCAGGAGCCTGCAGGAGACAGCAGCACATCCTTGGCGTAAGGCTGACGCACAGGTGGAGCGGCGCTGAGCCGAGCCGAGCCGAGCCGCGCTGAGCTTCCCCACGCCGCCCAGAAAGCAGGAGGAAAAGCGCAGGCAGGCACGGCGGGGAGGCAGGAGCTGGGATCAAACAGCTCAGATCAAACAGAACAAACCTCCCGATCAAAGCCAACACAGCTTCGCCTGTCGCCCTGCAACGGCAGCGACCCGGGGCGCGGGAGGAAGGGCCTCAGACGTGCTGGAAACGTGTGCGAGCACCGACATGTGAGCTCCTGCCTTCTCTTGCTGGGCCTGGTGTGGAACAGCTCCAGTTCTTCCCACCGCTGAGCCCTCTGCGCCAACACGCAGGCAGGATTGGCCCCGGGAAGAGGCAGGCGCAAGGCCCGGGGGGCTGGGAAGGCATCCACCAGGGCTTGCAGGAGGAGGTGGTGTCGGTACGGTGCCCCGGTGCGCTGGGTGGGTGTTCCTGAGGAGAGAAAATCAGGGTGGAGCCCCACACCTGAAAACTGAATGAAGGAGAAATCACCCAGGGGATGGAGGTGAGCAGAGGGGAGAGCAACAAATCCCCACTTCTGGCATAAAATCATGGAGTGTTTCAGGTGGGAAGGGGCCTTTAAAGGTCATCTAGTCCGACCCCTCCCCTGCAGTCAGCAGGGATGTCTGCAGCCGGAGCAGGTTGCTCAGAGACACAACCAACCTGACCTGGAATGACCTGCACCTCTCTAGCAACCTGAGCCAGGCTCTCACCGCCCCCAGCGTCAAACATTTCTTCCTTCTCTCTGGTCTGAATCTCCCTCTTTGAGTTCAAACCATCACCCCTTATCCTGTCGCATCAGGTCCCACTCAAAAGGCTGTCCCCAGATTTCTTCTGGATCCTCGAAGCCCTGAAAGACAATCAGAGAGCTTTCTCTTCTCCAGGCTGAATAACCCCAGCCCTCTCAGCCTGGCCTCACAACAGAGGGCTTCCAGCCCTCCCATCGTTGCTGTAGCCTCTGTGTCTGTCCTAGGCTGAGGACTCCAGAGCTGGACCCAGTACTGCAGGTGGGAAGCAAGGAGAAGATAGAGCATAAAACACAGTACCCTGGACTGGAGTCTGCCTGGCTGCATTTATATGGTGCATAGAACACATGGTCAAGGTGGAGCCAAGCTCACCACCACCACTACCCTAGCTGCAGAAGAAACCTTCTCTGCAGGTCTGATTGAAGCAGCACAGCCTCACTCCCCCATCTACACCCACTCTTTGGAGATGCTAAGTAATGCCCTGGAAACCTTCCTGCACATTTCCAAAGCCTTGGGAGGAGAAGGGAGTCTTCCTCAGCCAGCTCTTGGCATGAGAACAAACACAGCCAGCCTCGTATGGCTTTATAAAGGGTTGGCTTGTTTGAATGTTGGTGGGTCTTTGGCACCCTGCCCTTCTGACATCCCTTCTCCAAACATGGCAGCTCTTGCCTCACCCCACAGCACCCTTTAGAGGTCTTTAGGGATATCTGAGGTCAGCAGTGATGGCACCAATTGCACTGGCTGAGGGCCAGCAGCGATAACCCAGCTGGCAGAGCAGAAACCATCCCTATAGTACCTGAGCAAAGTGAGCAGGACAAGGATGATGGCCAAGGCCAACCAAGACACATTCACAATGATGAGGCAGCTCCATGGTCAGGCTGGGAAATCAGTCTGTGCATCAGGATCTGGATCTTCAGGATCCATGGTCAAAGACAGGCTGTGCTGGAGCCCTGCACTTCTGCAAGACAGCCCAAAGAGAGGTGAGGAGCCAGGGCTAGACGAAAATGGGCTCCTAGCCCATGGGTGTGGGTCCGAGGTGAGAGCTACTCAGGGCTGTCAACGGCTATTAGTGCCCTCAGGGTCCTGGCAACCTTGCTCTGAAGCTGTTCTGGAGGAAGAGAGAGAGGCTGTGACCAAAAAGTAAGAGTGGATGCAAAGGGAATTGGGGCTTAGGGAGAGTCCGACCATCACTGGGGCTCTCAGCCCCTCTAGGGGTAATACAAGGCAAGCACTAACCACCACCAGCTTTGTATAGCCCTTTTGGACCAAATCCATGCACAGCATCCTTGGAACAGCAAAGAAGGCACAGGCACAGCAAGAAACAAAAGATCTGGCCTGAAAGGTCCAAATGTGTCCCATCCAACAGGAGCACAAACCACAGACAAACCCTTCTCACTGGTCTCTGGGCTGGGAGAAGCTGAGCTGCTGGGACCAGTGTTTCCATCAGCAGCTGTGTAGTTTTCAGCACTGCAATAAAGAGAGGGGAAAAAAAAACCCCAAAACCAACCAACCAACCAACCAACCAAACGGAAAACCAACAAACAAAACCCCACAAAGTTCATAAAGAAGATCTGTGAGGTCTGGGCAGTGTCAGACTCAGGCTGCAGGGCTTTCCTTCAGCTGTGGTGAACTTGCCATGAGATCTCTCGGTGTATCTTGTAGGCTTTCTTCCCTGAAGTCCTGTTTTTCAGAGTCAGCCTTAACCACTCTTTATTCATATCTGAGCCTTCTTTGCCTTTGACATTCCCTAATCTTGGAGGTGCTTCCCATAAAGCAATCGTGCCTGTCATCCCTCCTGAGGCTCCCACATGGAGGTTACAGATCTCATTCAAATGTGTCCTTCACATTGGTGGCTTCTCCAGTCCTGAAAAGCAAGGGGGAAAGTTCACTGCTGCCTTTTGCTCTGGTACCAGCACTCCAAAAACAGCTGAGGGGGTCTTGACTGGTGTCAAATACAGTTTGGCTTCTCTTACTCAAGTGAATTCTCTTCCATGGTGGTTGTAGACTGTGCAATTCCTCGAGGAACACAGACCCACATTCACTGGGGTAGGTTTCTTAGCAGAGAGCTGCTGAAAAGTGTCCCTCACTAACCATGGGCACCACCATTCTTCAGTTATTCTTCCATCTCTAAGAACTGCCTTTGGCTAATAAAATCATCACTGATACCTTTCATGTGTCACCAAGAAGCTGTGTCACATCAGTGTCACAGTCCCCTGGCTTGTCGTGGAATGCCAGCATGGTGGGGGCTGGAAGGGACTTCTGGAGAGCATCTGGCAGTTTCCACTGCAGTCTTGATGTTAGTGATGGGCAGATCTGTGGTTTCCCAACCATAAGTCAAATTCCCATCCAGACCTGCATCAAGCCATGCTGCCTTGGGTTCATTGGGACCTTTGTGGTGGCTTCTTCTGCACCTTCTCCTTTGAGCTAGGCTGGAGAGCAGAGCTACACTTTGGGCTCTTCCAGCCTTATAAGGGGACAATGGAAGAGCAGTTTGGTCTCCTCCATCTCCCTGAGATCCCACCCGGGAGGGAACGGGGTGCCGTGAGAGAGAACAGACACATCCCTGTCCCCAAGTTCTTCCTTGAGCCTATCCCAGCACAGCCACTCCACATCCCAGCTCTCCCTGTTTCAGAAAATGGACTCTTGTTTTGGCAACTCAGAAAAAGGAGGAAACACAAGAAAATCTGGTGCCTGGGAGACTGCAGCCTCTGTCCTGCTCCTTGCCACAGGAAAGACAGCCCAGCAGCCAGCCACATGGCACCTCCTGCTCCCTGGGCAATCCAGGTGAAAGTTGTTTCATTATCCCCCTCCAGTTACAAGCTGGTGGGAGGGAAGTGGGGTTCAGTGAGGCCTGTGGCAGGGCTTGGGCTCATCATTCCCTCAGCCAGAAATACCTCCCTGGAAGGAGAAGGATGCAGGGAGGGAGGAAGTCCATCTGCTTGGCACTGGCAGCTCCCAGTGAGCAAAGCAAGGTGATAGGTGGATTGATAGTATCACACCAACCATCAGGCTTCACCTCATGGTCACCAGGAAGCCCTAGGAGATACCTACCCTCCCAAAACATGGCCAAGGAGGTAGTTTGCAGAGCAGGGTCCTGCATGATGGCTGGGAGCAGAGGGCTGCTATGGCATCCTGCAGTGTCAGCCCCTGTGCTCACCAGTGGGCAATGCCACCAGCTCCTCTGAGCACAGCATGTAGGAGGTTCCTCTGCTTCCACCCTTCTAAACCAGCCTTCCAACCAACTAAATAACCACAGTCTGTGTGTGTGGCTGGCATGAAAGTGGCTTCTAAAGATAGGACACATTCTCAGATTCTCTAACCAAAGGGGGTGACCAAAACCCACCAGCTGCCCAGCCCCTGGGCTCTGAGAGACCTGCTGGCCTCACCGGTGGCACTGGGCTGAGCAGGTCCCTGATGCCCTCTGGTGCCTGAGCACACTGCAGGAGTAGCTTTTTCTAAGCTGGCTCCCACTCAGCTGTGAAGCCACAAAGGTTTGGCACCTAGGGCTCCTGCCTCCTGCACGGGAGCTGCTGGTGGGATGACCATGCAAGCCCTCTGCTGCTCCCAGCATCTGAAGCTCCTCCCAGACAGATGTCCCACAAATTTGGGTGCTACCAAAGCCACCGATGTCTCTGGTCTCCCCCCTTTAAAGCAAGACATAACCTAGTGGTGAAATACTGGAACAGGCTGCCCAGAGATGTGGTTGTGGCCCCATCCCTGGAGACATTCAAGGTCAAACTTGATGGGGACCCGAGCAACCTGAAATGTCCCTGCTCACTGCAGGGCGGGAGCTGGACAGGATGACCTTCAAGGGTCCCTTCCAGTGCATTCTGTAATAAACAGTCCAAAAGTTCCCAGAGGTTTCTTCTCTGCCTGTTTTTGTGGCTTTGATGAGGGACAGTGAAAATACCAACACATGTGGCTTTGAAATCACAACAGCTTTTCATCATCACTGCCACTCATCCTGTGTGTGTGACACACAGCCACCACCACATCCCCATGACAGCAGCACTGGGACCTAAAACGGACATCTCAGTGCTCCAAACCACCTCCTCACCCCCACTCCCTTTCTGTCTGATCTGTCCATTCAGCAGAAAAATACGGGGGGGGGGGGGGAAATAAGGAAAAATGGAGAAACTCCTAAGGAAGCCCAGGTAGGGTAAGGCAGGCCCCTGAAGAGGTGGGTATCCAGCTGGCAGTGCTGCAAAGCAGGGAGGTTTGAGGGTCGTGTCCTTCTAGTGTGCTGCAGCCTGGCTCTAGTATCTTACAGGCACCGCATCCCTCATCATGGGGCTGTGACCTGGAGCTGCTGATGCTGAAGGCTTGGGGGACCGAGCGAGGCCAGAAGAGCCATGGAAGCATGCAGCTGCCTCTTCTCTGCACGTTGCTCCTCGCCGTGCCCACAGAAAGTGCCGCCAGCGCGGGGCGGGCGGAGGTTCGGGAGGCGCTGTCAGTGCGTGCAGTAACTGAGCGCTCCCGTAGGGGGCAGCCCAGCACCGAGGCTGCTCTCGGGCTCCAAGCACACACCACCAGAGCGAGCCCGGTTCGAAAAGACCTTCGAGATCAACGAGTCCAAACGATCACACAGCCTCTAACTAACCCATAGCACTAAGAGCCTCATCCAGCCTCCTTTTAAACAGCTCCGGGGATGGGGACTCCCTCACCTCCGCGGGCAGTCCCTTCCAATGCCAATCACTCTCGCCGTGAAGAGCTTCTTCCTAACGCCCAGCCTGAACCTGCCCTGGCGCAGTTTGAGGCTGTGTCCTCTTGTTCTGTCGCTGGTTGCCTAGGAGAGATTCCCAGGGTGAGATCGCTACAGACAGCTGCAGTTTGGTTCAAGAGCCCATTCAGGCGATGGTCCCCAGCACCTGCAGCCCCTCACCTTGCTGTTGCCAAAGCGTAGTCCCAAAGGATGAGCTCTCCTGTCTGCTCTTCATCTCCTTCCCACGTTGTAGCTGCTCCAAATCCTGTGTTTAGCTCCAAGTCAGGGGGGACCCCAGTTGATGGGTTTGGGGGAGCAGGAGGACCAGAGGCTGTTCTTGCTGCTGTTGCTGTGGTACTTTCCATGCCTGAGACAGCCAGGACACCCTCTCACAGAATCACAGAACCTTAGAGGTTGGAAGGGACCTCCAGCAATCATCGAGTCCAATCCCCCCCTGCCAAAAGCAGGGGCCCTAGGGTAGTTTGCACAGGAATGCATCCAGGCAAGTGTTGAAAAGTCTCCAGAGAATGAGACTCCACAAGCTCTCGGCAGCCTGTTCCAGTGCTTCACCTCCCTCACTATAAGTTTCTCATGCTGAGGTGAAACCTTCTCTGTTCCAGTTTGTATCCATTGCTCTTTGTCTTATCGTTTTGGATCACCATAAAGAGATTGGCCCCATCCACTTGACACCTGCCCCTCAGATATTTATAGACATTGGTCAGATTCCCCTCTCAGTCTTCTCCAGACTAAGAGGAGTAACTCCCAGTAACCTTTTATTTTGGTTCAATTCCCTCTTCCCTTCTTCTCCTTTCTATTGGACAATTGAGAGCCAGGAAAAATACTCCCACCCAAAAGAAAAAAGCCTTCACTGCCAGGTCATCTCTCAGAAAGAAAATGACTCTTCTTTTTTTTGCTTTCCCCAAATCCCTCCAGTATCAACCAGATTAACCAGAAACCTCCACCATGAGCCCTGCTAGTAAGCAGCACCCAGGGCTGATGGCAGCAGGACCTCAGAACTGAGCTGTGGAGGGACTCAGAGGCCCATGGTGACACCAGAAACCCCCAAACCAAACTGCCGCATGGAGGACATGTACCCCAGGGCTGTTCCTGGCTGTGCCGGGCCAGCAGGAGCCACTGGATGGGGACCACTGGCTCATGGTGGGATAGGGTGTCATGGTGAGGTGAAGGTTGGTCTCTTCTCTTTGATATCAAGTGATAGAAGGAGAGGAAATAGCCTGAAATTGTACTAGGGGAGGTTTAGGTTGGAGATCAGGAACAATTTCATTCCTGCAGCAGTGGTCAGGGATTGGAACAGGCTGCTCAGTGAGGTGGTGGAGTCATCACCCATGGAGGTGTTCCAGAAACATGTGGACATAGCACTCTGGGACATGTCTTAATGGCCATGGTGGGGTTGGGTTGATGGTTGGACTCGGTGATCTTGGAGGTCTGTTCCAATGCCTGGCCACTCTTGCAGGACAGAAATTGTTCCTAATATCCAACCTAAACCTTCCCTGTTGCAACCTGAGCCCATTTCCTCTCATTCCATCACTTGATATAGAGCAGCTCTACCCTGCAGCAAGTGATCCTCAGGGCTGTGATCCATCCCCCACAATCAGAGAACAATTAACAGTGACCACTTGTTCCCTCCAGCCAGCCCGAGATGTCCCGAAGCACCCAGCCTTGCTTCTCCTCAGAACATTCTTTGCCGTTATTTTTTCTATCTGCTCGCTTCAGGAGGGCACAAAGGGGCTTGGATCCCTCCTCTGCCTGACCTCACCAGCTCTGAAAATGGATTTACCTCAACTGATGCTCAGCTGTGCTGCTTTCACACCCTGCAGAGCAGAAGGTTCTGCTTGAAGTGAGGATTTAGAGAGATAAAGATGAAATTAAACACACAGCAAAGCTTGCTGGAGCAGGTCGTGCAGCACAAGTGGAGTCAGGAAAGCTTCACAGCCACAAAACCCCACCAGCTGCCTTGATTAATGAGTTGGCTGCTAATTACCACACCCAGCTTAAGAAATGAGGCCAGGCTGGGCTTTCCCTGACAGCCTGGTTCTAGCTGGGATCTCAATGGGATCCAGGAATGTCAGATCCAAAGGAACTCCCTGCTGCTGCTGTGTCCCTGTGTGTTCCTTCCAGCACTCACATTATTTGTTGAATCCCAGACTGGTTTGGATTAGAAGGGACCTTTAAAGGTCATCCTGAGATCAGCAGAGACATCTGCAACTAGAACAGGCTGCTCAGAGCCACAAACAACCTGATCTGCGCTGTCTCCAGGGATGGGGCAGCTACCACTTCTCTGGACAACCTGGGCCAGGCTCTCACCACCCTCAGTGTCAATCATTCCTTCCTTCTCTCCAGTCTGCATCTCTCTCTTTGAGCTCAAACCATCACCCCTTGTCCTGTCACAACAGACCCTGCTCACAAGTCTGGCCCCACATTTCTTCTGTCCTCTTGAATTCCTGACAGGCCAACAGAAGGTCTCCTTGGAGCCTTCTCTTCTCCAGGCTGAACAAGCCCAACTCTCTCAGCCTGGCCTCACAGCAGAGGGCTTCCAGCCCTCCCAGCATTGCTGTGGCCTCCTCTGGCCCTGCTCTAACAGGTCCCTGTCTCTGCTGTGCCAAGGACCCCAGATCTGGCCCCAGCACTGCAGCTGGGGTCTTAGCAGAGCAGAGGGGGAGGATCCCCTCTCTCCACCTGCTGCCAACGCTGCCAGGATGAGCCCTCAAGGTCCAAGCCCTAGATCCCCACAGCTGCCTTACATCTCCTACCTTTTCCTCCACCAAGGTTGCAATTTCCCCTTTGTTTGATTATTTTTTTTAGTAGTATCCTCAGCTGAGACCACACCAGAGCCAGGTTCATCCCCAGAAAGACCCAAGGGCTGGAGCACCTCTGCTGTGGGGATAGGCTGAGGGAGCTGGGGTCATTTGGTCTAGAAGAGAGAAGGCTGCAGGAGGACCTCAGAGCTGAAGGGACTCTACAGGAAGGCTGCAGAGGGACTTACCATTACAGTGTCCAGTGATAGGACAAGGGGAATGGCTTTAAGCTCAGGGAGAGTAGGTTTAGACTGGATCCTAGGAAGAAGTTCTTTAGTGTGAGGGTAGTGAGACTCTGAAATAGGCTGCCCAGGGAGGCTGTGGATGCTTCCTCCCTGGGGATGTTCAAGGCCGGGTTGGATGAGTCCTTGAGCAGCCGAGTCTAGAGAGGTGTCCCTGCCCATTGCAGGGAGGTTGGAGTCGATGATCTGTAAGAAGCCTTCTGAGCTAAGCCATTCTGGTGATTCTGTGAGCGTGCTCCAGGCTGTGGGAAGCAGGAGTCATGAGGCAGCCTGCAAGTGACAGCCGCTTGTGTCTTGGTTCGTGGAGCGATGTTGCTGTGTCGGGGATCTTTCAATTGCTTTGGAGAAGAAAGGGGGGAAAGGAACACTTCAAAGTATGCAATGCATTTGCATGCTGACGACTGACTTCCCGTGGGTTTGTTTTGGTAGGACCTTGTTTGCACTGAAGGAGTCGATTTGTATTTCCTAGTTGGCAATTAGAGCTGAAGGGCTGAGCCCGCCCGGGTGCCAGTCAGGGTGTGCTCAGCAGCGCTCTGCTACCACCAGCAAATGCTTCTCCTGCCACGTGTACAGCAGGAAAGTGGTGGGAGAGGGAAAAAGCAACATAGGGACAAAGTGAAATCCATCTCCTACAGCAGCCTTGTGCCGGTCTGTGCCAAACCATGGAATCGTTTTGGTTGGAAGAGACCTCCAAGATCATTGAGCCCAATCTTCAAACCACCACTGCCAGGTCCTCAGCACCTCATCTCCACAGCTTTGAAAGCCCTCCAGGGATGGGGACTCCACCACTGCCCTGGGAACACTGGGACAGGCCTTGACAACCATTTTGGGAAGAAATTGCTCCTCATGTCCAACCTGAACCTCCCACGGGGCAATTAGATGCCATTTCCTCACGTCCTATTGCTTGTTCCTTAGGAGAAGAGACAACTTTCCACCTAGCTCCAACCTCCTTTCAGGGAGTTGTAGGGAGCCAGAAGGTCTCCTATGAGCCTCCTTTTCTCCCGTCCCAGGTCCCTCAGCTGCTGAGATCTGAGCTTATGACCCAGGAAGCACCAAGCACCACTGGACACACAACCCTCACCCAAGAGCAATTTTTTGACCTTCCTATCTGAGGTTTCCATCCTGGGCTGGGGACAGCTCTGGCTCAGCCCCATGATCCATGTTTCCCAGCTGATTAACTTCCAGCCCTCTGCCCATGGTTGAAATGAAGGGAAATAATTGGAGCTGATCAATCAGTGGCAGCCAGCTCCTGCCCTCTGCCCTTTCCCCTGGTGATTTTCATCTTCCCTAAATTCAATTAGGGATAAGCAGGAGCTTGCCCCCTTGGAGAAGCACTGCCTGGTGGCCTCTCCCCCTTGGTGGTCCTGCTCTGCTTGTCAGAAGTGGCCTCAGCTGCTGCCTTTGACCCTCACTGTCTGCACCATGGGAAGGTCACACAAGCATGCAGTCCTGTGGGATGGCTGTCAGGGACAGAGCAGGGATGGAACTGCTCAAACCCCCAACTCAGAGCTCACTTCACCTTCTCCTGCTGCTCCTGTTTTCAGCAAAACACATCAAAGCTGCAACCAACGTCAACCTTCTTTGGTGATGTGGTCCCATTTTAAACTAGAGCAAGGTAGGCTTGGATTGGCCATTAAGAAGAAGTTTTTTACTATGAGGGTGGTGAGGCACTGGAACAGGCTGCCCAGAGTAGTTATGGAAGTGTTTAAAGCCAGGTTGAATGAGGCTTTAAGCAACCTGGTCTAGTGGGAGGTGTAACTCCCATGGCAAGGGGTTGGAACTAGATTATCTTTAAGGTCCCTTCCAACCCAAACCATTCTGTGATTCTATTAAATCTCCTCCCTGGGGGCAAAACAACCAAAGAGCCTTTGTTTAAACCCAAAGGGAAAGGTGCTGCCTCACCCCACTGCACTATGCCTTTGGGTGCTTCACCCTGGCTTCACTCATCCTGAAGAAAACCTTTCCTTGAGGACTGGGGCAGTATTCCCAGCAGGTAGCCAGGAAGCAAGGCAATGGGTACAGCCCATGGTCCTTCCCTGCCCCACTGAGCTCCCTGACAGCCCCCAGCATCTCCTCCAAGCCCTAGAGCAATCAGCTCTGGAGTGTGGATTTATCTCTTTCCATCAGGCTTGAGGGAAAAAAGCTGCAAGGAGGAAAACAAATTAATTTGACTAAAACACCTCCTTTGCTGTTATGTGTTCACAGCATCAGGAGGGGCCCAGTGGTGGGACAGCCTCCAGACATCTCTGCTGTGCCCAAAGCAGGAAGATATTTGCTCTTCTCTGTTGAGAAAGCTCCTTAGATAACTAATAACCTTCTCAAGAGCCTCTCCACTGTGTTTTCTACTCCTTTACTACAATAAAGGATGGATTTACACATTGCCCCACTAGGACCCAGTTGCCTCCCAGTAAAGGCATTAAGTATAAATGAAGATGGCTTGTGCAAAGCTGAGCATCCTGAAGTCATAGAATCACAGAATCATTTTGGGCCACCAAGTCCAACCATTCTCTAACACTACCAAGTCTGGAGCTAAACCATGTCCCTCAACACCACAGCTCTGAGGCTTTGAAACACCTCCGGGGTCTGGTGGTGCAGCTCTTCTTTAGCTACAAGCATCAACAGTTGGGTGAGACAGTGGAAGGTGGCTGTGCCAAGCCTAGCACAGGGTGGTTTCCCCCACAGCTGATGTTCAGCCACATCTGATGGTCTGGGAGTAAAATTGGTGACCATGAAATAGTGTGTTTGAGTAAAATACTGAAGGATTCAGGCTTGGCATGGGAAAGTCCTCCAAAGTGCAATGCTGGGAGCTTTGAGTGGCACGTTAAAGGAGAAATCTCCATTTGCATCGATTCATAGAATAGTTTGGGTTGAAAGGGACCTTAAAGACCATCTAGTTCCATCCCCCCCTGCCATGGGCAGGGATGCCTTCCACAGAGAGGATGCTCCAGTCTAAGGAGGTTTGAGGCAGCACAAGGACAGGAGATATGTACCCCTGGTTGCTTGTAAACCTGCAGCAGAGGTTTCCCCCTCCCTCCAGCCTGATGGATGGCTGGGACAATCTGATGGATGGAGTCAGAAAGGACAAAGCCTCCCCAGGGTACTTGCCTTGCAGCTGGGGCTCCCTCCATGACGGCTCCGACTCATTAAGGCAGCAGCTCGTCAGGCGAGACAGATAATTACAGCTCCTGCAGATTGGATTGGTGTCTGGGGAAGGGGGGAAGGGGAAGCAGGACTCCTTCTGGGCCTTTCAGTGCAGTTTGGAGTCTCAGAAGGTACCTGAGGAACTGTTGGCATTGAAGGTGAGCTTTTGGGTGGTGCTCAGAGGAGGCTGGGTGGGAAGGATGCTCCTTGGAGCCTGCAGCAACCTTATGGAGATGCCATCACCACTGCCGCAGCAGGACTGTGTCAGGACACTAGCAAACAGAGAAGGTACCACCATAAATACAAGTGCTTGGCCATGGCAAAAGTCCCATTTCACTCACCTGCCTCATAGAATTGTTTTGGTTGGAAAAGACCTCCAAGAGCATTAAGTCCAACCTTCAGCCTAACACCACCACGGTCATTAAACCACGTCCCTAAGTGCCAGTGTCTCTGTGTTGTCTGAACAACCTCCAGGGTGCTCTGAAAGCAGCTGAGCCCCTGACCAACATCTCACCCTGCAGCCTTCCCCTCTGCCTGCCTCTGGTATTGAGCACCTTGAGCCTTGCAGGTTGTCAGCAAAAAGCCATTTTGTGGTGTTGGTGCCTGCTGGGAGCCTCTCCAGTGCCCCATTAACAGCAGGAGAGGTCCTGTAGCCCTGTACAAACATGGGGTGACAGTCTCCACGGTTCTTGGGTCAGCCTCAGGGAGCTTTTGCAAATCTTATTTCAGCTTTCTTTCGGAAACCAGCAGTGAAATCACTCCCCCATGCTGGGCACTGAAGGAGGGGAAGAGGAGAGTGAAGCAGGAGCCATGAAAAAAGGATGGTTTGGTGTTGAAGAGCTGCTGGAGCAGAGGGGAGAGCAGCTGCCTCAGCTCGCCTCACAGCCTGCCCCATCCCTCACTCAGCCACACGCTTCTGAGCACCTCATCACCCAGAGCCACGCTGCAGAAGCTGGTAATTAAAACCCACCCAAGGGATCTCGACTCATCAGCTGAGGGAAGGTGCAGCTCCTGGGTGCCTTGCCCAAGGGTACTCCTGAAGCCCTGGATACAGGGCTGCAGCAGACAGAGCCCAGAGACACTGACAGACTGGAAGTGGGAAACCAATTCTGCTAAATCCCTCATCCCTGGAAGTGTTCAAGGCCAGGCTGGATTGAGGCCTTGAGCAACCTGGTCTGGTGGGAGGTGTCCCTGTCTGTGGCAGATGGCTGGAACTAGACAATCTTTAAGGTCCCTTCCAACCCAAACCAACCCATGATTAACTAATAGTGCTGGCAAAACCCCTTAGAAATGCTTCTTGCACAAGAGAAGCCCCCAGTTAAAAACATTTCTTCCATCCTTCTACACCATGGAAGTCACCAGTGAAGCTAGCCAGGCAGCACTGGGGTGAGGCAAAGCCATCACTACTTTTCCCACTCCCATGGACGAAACTGGAATTCATTATAATAAATTGTACTGAAAAGCTCACCTGCAGCTGCTGGAATCTGGTGAGGGTGGACCCCAGCAGTGATGCTTCATTATCTGGGAGCCACACGATTCTGGTTCCTGTCACTCACATCAGCCTTGGCCACTGCTCCAGCCCAGCGCCAGCGAAGGGTAAGAAATGGAAGAGGGAAACATTGATTCTGCTGCCGCCTTCTCTAGGAAGAAATTCTTTACAGCGAGGGTGGGGTGGCACTGGAACAGGCTGCCCAGGGAAGTTGTGGATGCCCTGTCCCTAGAGGTGTTCAAGGCCAGGCTAGATGAGGCCTTGGAAACCTGCCCTAGTGGGAGGTGTCCCTACCCACGGCAGGGGGTGAGAACTGAATGATCTTTTAAGTTCCCTTCCAACCCAAACCATTCTATGGTTCTATGATATTTGGCAGGGCTCATTCAACAACCCAGGGCTTACTGAGCAGTGCTCATTGTTGCCTTCCTTCACTGGAAAAGCCACTTGGCTTGCAAATAACCAAGAGATGGGAGAGGAAGGAAAATAAAAAGTTTGAATAAAGCATAAGATATCGGGGTGGGGTTTAAGCAAACCACAAGGGAAGCTCCATGTTCTCTAAAAACCCAAAGTTTATTCATCAGTTTTCAGTGAAAGGAACATTCATTTTAGAACACAATCAACACATTAAAAAGTTGCAAGGACTAGGGGCAAGGAGACCAGAAAAGAAATGGAGGAAAAAAAGAAAAAAAACCAACCAACCAAAATTTAGACAAGATGGTCACCAGGAGCCACCTCTGCTCCCTGGGAACCCACAGAGCAGCAGGATGGCAGCAGGGGATCCAAGGGTGACCTGGCACAAGGGATAATGACTTTGTTTCTTTAGAACCAAGAGGCTTTTCTAGCTTTGCATTTATCACTTCAGCCAAGTGTATCTTCTAGGATGACTTGAGGATGCCGGTGCGAAGAGCTGGGAGCGCCAGCTGGAGAGGGGGAAGCTGGGAAGGGGCAGAAGGAATGGGAAATGCATCCCAGGAATGTTTGCCCAGGGAGGGAGGTTCTCCTCCCACTCTGCTCTGCATAGTCAGGCTACAGCTGCAGTACTGGGTCCTTCTGGGCTCCCCAGTTGAACAGAGACAGGGAGCTACTGGAGAGAGCCCAGCAGAGGCTAAGATGCTGAGGGGCCTGGAACATCTCTGTGAGAAGCCAAGGCTGAGAGCCCTGGGGCTGCTGAGCCTGCAGAAGAGCAGCCCCAGAGGGGATCTGGCTCAGTGCTCACCAAGAGCTAAAGGGTGGGGGTCAAGATGATGGGGCCACACTCTCCTCAGTGGTGCCCAGTGACAGGACAAGGGGCAATGGGCATGAAATGGAAGCCAGGAGGTTCCACCTGAACAAGTGAAAGTTCTTTGCTTTGAGGGTGCCTGACCCCTGGAGCAGGCTGCCCAGAGAGGCTGTGCAGTCTAGTTTTCTGGAGAGATTCCAAACTCAGCTGGCTCTTGTGATCCTGGGCAAGCTGCTGTGGGTGCCCCTGCTTTAGCAGGGGCTTGGACTGGATGATCTCCAGGGGTCCTTTCCACCCCCAGCATGGTGGGATTCTGTGAATTGGGGGACAAACTTTTCAGAAAATAACTTCAAAAGCACCATTAGGTGAAGAATTTGTTCATTAAAAGACATAAAGAGCTATGCAGATCCCAAAGACTCAGCAGCTCTCAGTCCCCATCTCTGCTGGCACCAGGGAGCAGGGGAAAGAAGGGTTAAACCCAATGCCTTTTTGACTATAGGCTTTTATCTTTTGAGCATTTCCTTTCCTTTTCACACCTCACTGCTCCGAGTTAATCCCTGGGGGTTTCTGCTGAGGAGTTATTTCAGCCCTCAGACCTCACATAGGGTGGCAAACTCCACAGGGGCACAACTCCTGCAGAGGCAGGCTAACAAACCAATGTGTTCATCCAACTCAATGGGAAAAAAATAAAAAACAAGCCAAGTGTTGTCACATCAACCAGTGTCAGGTTTTGGCTTACCAGAAGCTCTCCTTACTCTTCTCATCCTAAAATTCAAGGCAGTTGTACTCAGAAAGATGTTTTGCTGACGCTGGAGCTCCCCAGGCTCCAGCCTGGCACAGCAGAGGAGGAGAAGGCAGAAAGCTCTGCTAATCCCACATGGATCCTGGGATTATTTAAAGAGACATCCTCAACCACACAGCAGGGCAAAAAACTGAGCTCCCAACCCAGCAGGGGAGCACCAAGGGGAGAGGAAATTTATCACCGGGTTCAAGAGCATCACCACACACTGACCAAGGGCATCTCCAGGGATTTAAGAAAAGCCCCAATTTGGGGCTAAAATAATTTAAGCCACACAGAGGGGAAAAACCCCAACTGAAATCTGCAGGTTTCTACTTAAAAACAGTCAATGAGACTTGAGGGAGAACATCACCAACATCCACAAATTCAGCTTCAAAGCTTAAACAAAACCAGAAACAACAAAGTCGAGGAGGGCAACACAGAGATCTTAACACGGCGACGGCTCAGCCATGTGTGCAAAGAGAGAGGGTGTGGATTGGTGAGGGACTGGTCCTACTGGTAAGGGACTGGTCCTACTGGTAAAGGGTTGGTTGCACTAGTAGAGGGCTGGTTTGGGGGCCAGTGCTGTGTTTGTAGTGGAGCAGCAGGCTATGGAGGAGACGAGGAGCGCGGTGGTTCCCTCGCATTGCACCGGCGGCAGCAGCAGCAATCGCCTGTTCTCCATCAGAGCCGCCAAGCCACCGCGCCAGGAGACAAAGGAGCACAGTCAAAGAAGCAGTCTGTAAAGTTTCCCCGTGAATATAAAATGCAGAAGGATACAAAAATAGAGAAACCTCGCCCATTTTTCTGGTGTGTATAAAAAACAAACCCCAAGGAAGTCCCCAGAACGCAATACAACAACCACTTGGTAGGCTGACCCAAATGGCAGTGGTTTCATCCCAAGTTAACAGCCAGAATTCAGCAGCAGGAGGCAAAACCTTCCCCAGAAGGGACATACCCAGGGGAGACCCTCAAGGGGAAGTCTTCCCTCAATCCCTTGGTAAGACAATCTGCCATTGCTGACTTTCTGCACTCGGTTTTTGGTTCCAAAGCCCTTTTTCATGCCAAGCTTCAATCACCATCCTCAAATCACTGACCAGGCTGCCCAGAGAGGTGGTGGAATCTCCTCTGGAGTCATTCCAAACCAACCCAGACACATTCCTGTGCAGCCTGTTCTAGGTGACCCTGCTCTGGCAAGGGGGTTGGAGCGGGTGATCTCCAGAGGTCCCCTCACCATGCTGGGATCCTGTGGAATTTGAGTTCCTTAGATAAGGCAGTGTTTGACCAACGCCTTGATCCAGGTCAAGGCCAGATCTGCTCCTATTTACCCTGGGTGTTTTGGGACATTAGGCAGTGAAATCCAATCTCTACAGCAGTGATGATTCCCAGGCTGGGTTTAGCATATGGAAAATTCTGATTTCTTTGGGTTAATGGGGCAGAATATGCCGAGAAACCAGCAAATGAGCTCCAAAAAACATGCCTTGAGGAAGCTCATTTTCTATCACTATTTTCTTCATCAAGCTGACATCAGATGGAGCGGAGAAACCTTTGGTACAAAGTCAGATTATCAAGCCCTGCCTGTATTGCTTCCACACATTTGAGTGTAGGAGCTGGTTTCACCAAACCGCTCCGTTCCGTACCTACAACCAAAAGGATTCATTCTAAAGGCATGCAACTGGACATTCATTGTAGCACCAAAACACTTCCACACCTCACCAAGACTTTGGCAAAGGCTGCACTACATCCACCCAACCCCCCTTGGATGCCTTTGGTGAGATGCTAAAGAAAAGAGTAATTAATAAAAGAACCAGTAAGGGGCTGCTGCTCAGGGCAAGCAACTGGTGTGAGGGTTGCACTGTGTGACCTTCCCAGTGCCACCTGCAGTGTTCGTTGTGGGTTTTGTTCTGTGAGTGGTGGTGAGGAGTGCAGTGCTGGGACCTGATCCTGGCCTTACTCCCAGATTAAAGAAGGGGTGTGAAGAGTGTAACCAGCAGGTCCAGGGAGGCTCTCCTGCCCCTCTGCTCTGCCCTAGTCAAGCCACAGCTGGAGTACTGGGTCCAGTTCTGGGCTCCCCAGTTCAAGACAGACAGGGAACTACCAGGAAGAGGCCAGTGGAGGCTACAGAGATGCTGAGGGGCCTGAAGCACCCCTGTGAGAAGCAAACACTGAGAGCCCTGAGGCTGTTCTGCCTGGAGAAGAGCAGCCCCAGAGGGGATCTGATCAATGCTCTGCAAGAGCTAAAGGGTGGGGAGCGAGAGGATGGGACCAGACTCTTCTCAGTGGTGCCCACTGACCAGAACAAGGGGCAATGGGCATGAAGTGGAACCCAGGAGGTTCCACCTGAACAGGAGAAGAAACTGCTTTGCTGTGAGGGTGCCTGAGCCCTGGAGGAGGCAACACAACAGAAGTCCTTCTCTGGACAGATTCCAAACCCAGGTGGCCATTGTGACCCTGGGCAAGCTGCTGTGGGTGCCACTGCTGTAGCAAGGCGGTTGGACTGAATGATCTCAAGGGGTCCTTTCCAACCTTCACCATGCTGGGATTCTGTTCCAAATGGGCAATACTCCTTAACAGACACTCACACACTGAGCTAATGAGGGGAGACCATGCTCACAGCCTCAGAGCCCTTTTGCTGCAGGATGTTGGGCCAGCATCAAGAGCCAGGTTTGTTCCATGCAATTCTCTCCAGTTGTACAGCAGGACTGGAGAAAATGACAGGAGAAAATAAACCATGGCACAGCAGGTTCCTGCAGGAATTCCCTCCAGCAGAGCTGGTAGGGAAATGTTGACAAATGAAGCCCTGGGTACACAAATGGGTCTGCTCCAGCCTTGGCTGTCTGCTCAGGGAATGGAAAAAAAAAACCCAACACACTTCAACAAGTCAACCCACAGACAAGCAAAGTTTGGCTTGGCCTTTCCCTGCTCCTTCACAGATACACAAGGACAGGGCACTCAGAAAGAACTGTCAGGACCTCATTTTGCTTGGTAGAAGGGAAAAAAAAAACCAAGACCAGCTCCTCGTGCATGTAACTACAATGCCAAGGAGCTGCTGTTTCCAACCAGAGCACCAGAGATACATCCATACCCATCATGGGAAGAGACTGGGAAGAAAAGCAGGCTGGGGATGGACAGCGACACCCCTAGCCCCACACTTTGCTCTGGAGATGGGAGAAAATTTGGATATTTCCAGTACAGGATGATTTTGTTTAATGCTACAACCTCTTATGCAAAGAAAAGGGGCAGCTTGGAGGATGAAATACAAATCATCATGGGAACGTGGATTAAAGTCAGAAGGCAGAGGCTGGACAGAAGGAAAAAGGGTTTTAAGTCATGGACAGGGAGCTCATAGGCATTTCTAGGAGCTCACAGAACCTTCTCAGACACAGTCTGTCTGCACAGCTCATGTGCCTCCTCCACACTTCAAGAGGAAAAAAAGAAATCCCAAACCTCCAACTTTTCTATTCCCTCCAGCTAGGAGGAAGAAGCCACGAAGCCTAATCCAGGCTGTGTCACACCCCTGATTGCCATGGACAGAACACTCTCCTCCTAGGAGTTTCTGCAAAGAAAACAACCCTAAAATAATTCAAGAACCAAACCCAACCCACAGAACTTCCTTCTGAAGGAAGTAACAGCATCTGCAACTCTGCAGCTACAGGCACAATGCAAATCTTGCTCATTTCCAACACCTCATCCATGTGCCTGTGGCCTGGGAGAGGTGAAGAGCACGGGACAAAGCCTGGGAATGGTTTCAACCAGGAATTACACTCCGTGAAGAGAGACCACAACAAAGAAGAGACCAATATTTTGTACCATGAAGGGACACCATCTCTCTGAGTATGGTTATCCTTGAGCAAATTAGAAGTAGACCTGGAAAATGTTACCAGCACTCAGACAAAAGCTCCTGCTTTCCTTTGGGGAAAGGGAAAACCAAGTCATAAATAAAAAGGTTACTGGAAAGGTCCCCTTTCAGCAGACTCCCCTCATCCTCGCTCTCAAACAACTGGCACCCTTCCTCTCAACCTCCCCAAACCCAGACTGAGATGGAAGACATTCAACATGAGTCTGAACTGAAATACTTCACCAAGAAAAGGAAGAAAACAACCCCCCATTTCCTCCCCAGATTCCCCCAAGGCTTGCTTGTCTATCCTGCAGCAAAGCCCCAATTCTGCCACACTGGCAGCAGGTCCATTCCCAGCTCTTGTTCTAGCAGCAACGCTGAGCATGTGGCAAGGGCTGCCAGGGCACTTGGTCACAGAAGGCATGGGCTGGAGGGATGGGCTGGAAAACAAGACAGTGCCTGGGAAGTGACCTACAGATCCCAGCAGCAGCTCCAAGCCCTGCCAGAGCACCCACAGCAGCAAGGCCACGTACCACGGTGGTGGGACAGGAGCTCACCCTCGCCAGCCCAGCTCTGAACCCATCTCCCTCACAAACTGCTCACTGAAGGTTTCTTCTCTCCCTCCCCAACCCTTTCCACACCCTCCCCACAGCAGCTATTCGGCACTGGGGACGTTGACGGTGGCAGGCAGCGTGGGCAGCCCGGGGGTGGCTCTGTCCTTCAGGGGCTCTCCGCAGCGCTCTGGGCTCCAGAGGGCATCGGTGCTGCTGCCGGGGTGCTGAGGAACGCCCTGGGCGATGCCCACAGGTTTGCACTTGGGGCGTTTCTCCGGGGAGCAGGCAAAAGGGAAGCTTAGGGGCAGCTCAGGCTCCGTCTCTCCCAAGGGTAACAAGTGGGGCAGCTTTTTGGTGGTGGCTTCTCCGTGGTACCTGTAGGAGCCAGCTGCCTCCCAGGACCTCCTGGCCTCACCCTGCAGAGGTAAGTTGGAGGGTCTGACTGGGTGTCTGTTCAGCTCCACCTCCTGGGGCTGCATGTCCAGGGTTTCTCCAGGGATGCTCCGTGAAAGAGACAGGAAAGGAGGGGACACAGTGCCAGGTTGCTCTGCTGGCTCCCAGGCACTCTCCATCGCCACAGCTGGAGCAAAGTCCCAGTGCTTCGTCCCCCCCGCAGCCATTTCAGTGTCACGCTGGAGGTGTTGCAAGCCTGGCCAGCTCAACCCGCCATCAGGAGCCACCAACTCACCCTCCTCCTTGCTCCTACTCCTCCTCGTTCCGCCCGAGTCCTTTTTGCCACCCTCCCGCTTGGCCCAGAGGCGGCAGGGTTGAGTGGCACCCTTGGCACCCTGTGTGTCGCCAAGCTCAAACTCCAGGCTCTCGGTGTCGAGCGACCGGCTCCTGCGGTCGATGGAGAGAGGTGCTGGCATGGAGGGGCTGAGGCCGTGGAGGCGCAGGTGGCGGGGCAGGCTGGTGACACCCCAGCTGCAGCTCTGGAAGGAGCCCGGGGAGTAGCCTGGGGACATTCTCTCGTCACATTCAGCCAACGACTCCTTTCGTCCGTAGCCCTCGTCAAACTCCTCGGCGATGTCCTCACCGGCATTCATCTCAGGATGCTCCTCACACTCCCCTTCTCCCTCCTGCTCCACATCCACCACGTCAAAGGTGACCATAGTGGGGAGGGCAGGGAGGTTCTGGGTGAAGGAAGAGCCAGAGGCAGAGCTCCCCAGGCTTTCGGAGAGGCTGGAAAAGAGGGTCCCACTGCTGGCGAACTCCACCAGTGCCTGGGAGAAGTTCACAGCATGCTCGGGTTCACATTCATTGTCCACCTGAGGCTGGCTGCTGGTGGTCTCCACTCCACAGCGCTCATGTTCTGGGAGTCTGTAGCCAGGGAACAACCCTGCTTTGGCAGAGGCCACGCCAAACAAGCCACAATCTGGGTCTGGATCGAACCCCGAGCTGCTCTTTGTGAGCTGATTAAGGCAACTTCCTGGGGCCTTCGGGCTGCTGTAGGAGCTCTCTGGGCACAGAGGCCCTGCAAAATCCCTCCACTCCACACTTTCAGCTCTAGCCACTGAAACCCCACCATTTGCACCCCTGTTTGGGGCATGGGAGGCCACCTGCTCACCACCAAGGCCACTCTGACTCTTGCCAAGTGAGCTAGCTGCTCTGGTTTTACATTCCACACACTGCTTTTCCCGGGGACACTTCTCCTTGCTGGGAACATCAACGCGTTTCAAGATGGGTTCCCTCTGCAGCTCCCAGAAGAGCAGCTCCTTCTGAATGGCTGCCAGCCGCTCTTCTTCTGTTTCCATCACTCCTCTCTTCTGATC
Source organism: Eubucco bourcierii (assembly GCA_013396675.1). NCBI lineage: Eukaryota > Metazoa > Chordata > Aves > Piciformes > Ramphastidae > Eubucco > Eubucco bourcierii. Next base: position 56,834 of record VWZE01025956.1, on the reverse strand, counting down.
CATCATCTGGATCAGGTTCTTCTCAGCAGGGAGGCAGAAGTCCAAGAAGTAGCTGAAGATGCCCGGGCGTGAGATCTTGCCCTCAAACAAGGATTCCTCCCCGTGAGAGGGACTCATCAGCGCGTCAAACTCATAAAGTGCATCGCCACTGTAGCTGTCTCTGGGCAAACGGTCCTTCTTCATCTCACCAAGCCCATCTCCACCTTCATCCTCTGGCCCTGGCGTGGTGGAGTCATAATAACCCTCATCGCTATTAGGGGCCGACTCTTGCTGGTCGCTCTGTGGTGTCAGGAGGTCAACAGCATCCACTGCATCCCCCAGGTAGGGATGGGCTTCCGCCTCGTGTGAGGCATGCGTCTCCAAACTGCTACTGGACACCTGGGCTCCGTAGCTTCTTTCCCCTGCCACGTTGCCATCCCACATCTGGTGAAGATATTCCTCTGCCTCCTCGGGTATGGCCATCTCCTCCCCACCACCCTGGTAAGTGACCAAGCAGGAGCTACGCTTGGCAGCCTCTCTGCTGCGCTCCACAGAGATGGTGCTCTCGGTGATGTCAGGCTCGGCGATGTCATCTCCACACCCCGTCAGGGAATCAAAGCTCTTCAGGGATGTGGCATCTCCTAAGATGAGGCTTAGAAGATCCCCAGAGTGTAGGCATGGAGGGTCATTGTCCATGAAGTCTGGATGGAAATCCAGCAGCGTGTCACCATGGTCAAACTCCGCACAGACCACACCATCAGCCTCTGATTTTGTATCCGTAGCGTCTCTCTTCCCTGCCATCACCACCACATCACCACCACAGCCCTCAGGGCTGCCTTCGTCAGCCACAAGGCAACCAGGCTCAGCAGTCTCCCCGCAGTTGGCCACTGTCCCCAATGAGTGGTCATCCTCAGAGCTCCCCAGGCAGGCTGTGGCAAGAGGGACAGGTCCCAGTCCTCTTTCCTCTGCAGCCCCTTGGCTCTCTCCTCCCATCACAGGAGCTTTGGTGGCCTCCTCCGAGTCTCCAGGCCACTCAGGGAGCTCTGTTTTCTCACACTCTGCAACTTTGCTCTTCCGGTGACGCCGGATGCTGTTAAAAAACCCTTTCAGCCCTTTTTTGGGTCTGGGAAAGGAGGACTTCTCTCCATTGGACTTTTTCTCACAGCCCTCAATGCTCCCTGGTGGAGAGCTGTCTCCCTGGCCCAAATCAAACCTGGTGCTGGTGTCTACAGCCGAGTGAGCACTTTGGGAGCTTGGCAACAGGCAAGGCCGTGAGTCTCTGCTGCCCTCTGAGGGGCTTTCCAGCTGCACCCCATCGCCCTTCTCGTATGTGGCATCGCTGAGCCCATCGTGGGTCTTGCATTTGATGAGGCCCTTTTTAGAGGCTGCTTTCCCCTGGCCTTTGCTCCTGCCTCCGAAGAAGCTGGGCAGAGTACAGATGCTCCTCTTCCCCCCAAACAGCTTGAAAGCTGTTTTCTTCAGCTTGCCAGGGGGAGCCTGAGGCTGCTGCGGCTCTGCAGCTACCACAGAGGCACTGCCCAGCTCAGGTCGCTGGTCCCCAGCCTCCTCCTGCTGCTGCTGGTCACATCCCTCAGGCTGCCCACAGGCCACCGACTGTGACCTGGCCTGGGCAGGCTCCTCTGGGCAGCCTGTTTCCATAGCAGCTGCTCAGTTTGGGTGCATCTAGCTGGAAACAGCGACTTTGGTGGCAGAGTCCTCGTCTGGGTGTGGAGATTGGAGCATTCCAGCTGATCTAAAGCCAAGAGAAAGAGGAGAGAATGAGAAGAGGAAGCTGAGAGGGAATCTTATTAATTCTTACAAATACCTAAGGGATGGGTGTCAGGAAGATGAGGCCAGACTCCTCTCAGTGGTCTCTACTGATGGCACAAACTTGAACATAGGAAATTCCATCTAAACATGACGAGGAACTTCTTTACTTTAATGTTGGCAGAGTGCTGGAACCAGATGCCCAGAGAGGTGGTGCAGTCTCTATCTCTGGAGACTTTAAAGGCCCACTTAGACATGTTCCTGTGTTACCTGCCCTAGGAGACTCTGATCTGGCAGGGATGTTGGACTCACTCCAGAGGTCCCTTCCAACCCCTACCATTCTGTGAGATGGCAATGGAGGGTGCAAATACAGAGGCACAGATGTAATGAGACAAAGACCTTCAACCACAGCTGGATCCAGAGCAGCAAAAGCTGCTGACAGCCTCTCAGCAGCTTTCACACCTTAAAGCCAGGCATGGAAACATCACAATCCTTAAATTTAACAGTTTTTAAGTGCAGGAAAGCTACCTGTCTCTGTTTGGCAGCATCCCCACTGCCCAGCAACAAGCAGTTCCAGCCCTGGGGCCACCTTGTTCCAAACCTTTTACCACTGGGGTTACCAGCCACATACAAGAGGGGAAACACCAGTTGCTGTGGCACAGAGAGGGACTGACACCTGCCAAAACCCCCTCCCAGCTCTCCCAAACTCAGTGTCAATCTACAGACTCACAGTATCAAAAACTGGCAGGGGTTGGTTGGGATCAAGTCCCAACCCTCCTGCCAAAGCAGAGTCACCTAGGGCAGGTCACACAGGAACACATCCAGGGAGCATTTTGCTGGAAGTCAAGCCAGGACACAGCCCTCTCCCTGGGCACGTGTCCAAGAAGAAAGCTGTTCACTGCATTTCTTTATTCTTTTTAGGTGATTTCAGTTGTTTTCACCATCATCTGTCCAGCCAGGAAGAAGTGCATTAAAAACGTTCACCATAAACCACTCTGATCAGATTATCTCAGTGGCACTGAGGCAGGTTTTAAATCTGATCCTGGATTAATATTGGAGCAGAATTAAAATAATAACAGTGCTTCATTTGCAGAGGTGAGGTTAGAGAAGGTAAATGTAATAAAAACTTGAACATGCTTCTGAGCTGGAATGCCTGAGGCTTAGCTCTTACTGGTGTGAAGCTGGTGAAGCTTTGCATAGTGTTTAGCCAAAGATGTGGAATTAAAAATGCACCCAAACGATGGCCTCTGGCTCCTACCACCCCGCAGCAGGCCTGCAAAGGCGGATTCCATTTTTTCCCTCCAGACTGGCCAACAGTGCAGCTTTGCCTCTCAAATTACTGGTAACCCCCAGCACTGACCTGCCCCACTCAAACCAGCAGCTGGGGTACAGCTGATGAGCAAACCTGCCTTCAATCAGTAAACTGGGCTTCTCCAGCTCTGCCCAACATCAGACTTATGGTCCAAAGCCTCTCTGGAGTACCACTGGGCTACCTCTGTTGGTTAGAGCTCCTGAGAAAGGCCTTCCATTGCTAAAAGAAGGACACTGAGGGGCTGGAGCAGGTCCAGAGAAGGACAATGAAGCTATGAAGCTGTTGAAGGGTCTAGAGAGCAGGTCTGGTGATAAGCAGCGAAAAGAAGGACCTGGGATTGTTCAGCTTGGAGAAAAAGAGGCTCAGAGAAGACCTGCCTTTCTACAACTCCCTGAAAGGATGACGGAGCCAGGTAGAGGTTGGTCTCTTCTCCCAAGGAACAAGCAACAGGCCAAGTAGAAATGGCCTGAAGTCATCCCAGGGGAGGTTCAGGTTGCACAAGAAAAACAATTTCTTGCCTTTGCGGGTTGTCAAGGCCTAAAACAAGCTGCCCAAGGCAGTGGTGAAGCCCCCATTCCTGGAGGGGTTTCAGAGCCGTGAAGATGTAGTGCTGAGGGACACGGTTTAATGGTGACTTGGCAGTGCTGCGTTAAGGGTTGGGCTCCATGATCTCGGAGCTCTTTCCCAACCCAAAACGATTCTGCTCTGTTCTCTGCTCTG
>VWZE01025956.1:0-52974 GCA_013396675.1 Eubucco bourcierii | reverse complement strand
TGGGAGCAGGAGTTCAACCCCCGAACCCCTGCCACAATCAGACAAGGAGCGTTCCAGTCGCGCTCGATGACCGAGGGCAGGTTTGGGTGTAGCGGGGAAGGGCGGTTCCGCTCTGGGCCTCCCAGAGGGGCCGGGCAGGGCAGGACCAGGTGGCTCCGAGTTGCTAGTGGCCCTGTGAGGAGCCTTCACCGTCCGAAGCCCCTGAGGAGGGACTGCGACGCGGATAGGAACCCTTCGCTCACCCGCGCTTCCCAAATCTGGGGGGGGGGGCAGCACCCAAAGAAACGCGAGACCCTTGACAAAAGGAGCCGGGGGAGCACAAGCCCCCTACAGTCCCCGCCACAACCCCGTTCGCAGGCACAGGCGGGGGCCCACGGGGGCCAGGCCCTCTCTCCGGCCGCAGCAAACCCGCTCACGTTGTCCTTCCCGCCTCGATCCCCGCTCCCCGGCACTTACTGGCAGCGGCAGCCCCGCGGGCTGTGCGCGGAACTCGAAGGGTCGAGAGAGGAACGGTACGGCCGGGCCCGCCCGGGCCAGCCCAGGCCGGCGGNGGGGGGTGTGACGCTGGGGAGGGGCTGTCGTGACGTGTCCCAGCGGGACAGCGTGCGCGTGTATCACAATAGCGTGCTGGGGCATCCACGGCAGGTCCCTCCCATCCACTACGCTTCCAGTTCACACCTGCTATCATCTCAAACCCGGGCACTGCATCCCAATTTCACCCCTACCATCTCACCTCCACAAAGTCACCCTCACCCACTGCACCGCAGTCTCACACGAGCCATAAAATCATACAAGTGTCAGGGCTGGAAGTGACCTCAAGGATCACTTAGTTCCAAGCCCCCTGCCATGGGCAGGGACAGCTCACATTAGGTTGTTCAGAGCCCCATCAGAACCCCCTCTATCTGCCACCTACCCACTGCACCCTCAACTCATCTCCCTGTTGCAGCCCTACCCCTTGCATTCCCTTCACTGCTCCCCTACCCACTGCCGCCTCAGCTCACAGCCAACTGCACCTGAGCACCCATCAACAAAAGCCAGCCTCATCATCACCCCAAACAGGGTGCTCCAGGCTGGGGAGATGCTAGCACAAACAAGAACCTGAACCACCCTCAGGTGTTTTGCTCTTCACCTGGTGCTGCTCTGCTGAACTAGAACCAGTTGGCAGCTGTTGTCAACTCCCGTGAAATGAATCTTTGCAGCATGGTGGAGCAGTTCAGCATGACTTCATCAAGCATCCAGCACTGGGCTAGGACCCTAACAGATCTTCACCAGCACATCTTCACAAGCAACAGATGGCTACAGAATTGCTGCCATGGAGGTCAAGGGCATCCCCCGTCTGCTGCTCCACTTCCTCATGTCTTTAACTCACCTCCCCCTGGAAAAGAGGCTGCTTCAGATAGGCTGGAGAAAAGCAAGACCCATAAATCTGCCTGCCTTATTTCCCATCACACCATCATTCCACATGGAGTAATTCCCAACAGCTTTTCCACGCAAATCCAAAGCCCTGATGGTCCCCTCAGGAGATGCCCCACAGCCTGATTAATAGATGATGATCAGACTCCACAGCCTTCAAAACAAGCACATGAATAATGTAAAAATGGTTTGTGAAGATCTGTCCTTGAAGTTCCCCAAGGCCACATCCCTCTACCCCAGAACCACTTGAGTTCAAGATGCAATTAGGGTAGGTTGGAACACGAGGATATGTTCTGATGCATTGCAGCTGTGGTCCAGAACATCTCTGACAGGTGTGTGCTGAGGAGCAGAGTGGTTTATCCATCATCAGTTCCTGGCTGTGGGAAGAGCCATCGAGGCTCCTCCAGCCACCACCATCAAAGGCAAACCCTGAGGTCCAAGGTTCATGAGCATTGTCCCCATCACTGGTCACCAGAGATGGAGAAGACCTGCTCCATGCTCAGCCTGGAACTCCCCAGCTGTATCCTCTCTAAAAGACACTGGCTGGGCTCTTCCCAGTAGAGGATGTTTCATCAAAGAGGTCACAAGATCAGGAACAGCAACACTTTTAATTAAAACCCCCAGGCCTCCCCTATCACAGAAGACCATTCAGCCACAATATCAGCCACTTTGGAGGAGAACAAGAAGGCAGCTAGGGTGGGGAGATGAGTCTGGGGACTCTGGACCGCTTATCATGGGATGGTTTGGGTTGGAGTACCTTTAAAGGTACTCTAATCCTCTGCAGTCAGCAGGGACATCTGCAGATAGAGCAGGTTGCTCAGAGCCCCAAACAACTTGACCCTGTAACGGTTCCCAGGATGGGGCAGCTACCACCTCTCAGTCTTGTTCCCTCCCAGTCCCATATGAAAGCTCTGTGGTAGCTGGAGATTAAAACACCTGAAAAACCAGGTCCCACCTCTGGGCCACCTGGACCAGGCACTCACCACCCTCAGGGTCAAACATTTCTCCCTTCTCTCCAGTCTCAATCTCCCTCTGAGGTCAAACCATCACCCCTTGTCCTGCAACAACAGACTTTGCTCAGAAGTCTGTCCCCAGATTTCTGACTAGCCCCTTAAAAGTCCTGAGAGGCCTGTCCCAACCCCTGCCTGGGCTTACTAACACAGCAATGATGGGCCAGGCACACATGGCCAGGTCCAGCTCTATCTGCCCTCATGAGCAAAAGAGGAACTTGGAAGCCTTCTCACTGGGAAAGAGGGGTCTGAGTCAGCTGAGGCCATGCAAGCATGAAGTTGGTCATGGCCCTTTCCTTCCTGCTCTTCCCCAGGAAGGGATGAGGTGAAACCAGCCTCTGCTCCTCTGCCCTCCCACCTTTTCCCAGCTCCTTCTCAAACCACTATCAACTGAAGGTGTGAAATTTTTCATTAAAGAGGCTCTAAAGGCAAACTCAACTATATTAGACCCTGCTCCACCATCACCCTGGTGTGAAGCTGGAGCTGAGGTCTGTTTTCTCCCACCCTTCCCTTCCCATCCTTTCACACAGGCACCTCATTCTGAAGACACCTGGTAAGCAAACACTTACTTTATGGCCATAAATCCATGGTGTTTTCACACCACACAGGTGTCAGAGCAGCTTTTAATGGGAGTGCTCTACATTGGTATGGGGCAGGTGTCTCTAGTGGTGGGCTCTGCACCGTGGCTGGTGTTGGAGGTAGTTCACCAGGGCCGCTGGGATCTCTAGCTTGCCAAGGATGGGTGGGTGGCCAGCCTGCTTCAGGAGACGTCTCATCACCAGCCTGGACTGAGACAGCAAGGACTTGGGGTGAGCTGTGTAAGAGAGGGAGGAAAAATGAGATGGTCACCTTCCTGGCAGTGCTGTGCTGACAGTTGGGACCCACCAGCCAATTACCTCTCGCCTGCAGCAGCAGCTCCAGGCCCTCGCTGTGGGCGGATGCCTCATCTACCCTGAGCTTGGGCAAGTACACATTGGCTCCAAAGTCAATGAGCAGCTGGATGAAGTCGGTCCTGCAGCCATGCCTCAGGCAGGTTTCCAGCAGAGTCTTGGGCTCCTTGATCTGGGCGATGACTTTCTCATCAGTGCAGTTGTAGTCAGGATCGGCACCGTACAGCAGCAGCAGCCGAAAGCACTCCAGGTGCCCATACGCAGCTGCGAGGTAGAGGGGGCCAGAACAAGCCACCGAGTTGACAGCCCAAGTGGGCAACCTCGCGTGGACGTTGGTTTCTGCACCGTGATCCAGGAGCTGCTGCAGGATGTCCACATTCCCATCCCTCGCGGCGATGAGCAGCGGTGAGCAGTTGTTGTAGATGCTGCCGGTGGGGCTGGCACCTGCAGCCAGGAGAATCTTCACACATTCCTGGTGGCCGTTGCTGACCGCCATGAAAAGTGGGGTTTGAGCCTTCACATCCAGGCTGTCCACCTCTGCTCCGTGGGCCAGGAGGACTTTCATGCTCCTGATGCAGCCCCACGTGGCGGCCAGGCGCAGCGGGGTGCTGGGCACGCCCCAGCCGCTCCTGCGGTTGATGAACCTTTTGTACCTGTCTTGGGACAAGAGCTTATCGAGGGCTTGGTAGTTGTCCTCAGACACTGCTTGGGTCAGCTCCTCGCTTTCTCCGTTGTTGTCTTCATCCTCTCTGGGCTGGAGCATGCAGAACATTTTATTGATATCCATCAGGCTCATTTTTTTTTGTTCTGTCTCCCACATACTGCTTTCATCATAAAATGTCAAGGCAGAGATCTGTGAGACAAGAAAACCAGCACTGCTGCTGGGTTAGAACCAGCTCCCTCACTCCAGCACCATCTTCTTACTTTTTTATACACACTTTAAGAAAGAGTCTCAAAAAACCCAAGACAACTTAACATTGGTTTATGATGCTGCTGACATTCTAAGTGCTCTGCCATCATGGGTGAGGAGATCCACTCTGGTGAAGGGCTAAAGCAAGAATGGAGGTGGTTGTGTAGCATACACATGGGTCACTTCCCCTCAAAATGGTGTGACCAAGAATGTGCTGAGATAATTCACTCTGGTGCTGAAGTTCAGATAAAGAAAGGGAGAGGCCCTAAGTTGGTAATGGGGGTGGAACTACTCATGGAATACTTAGACCTTGACCTCAAGAAGGCTCCTGGGTGGCTACAGGCTCTTGCAAGGACCCTGCACAACCCCACTGCTAGATGAAGCCAGCCACTTGCCCAAACCCCTCAGAAATCACCCCAGCCTGCTCTTCTCTGGAGTACCTGCTGGGTGAAGATCATGTTGGAAAGAGCCACCATTACTTCTACTTCCTATGAGGCAAAGTTTCTGCTGGAAGCAATACCACTGCTACCAAATGTTTTGGGACCCATGTAAAACTGGGAGGAGCCTTCTGCAGGAGGTGGCAGCACAGCAGGGGTTTTACACACTGCTGCCTTTCAAAGGAACTGAAATATTTAAGGCAACAGGGCTCTGGGCAGTGTCCCTGGTGACTTCTAGGGGAGGTGGATTGGGTGTTTTAAGATCTCTTCCAACCCAGCCATTCCATGTTGCTGTGATTTCAAAACAGGAGATGAGTGAAGGTGTTGGTTTGGTTATAGACCCTCAGTACCACCTTCCCAAAATGATGCTGATGTTTGAAGACACCAAACCTTCCCCTCTCTCCTGCCTACCCAAGCCTGAGGAGCAGGCAGGGAGTACAAGGCAGTGGAAGGTGAGGAGATGCTAAGCTGATCACACTGGGGCTGGGACTGAGCACCACATGCCTGCAGGTGCTAGGTGCAGGATCTGAGCAGGACAGAGGAATGCAGTGTCCTGGCTGGGAAGGGCAGAGGAATGTCTCACCAGCATCTCCAATTTCCTCTGGAGACGGCAGGGGTGGGGGGCTGCAGAGCTGGGTCTCCCCAAGCACCTCCTCTGATCCTGCATTGGAGGAGGCGAAGAGTGCACCAAGCAATTAACCTCTTTCTGCTAATGAGCCTGAAGGTAACAGGGAAGTCACAGGAGGCTTGTCCCACATCCACCTGCAGTGGAAGATGTGAGGCTGGAGGGATCTCAGAGCCACCTCCACAGCTTGGTTAAGTAGAGCAAGTTTGATGGCAAAGTTCTGCCGAGCTTCTATTTGTTACCCAAACCCAGTGAGTTTAGGTGGCAATATGAGAAATTAGGACATGCTGTTCTTCATCAGACATGTTCCTAACAAGTTGTGGAGCTCTGGAAACCTCTCACTCATGTGGCTAATTGGGAGAGGAATTATTGAAGGTTCAACTCAAAAAGAAAGTTCCAGAGAAACTGGGAAAGCTGAAAGATGGCTCAAAGACTTCCTGAACTTACAGCTAAGCCTCTCCAAAGGGACATCGCTTGGGCGGTATAAGCACTCACATGTGGAACTCACAGTCAGAGAATGGTGAGGGTTGGAAGAGACCTCTACAGATCATCCAATCCAACCTGCCTGCTAAAGCAAGGGCACCCACAGCAGCTTGCCCAGGATCACAATGTCCAGGTGGGTTTGGAAGCTCTCCAGACAAGGAGACTCCACAACCTCTCTGGGCGGCCTGCTCCAGGGCTCCAGCACCCTCACACCAAACAAGTTTCTCCTCCTGTAGAGATGGAGCCTCCTGGGTTCCACTTTGCACCCATTGTCCCTTTTCCTGTTGCCAGGCAGCACCGAGAACCAGGAAAGCCCAACTAGGGCTCCCCATCCTCAACCAGGAGAGCCCAAACTTGAGTTGTTACCTGAGCAAAGTTGCCCATGGATCTGCAGAGCCCCAGAAACAGAGGTTATGTGGAGCTGAAGGTGACAGACTACCCACTTAGGCTTCTATAATCAGTTACCAAGCACCCTCTATTGCCCGCTGCTGCCAAGGTGACATCTCTCCTGCCTTACCTTTGGGAAGTGATGCTCACAGCCAGGGTGGACGAGGCAGTGGTGGTCCCATGGTGAGTTCCTCCTTAATTTAAATTAAAAAAGAGAGAAAGAGAGAGGCTCTTGCTGTGTCAGGGACAGACAGCAGCTCTGAGCGACCGGCACGATGCAGGCTGTGCAGCTCACAGCTGAAATGCCACCGTGGGGAGCAGGGCCAGGGCTCTGGGGCTAATTTTAGCCCCTCCAGGAGGTTTTATCTTACCACTTCCATTCTTGGAAAGTTCCTCCTGGGTAAATATAGAGAGGGGCAGTGAGGCAGGGGGAAGCTGGGACAGGTGCTAGAAGCTGCTCAACCCATCTGAGCAGGCCCAAAGTATTTGCCTCAACCTTTCCTTGCAGAAATCGCAAGGTAGGAGATGGTTTGAGTCTCCTGCCAGGGTAACACCTTCCCAGCCTATGTGTTCTGTTGGTTACTGACAATCACCCACACAGATTGATACAATCACAGAATGGTTTGGGTTGGAAGGGACCTTAAAGATCATCTAGTTCCAAACCCCTTGCTGGGAGCAGGGACACCTCCACTAGACCAGGTTGCTCAAAGCCTCATCCAGCCTGGTCTTAAATGCATCCAGGAATGAGGTGTCCACAACTTCTCTGGGCAACCTGTTCCAGTGTCTCACCACCCTCACAGCAAGGAACTTCTTCCTTACTTCATCCAATCTAAATCTCCCCTGCTCTAGTTTCATACCATTGCCCCTCTTAACCCCTCTCCCCTTCTCCTTTCCCTCTTCCAAAGCAATACATATATGACCATTGGTAACATCCAAAGCTGTTTGTTAAACACAAGAAGGAGAAGAGGTGCTGAAGATGATCCAGTTCTTGCCTGAGCTGCTACCTGGAGCTTCCCTCCCACACTAAACCACTGCTGTGGCTTCAGAAAATGAAGCAGAAAATTTCTCAGGGGTGAACACAACAGCACTGGGGCTGCCTTATCAAAAGCTGTCAGCTGGGAAGTGGGATCCTATTTTATCCACCTCACTTCAAACTTCTCCCAAACCCTTCAGTGGTGGAGTAGGAGTGGCCTGACAGTTGCTGGCAGCCTTATCAGTGGTGCTAGATAACGAGAGGGCAACCGAGCAGCAAAATCTCCACTGCTCCAAGGAGTAAAATGAGGGGGGCTCAGCCACACATTTGTGATGTCCCCCCCACTGCCACTACCATGCTGTTTGTGGTCACACTGTGGAAAGCAGAGAGAGCAGGAAAATGTTCAACACTGAGAGGTTTGACAATTTGTAGCTTCAGTTCCTCCAAACTGATAGGATCACAGAACAGTTCGGGTTGGAAGGGATCTTAAAGATGGGCAGGGACTATTTTCAGTAGACGAGGCTGCTCCAGACCCTGTCCAGCCTGGCCTTCAACATCTCCAGGTAGGGGGCATCCTCCCTGGTCAACCTGTTCCAGTGTCTCACCACCTTCTCTGTAAAGAATTCACTCAAATGCACTCAAAAATAGGTTGTTACTTAAAAAAAAAAAAAAAAAAAGATTACTATGACTGGAATTCTGGAGTAGGAGAAACATGGATAACCATGGGAGTACAAGTAGGAAATGCAGAGTTTGTTGAACATCAAGAAGCTGCAGCTTGGTCAGGCGCTGGAATAGGTTGCCCAAGGAGGTGCTGAAGTCACTGCCCTCGGACGTGTTTGGGCAGAGCACTTTGGGACATGGGTTAATGGCCATAGTGACATTGGACTCTGTGATCCTGGAGATCTCTTCCAGCTGTAACAATTCTATGATCCTATGAAATGTGAATAAACATGGGAGCAGGAGCAGGGAGTTCAGGGTTTGTTGAGCACCGAGGCACTGCAAGCACAGCAGGGCTACTGTGGCCAGAAAAGTGCAGCCTGGCTGGAACTCCTGTCAGCAAGAGGCAGGAACAGCAGCAGCAATTATCAAGACAAGTTATTTATAAGGAGGAAAGGAGGAAACAGACAGCAACACGAGTACACCTCAGAGCATGTGAAAGGAGGAAGCTGCACAGGAACCTACAGATGAAAGGGAAAGCCTTGAGTGGAAAATTGGATGCTAAACTGCATTTTTTTTGTTGTTGCTGCTGCTGTGCAGTTGTTACCTGAGAAATCTCAGACAAGAGCAGCTCTTGGCTGAGGAGCAGATTAAACTGAATACTAATGAAGCAAAACACATGAAGCACTCCACCCTCAGCTGGAAGGACAGGAACTGACAGGATCACCATGCTCCCTCAGCAGCCAAAGAAATATGTTCAGTCCATCCTGTGCCAACATCTCCATCAGCAGCTGGAGATACAGCCCCACAGGGAGCCCAAGGAGAGCTGACTGACAGGTCTGACCGACTTTCATAGAATGGTTTGAGTTGGAAGCAACCTTTGAAGATCATCTAGTCCAAACTTCATGCCATGGGCAGGGTCACCTTCCAATAGACCAGGTTGCTCCAGGTCTCATCCAATCTGGCCATGAACACCTCCAGGGAGGGAACATACACAACCTCCCTGGGCAACCTGTGCCAGTGTCTCTCCACCCTCACTGTGAGGAATTTCTTCCTAATCTCCAGTCTAAATCTCCCCTCTTCCAGCTCAAACTCACTTCCTCTCATTCTGTCCCTGCAAGTCCTTGTAAAAAGTTACTTCCTAGCTCTCATGTAGTCCCTTTCAGGTACTGTAAGGCTGCTGCAAGGTCTCCATGAAACCTTCTCTTCTCCAGCCTAGACAGTCCCGATTCCCTTGGCCTGTTCCCATACAGGAGGGGCTCCAGCCCTCTGACCATCTTTGGGTAAGCTTCCCAGGGAAATCTGAGGAATTGAGAGAAACCTTCACCTCCTGCCCCAGGTGAAGCAACTCCTTCATCATCTCGCTGTTATTTGGGGGAGAACTGAAGGGCAGAAGGACATTGTTCAAGACCAGGTTGGACAAGGCCTTGAGCAACCTGATCTAGTGGAAGATGTCCCTGCCCACAATGGGTGGGTTGAAACTGGATAATCTCCAGGGTTCATTTCAATCCAAACCATTCTATGATTGTGTGAGTGCCAGTCAAGAAGTTTTTTGGGGAAGGTAAATCCTGTCCAAGGGAGCTGCTTCCATTAAAGGGATTATTGTTCTTAAGGCAGCTGAAAGGAGGTAATAAGCTTGCTGATTTAAGGCTGCTAAGCGTCCTGGTTTAGAAGTTTACTTCTGAAGAGCACCAATAAATCACGGAGCAGAGATTAAGGAGTTACCACCACTCCTCAAGGCTGGAAACACAGAGTTACTGTGTGGGGCTGCTTCTGATTCCTGCCTCTAGAACTCTACAGAACAGCCAAACCGCAGCAAAGCCTTGAACCTCCTGTCCGTGCTGACCACAACAGCTGCTCACAGCAGCTCTCAGCTCTCCCAGCTGCCTGTTCTCCTGGCCACCTTCTCAGCACCCAGCTGGGAGCTAGCTCCAGCAGCAATGTGATTCAGATGTTACTCACAAGAGGGCACAAGGAACTTCTGCTCACCATCCCTCACCTGCACTGCACAGCCAGCAGCGCCCAGGGCCCCTTCTTAGGTGCTTCCCAATTCCTGGGTGTGTTAGCGCCCTAAATATGCAGTGAGAACTGAAGGAGGTATCCAGGAACAGTTCCTTCTCTTCCGCTAGCTGCAGTTCCTTGAGGGATTTATCAGCGTCAGAGCCCCAGAAGTTTGGTGGCATTCCCTCCCTCCTCCAGCTGACTTCCAGGAGCCCCTATCCTTTGAGATTCAAGGGCATGCTGGAGCCAGTGGCTGTGAACTGATGTGAGAAGATAGACTCCTAGAATCATTCTCTTTGGAAAAGACCTTTCAGATCATCAATATTAGAAAAGACCTCAAAGATCATAAAGTCCAACTATTAACCCAGCACTGCCAGGTCACCACTAAACCATGCCCCTCAACAACACGTTTCAAAACCATGGAGATTTTTCCAGGGATGGGGACTCCACCACTGCCCTGAGCAGCTGGGGCCAGGCCTTGACAACCCTCAAGGGGAAAAAAAAAAAAAAAAAAAAAAAAAAGTTCCTCTTGTTCAACCTAAACCTGCCCTGGGGCAACTCGAGACCATTCTCTCCTGTCCTATCACTTGTTCTTTGACAGAAAAGACTGACTTGGGGCCTGGAACATCGCTGTGAGGAGGAAAGGCTGAGAAGCCCTGGGGCTGTTAAGCCTGGAGAAGAGTATCCCCAGAAGGGATCTGATGAATGCTCAGGAAGAGCTAAAGGGGGGCACAAGAGGATGGGCCCAGACTCCCCTCAGTTGTGCCCAGTGATAGGACAAGGGACACAAAGTGCAACTGAGGAGGTTCCATCTGGAGATGAGGAGAAATTTCTTTGTCGTGAGGGTGCCTGAGCCCTGGAGCAGGCTGCCCAGAGAGGTCATGGAGTCTCCTTCTCTGGAAACTTTCAAGACCCATCTGGATGAGTTTCTGTGTGACCTGGCCTAAATGGTCTTGCTTTGGGAGGGGGGTTGGACACTTGAGATCTCCAGAGGTCACTTCCAACCCCTACCATTCTGTGATTCTATAATTGTTTGGTACATACCTCCAATGAACTTCACTGCTCATTATTTTTACTCAGCAGAAGTTATTTGCTGAGACCTGCTGAAAACCCACATTTTAGCAGTACTCCTATGATGCCTCTGAATAGAAGCTGCCCCCTCAAAGCTCAAGCTGGCTTCCAGAGGGAAGTTTTAAGTCACCCTCAGCAAAGATGCTGTCAGACAGACAATGACTGTTCCCCAAACGTGAATTACAGCTTTATCAACTCCAGCCAGTGTTAATGCTAATAATCCAATTAAAGACGAGCAGGGTTCATTTAGGGAAATTAAAGACTTCACTGAAAACATTAACAACTTTTAAAATTAGCAAGGAGGGCAAAAAGGCTTTTGAAACGTCTGGGGACTTGAGAATACCCAAGTGTCAGGGCTAGTTTTTGCCTTAATACATAGCAGATTCCCCAGTCAATCCCCACCTGCCTCCAAACTCCTTTCAGGGAGAGAGGCAGAAGGTCTCCCTTCAGCCTCCTCTTCTCCAGGCTGAACAACCCCAGCTGTCTCAGCTCCTTCTCGCCAGACCTGTTCTTCAGACCCTTCACCAGCTTTGTTGTCCCTCTCTGCACACACTGCAGCCCCTCCCTGTCCTTCTTGGAGTGGGTAGCCCAAAACTGAACCCAGTATTCAAGGTATGGCCTCACCAGTGCTGAGCACAGAGACAATCCCTGCCCTGGTCCTGCTGGCCACACTATCTTCAGTCAGCTGTCAACCAGCTGTCAACTTCCACAGCCTTTTCCACTGGCCACTTTCCAGCCACTCTGCCCCAAGCCTGAAGCACTGCATGGAGTTGTGATCTGAGTGCAGGACCCAGCACATGGCATTACTGAACCTCAGCAGGGACAGGGTAAGAAGACCTGGGTTTATCCCCTGGGCACAGTGTCCTTCCACTCTCCAGCTGCTAAGAGAGAATTCAGGATGGCTAGTATTTAGGATTAAAGGTCTGGTGTTGAACTGACCTGAGTAAAACAGCTTCTGAATCTCCTGTTGACCCTCGCTGTTCTTCCCCGAGTCACAGAATGATTTGGGTTAGAAATCATATTAAGGAGCATTTACTAAGTCACATCCCTGTCACTCAACTCCCCCACCTCCCATGGAGAGCTTTAAAACCCCCATAACACTTATTTTAACATTAATTACTAAAATTGCCTGCTCTGCTTTGCCAGGCAGAGATTGAATCCATTTACATGAGCTCACCAATCCAAGGGCCAGCCTGAAGCATTTTGTAGAGCTTTATAAACATTAAATTAACTGAACTCACCTCATTTCTCTATGTTCTGTGCACCTAAACTGCAGGCTTTGACTGGTACTGCATGGGTGTATTAAAGCATCAGCTCCAACCCTGGTTATGGACATCAGGCATATTCTGCACTTGGGAGTCTCCTTCTTCCTTGAGTGACCTCCCACTTTACTTGACCTTGTATTCCAAAAGGAAAAAACAAACAAACAAACAAAAAAACCCCTTATTTGACTATCAAAGTTATGGTTGAAAAGAACGGGATAGAAGAGCATTTTTCAGTGATGCTATCAGCAGACAAACTGGTCCTCCTTCACTCAAAAGCTACCAGAAAAACATCCCTTCACCTGCTACCACATGAGGCACCCAAAGGTCAGACTCAACTACTTACAGCAGGCTGGGAGAAAACTCTTGCTGCTCCTCAGAGTGCTTCTGAAGTCAGCCTGTGGACAGACAACCAGGGGTGAGGGACAGCTCTGCAAGAAGAAGAAAACTCTACAAAGGTGTTTTGTTTTAATACACAAAGAAGAATTTATTTACCACAAAATTATCAGGGCAAGAAAGTGCACAGAAGATAGAAAGATCTAACACATCTCCATCAGTCTGAGTAGCTGGAGCAGGACAACTGTGTTAGAGAGCTGCAGAGGGACTTGTTACAAAGGCCTGGTGGGACAGGGCAAGTGGTGATGGCTTCAATCTGGAAGAAGCTGATTTGAGATTAGACACTAGGAGGAAATTCATCCCCATGAGGGTGGCGAGACACTGAAACAGGTTGCCCAGAAAGCTGTAGAGGCTCCAAGTCTGGAAGTGTTCAAAGTCAGGCTGGATGGGGCCTTCAGCAACACGATCATAGAATCACAGAATGTCAGGGGCTGGAAGAGGCCTGGGAAGATCAAGTACCAGGAGATCTAGTAAAAGGAATCCTTTGTACTAGATTATCTTTAAAGGTCTTTTCAAACCCAAACTGTTCTATGATTAGGTTTGGTGGTTTTAAAGATACTGAGCAGCCTATCTAAAACCAGTGAGGTCACCCAGCTTCTCTTCTGGGTGGGAAGAGAAAAGAGAAGGAAAGGCAGAAGGAAAAAAGGGAAGAGAAAGGAGGAGAAAATAAAAGAGAGAAGGAAGGAGGAGATAAAAAGGGAGGTGGGGAGGGAAGAGAAGGAAGCAAGAAAAAGAAGTGGCATCACACTTTTAAGATAAGCTCCACTACTCAGGAGTCTTTAATTGACTTCACACTTTGAAGTGTGAAGTTCTGCTTTGTGTTTAACCACCAGACAGACAAGTCACTTACTTTAAAAAGGTATTTATTTTTTTCATAGGGAATAAAAATAAATTGTGATACAAGTGAAAGGATGGAACAAATACATCTAGAGAAAGAAGACACAGTGCTCCTCTAACCACAGGACAGTTTCAAGCAGTGCATTCACTAAATGTTGGAGGTGTCCACAGCCAGCGCAGCATATCCACAGACACAGCATTTCACCACCCACGGCTGTACACAACCCTCCCTCAGAGGTTACACCACCATCACCAGCAGCAATTGACTGGCACAAACAGCACAACACAGCAGTCTCACACACCTCTGGGTAGGTTCTGACACACAGGCAGTCTGTGGGTAGCAGGACAGGTATGTGCTGGGTCATGCGTGGCTGGATCCAGTGCTATGAGTTATTCCAGTAGTATTCAACACAGACACACATCCACAGAGAAACAATAGGAGCAGATGGAGGTCATCAAGTAACCTACCCTCCTTCTGCATTGATTCTGAGCTCACAGATGCCAAAAGGGCACAGGGCCACATCTTGAAATACTTGCCCTAGTTACACCAACTGCAGTTGGCACCCACCTGGCTGCTTACAAAAACACAGACACTAGCACCCGACTCGAGGCATTTCTCAGCCAATTCATCAGGTGCTGTGGATTGATTACAACAAAGCTATTACATTCAGAACAGATTCTTCTCCTACTCCACACCCAGGCAAGGGAAGTGCCTCTGTGTAGTAGGGACAGTGTGTAAACTCTGTTAGGTCCAGAAAAAGAATGACCCCAGTAGTGGGATGGGGAGAAGAGCAAATAGACACACCTGGAGGAGTTCTGGTCACTTGTGAATCGTCATCACTGAACAGGGCTAAGAAATGATCCCTTTGGGAGAGCATCCAGCAGGCACTGACCTACCCAAAGACCAGTTTTGCCAGGCAGGGAACTACAGGGTTGTCTGGCACAAGAGCCCTTGGAACTGCTTTCCCTGCAAGTGCTACAGATTTGTGAGGTCTAGGAGTACTTCCTGAGCACCTACTAGGGCTTAGCACCTCCAAAACCAATGGAAACAAGATGCAGGGCACGTCAGCATGGAGATTTCCACCTTTAACCCAAGTAGAGATCCTGTGAAGTTCTGCAAGCCTTTGGCTCCCAGCAAATCTGAACAGGGCTTGAGCAGCTCAGTGAAGGCAAATGAAGCAAACCACCTACCTACAAGCAGCTCTCCTCCTCTACCCTAGCCAGGGCAGGAAGTACCAGTAAGCACCCACCTAGCAGGTGGATTTTTCTCCACAGCACTTAAATGAAAGGCATTTACTAAGACCAGGAAGGAAATGTGCAGCTCAAAGTCTATGATGCCCACATGCTCTGAGAAGCTGCTTCTCCTCTCCCATCCAAGAGTAGTCAACCAAGAACTCCACCTAGGGGCAAACCCATGATTCCCTTTTTGTCTGAACACAAACAGCACTGATTGGATTTGCTCTACCACAGGCAACAACAGCAAAACAAAATACAGTTTAAGAATCCAGCACTGGGAAGTTCACATTAAGACATCTGAAATGAGAAAGTTCCAGGAGCTCCTTCTTTTACTCCAAAGAGGAGATTTAAACAGAGTATTACAGGCACTTGCCCACAGCATATATAGCAAGACAGACACTATGTAGAGGCATGAAACTATCAGAACGGGGAGCATCTTGATAAAAGACACAGGAAAGATTCAGACAAAGAGTCCACCCACAGCAAAAAGAATCCCTGCTCCCTCCCAGTCCTCCCAGGTGGAGGAAACAAAGTGGAGAGCAACAAGTTGCACTGTTCCCTTTACAGCTCCAAATCAAACACAGTATTTGCGACTTACAAGGCAGGGAAGGAATAAATAAGTTAGAGGAACTTTTCACTCACACATACAGAAGATTCCTACAGAAGAGCTTTTGCTTTGACACTTTTAGGGAACACATAATCCAGTCAATAACAAGTGAGTCCTGTGAGGCTGTGGGAAGCTGATACTGGCTCAGCAGACACCTGAGGACATGCTGCAGTTCTCCACACAGCTTCTCATTTTGGTCTTAAAACACCCAAGAGTTCCCATCAAAACTAAAAAGAAAAAAAAAAAAAGAAAAAAAGAAGCTTCCAGCTAATCAGTTTTCAAAGACATAATCTCATGGAAATCCAGGAAACCCTGGATTGCAGCTCTAAACATATACAGCACCAGCAGGAATGATTTTTGGGATGTTGTAGACTTTGCAACACATTAGATCCAAGAGGTTTAAAAAGACAAGGTCACTGCCTTGGGGTTCAGGGTTGGGGTTTTTTTGTGGGTTTTTTTTTTGGCTAGATTTTGCATTTCAAAGTATAAAACCATCCCTTGGTTTGTTGCTGAAGTCAAAAGCAGCAAGACTACTACAAGCTTACTGAAGCTTTCAGTGCATGGAGCAGTCTCTTCATGGTTACATGCATCTGTAGCAAAACTGCAGTCAGGAAGGATTTGTGGAGGTGTCAGAGTCACTCTTTAGGGATAAGCAGAGATGATTCTGCTTCGGTGCAGGTGGTCTGTGGTAACTCCAAAGGGAAGGTGTAAACATTCAGAGAAACCTCCTGTAAAATGTTTTTAGACAACCACTGACTGCTAAACAATTTAGACAGGCCAACAGTTAAAATGTTCTGCAATCCTACATCTCTGATTTTCATTAGAGAAGGCATTAAAAAAGAGAAACAGAACAGCTACAAAAACTGGTCCTAAAAAATGCCTGGTTTGGTCTCATTTAGCAGTTGTGAGTTCTCTAAGCAGCTGTCACACTACACCTAGAAAGAAAAGACAGGGTTGATCAATCTGTCCTAACAAGCAGGTTCCAAAGCGCAGATGCAACTGAGCTTTGACACTACCAAGAGGCAAAGAGAAATAATTTCTCCAGCACCCTCCAGTGGCAATCTCCAGCAGATTCTGTCCCTGGGTACATAGAGCAGGTTGGTTTAGGGTGCATTTAGGGTATGTAGATGTGGCCAACTCAGATGGCTGCTGGACCATCTAACTTCATGCTAGGAGCTTAGCAGGTGTCTGTTTAGGACCAGAGAGACTCAACAGCAGACCTTCATTTCAGATTAAGAAAAGAGGCACCCAGCAGCGTGCAGCCTTCAAACTAAACCACAAAGCTGTTGTATGAGGCAGTATTTTTGAGATGGACCCACAGGAAAAAGTTCAAACATCTCCTGCTTAAGCGTATCTGGTTCAGGATTGCATGTGCTGAGTTGTGGAATCAGTAACTTGATGTAGTTCTCTCACTCCTCCCTTGAAAATAACTATTTCACTTGCTTTAAAGGCTGAAAAACCTGCAACATTAAATCCCAAGTTCCTCCGTGCCACTCCAGGCAGTGAAGGATCTCTGTGTTCCCTGGTACTGCCCTTTTGCCTTGGGTTTGTCAAGATGCTTAATAAAAGGCATCATTTTCTTACCCCAAGTGAGACACTCAAGGGAGTTTTGGGGCTTTTTCTTTCTGACTTCATCTACTGCATTTTATGATGCTCCATTGGACTATTTCTGCTTCTTACTGTAGATCAGGATAGCTAGTTAACCTTGGAAGAAAGCAGAGAAAGATCCTGAATCAAGCTGCACAAAGGGACTCTCACATAGAAAACCTGTGTTTCAGGTCTAATGGTAGCACCCCATTTAAACAACAGGATCCAAAAGCCAGCAATAAAGCAGCTAGAATCAAGCTGCACAAAGGGACTCTCACATCTACAGGAGTTTGTCCAGAAGAAGTGCTGGGCCTTCCTGGGCCATCACCTCCCTGGAGAGCCCTCAGTTCTTCACCAGATCTCTACATAAATGGAACATCCAACACTGTTTTCAAGCTGCAACTCTGAACTAGTATCTCCAGCTAAGGCTGCTGCAGTTTGTACAGACCAAGTAGCATTAAGAAGCACCAGAGCCAAATCCAGGATGGCGCACGGCCACGAGCAAGGATATCTACTTCTCATTCCAATAAGGGAACATCCCTTAGTACCACCTTCATGGAATGCAGAGTTCATTGCCATAAGATCTGTTGCTCACATCAACACATCCTGACAGATAAAGCATCTCTAAGGTTCATGTATTTCAACATTCACTACACTCAGTCTGGAACATGAAGTCACCATTTTAGGCCCCATGTCAATACCAGGACATACCTCACATTGCTTCATGTATGGCTGTGAGGAAACCACACTGGTTCTAGTTTGGAACTAAGAGTTCTTCCCTTGCTTTAGCTTAACCAAGATAAGACACGAGAGAAACAAAAGCCCTGTGTAATTTTTCCTTCTCTTTTCTGAATCAAAAATCCCTGTGTCTCAGGTTGTACCTTCTGGGGCTCTACTGCTTGCTGCACCCTCACCATCAGTGAATGAGGTCCATAAAAGCTTACTCTTTGAAAGGTCTGCTTAGAAAGAAGCTACTAAACTCAGGGGGATCTGCAAAGATCCTGGAGAAGCTGGCAGCAGGTAAAAACCTTATTTAAAATTACTGACTCCAACAAAGACCAAATACTGCACTCTACAGACTACACCAATAAAATCAGGAGGTTAGGTGGTTGGACATCAAACTGGTCTCAGTAAAAAGGCACAGGGGGGTTTGGTTTTGTCTGACAAATCTGCATAGGAACCAAAAGACAAATCAGTTCTGTCACAAGGTGAGGGTCCATGCACAGGCTCACTCACAGCTAAAAGAAAGGATGGGATTGTTTTTTCTGTCATTTCAAGATAAGCTAATTTTTTTTTTAAGCATTTTAAGATGGTCTTGTACCATAAGGAATAAATCGGTTGCATTTTTCTTCCTCCTCCTCCTCCAGTAGTTCCTAAGATTTCCTTCAGCTTGAAGCACCAATTCTGGCAGGCAAACCTTAAGCACACCTTGTGTGCCCACTGAGAAACGAGGTTCACACCAACTCAGAGTGGCCTTCAGGGCAGCTCCTCATCATTTCAGCTGCCAAACGATGCAAACCAACCCAAGTGCAGACTCTTTTCCACAGGAGCACAGCTCCCTGCCAACACACCTACCCACAGCTCTCACGGGTTAGGGATCTCCATCCTGGTGGGGGCACAGCTCCCCCACACCTCACCACAAGCATCTGGTGCATTGGGTGCAGTACTGAGCTGGTCAGTGGTGCTGCAGCTTTCCATCCTTAGCTTCTGGGCCTAAAACCTCAATGGAGTCATTAAGATCACGGAGGTCCTCCTGGTGATGGGACAGGTTGTCCTTGTGCTTTTGGTCCCCATCTGAGAGAACATCCATGTCCCCTTCTGAAGCACCGTTGCTCAAGACAGGAGGTGGGTCCCCTTCGTAATCCTGAGGAGTGTTGAGCATTGGGGTTTTGGAAGCAGCACGTCCTCCTTTTGGTAAGGAGCAAGCTTCACTGGCCAAAGGACCATCAAGGAAAGGAAGTTTCTATATAAATTAAAAGACAGAAAACCCCATCAATGGTAGGTTTTGTTCCCAGTTGTCAGGGACAGGCAAAACCCAACTGTCAACACCAACAGCTCTGTGCCAGTGTCTCTTCAGCTCTGTTATCCACACAGAACCTTACATGACTCGAGGTATTCAAAACATGAGTACATGTGGCACTTTGGGACATGGTCATGGAAGTTGGATAGAAGGCTGGACTTGAGAATCTTAAGAGGTCTTTTCCAACCTTAATGGTTCTATGACTCTACATTTGAGCAACCTGGTCTAGTGGATGGTGTCCTTGCCCACAGCAGGAGGGTTGGAACTAGATGATCTCTAAAGTCCCTTCCAACCCAAACCACTCTGCGATCCTATGAATTCGATACAACCATCACTGTTTAAGTCATAACACTAAAGGTTTCAGCATTCACATCAACCTGGCAAAGGACACTGACAGGTCTTTCCATGGTGTATGTGTGGATGACTCATTCACTACTGCATTTTTAGGGGCTTCTTTGTGGTTTGTGGTTGATGTTTTGTTTATTTGTGGTTCTAGGCTGGGAGTAGTTTGGTTTGTTGTTGGTTTCTGTATACACAGAAAGGATATTCCAAGTAGGGATTTAAGCATTAAAAAAAGCCACTTTCATATTACTTGAGAGAGGGGAGGGCAGAAAGCAGGCCTGTTCTTTTCTTCTCCCTTGAAGTTTGCTGTGAGTGGAGGTGAAATTCAGATGTTCTTTTAACAGCTCTTTCATATACAGAAGTAGAATATCCTGAGCCTGCTACAGGATCTGGCCAATCAAATCTCATCTTTTACTTAGCAGATAAGAATTAGAGTGAATCAAATCTATTATAGCAACATCATGGAATCATTTTGGTTGGAAGAGACCTTTCAGATCAAGTCCAACCCTCAACCAGCACTGCCAGGTCACCACCAAACCATGTCCCTCAGCATCACATCTCCATGGGTTTGAAAGCCCTCCAGGGATGGGGACTCCACCACTGCCCTGGGCAGCCTGAACCAGGCCTTGGCAACCCTCAAGGGGAAGAAATTTTTCCTCATGTCCAGTCTAAACCTTCACTAGAGCAACTTCTGGCCATTTCCTCTTGTCCTATCATTTGTTCTTGGGAGAAGAGACCAACCCCACTTGGTTCCAATCTCCTTTCAAAGAGTTGCAGAGAGCCAGAAGGTCTCCCCTCAGATGCCTTTTCCCCAGGCTGAACAACCCCAGGTCCCTCAGCTGCAGCTCACCAGCCTTGTTGCCTTGTTCTCCAGACCCTTCGACAGCGTTGTTGCCCTTCCCTGAATATGCTCCAGCCCCTCAGTGTCCCTCTTGGAGTGAGTGGCCCAAAACTGACCCCAAGATTTGAGTTGCAGCCTCACCAGTGCCCAGAGCAGAGGCACAATCAAGTCCCCAGTCTTGCAAGCCACACTATTACTTGTTCAGGCCAGGATGTTGTTGGCCAAAAGGCCATCTAAGCACTCTGCTGACTCATCTTCAGCCACCAACTTGCCCAGGGCCTTTTCCACCAGGTAGTTTTCAGCCACTCTGCACCAAGCATGCAGGGTTCACGGGGTTGTAACAATCTAAATGCAGAACCCAGGCCTCACTGAACCTCATCCCATTGATCCAGCCTGGTCACATCCCCTTGGAAAAGCCTTACTACCCTCCAGCAGATCAACACTGCCCCCCAACTTGGTGTCATTTGCAAACTCAGTGAGGCTGCCCTCAATCCCCTGACTCTGCCCAGCTTAGCCCAGCATGCTGAAGCAACAGCTCAGTGCCAGACTCCAATCCCAGCCATACTTGCCAAAACCATTAAGTGATTTTCAGTATCATTAAGACCCAGGGCTTACGTTTTCCAGCTCAGATGCATTGTCCTCCAGTTTCATCTTCTGGCTCATGCAGCTGAGCAGGTGATCCAGCACAGGCTGTTTAGGGTGCATTCCTTTGTCAAAGCGATTGTACATCCCACACCAAAACCTCAAGGGCAAGGCAAGAAAAAAAGAGAATTAGGCAGGTACTTGGGTGCTGCTGGCCAACAAAAAGATGCTGGTTAAGAGAAAAATAGTATTGCAAAAAATTAAGATTAAGTCATGAAGTCTACAACACTGCCACAGCCTGGGGGCATCAAATTCGGTCTCAGTGAGCAAATCAAAGTTAAAAAAAGTAATAAAAATAAAATCTGAGGATTTAAGCATTTCTGGTTTGTGTTCCACCCTTCAGAGAGATGAACCTGAGTTTGTTCATCACTTTGTGCCTGAGCTCTAATTTTCCTTCTCACGGGAAGAAACTGCTGTTGGAAGTTGTATTTTTATTCCCCTCTTTCTGTCACTTCATTCACTTAAGAGAAACATGAGTTGACTTTTTTTCAAGGAAAGGAGATGTCTGGACAACCCTGAAGCTGTACCTGAAACTGTCTACTCCCAAATACCATCTTGGTTTTGTTGATCCCTCATACACCTCCTGCTCTGTCACTGAGAGCCTCTCCTCCTCACACAGCACAAAACAAAAAGACACTTTATTCTGTAACAGACTCCCTGGAGGTTTGGGCAGTTTACATTTAAGCTCTCAGTTTCTCCCATCTTCCTACTTATATGAATGTCTTTGCCCAATGGTAGCCACACAGCACTTAAAAAAACATTTCCATCCCTCTTTTCCTCAGCAGGGATCAGGAGTGAGCCAAGGAAGAATTAACCACTGCAGCTGTAACACCCTGGGCAAGCAGTGACATGGCAACAAGAAATCTCTCTTGTGAACATCACCCTGACTGAAAGTCCTCTTGGAAAGGCTTCCTTAATGTATCTTTAAAAGGATGAAAGGAGGAACTTTAACCATAATCTAACCTATGATGGAAACTGGACAGAGAAATCAGGAGGTGTAGAGGGTGTCTACATCTGAAGTTCATCTTTTCCTTACCTCATTCTTAACACCAAAGAAAACTGATTTTATATGACAATAGCTGCACCATCCCCTCAGTCTGAGTGAGGAATGGAGTGGAAAGGTAAACCAAACCAAGCTCATCAGGGAAAATGTATTCCATGAAACCCGAGTCTATATTAGAAGGAAAGAAATGCCACCCTTCCTTCTGCCCCTGCTTAAATAAGCAACTTACTGGAAACTGAAAGGTAGAGTGTTTGGCTGAAGGTCTTTGTAAGCTGTAAATCCTCTGTACAAAGGATTTCTGAATTCCTGCTTCTTCTGCAAGAGGAAAGGCCACAGAGAATGGGTCTTCTCAAAGATTCTGTCAATTACAAATAACATCTAATCACTAAAAAGAGAAGTTAAGTGGATTAAGAAGGCCAGTTCTTCCAAGCAGTTAGATTGAGGGAGTCAAGGATTATTTTTATACAGCATGTGATTAATTTCATCAACATGAGATCATAGTATCAGACTGATTAGGGTGGGAACGGACCTTTCAAAGTCATCTAGATCAATCATCCTGCAGTCTTCAGGGACATTTGCAACTAAAGCAGGTTGCTCAGAGTCCCAAACAACCTCAGCTGGAATGTTTCCATGGATGGTGCATCTCCTGTCTCTAAGGGCAACCTGGGCCAGGGTCTCACAACCCTCAGGGTCAGACATTTCTTCTTTAGACCTAGATATACCCCTAAAGAATATACAGCCATTTAAAATGGGCACTACCCAGTCCAAAAAGAGGTATCTGCAAGTTATGGAGGTCCAAATTAAACCATCTGAGATGACTTGTATTCCCAAAGTTATTATTTTTTCTTCACATTGCAGAACATGAGCCTCTACTGACAATGTTATCCTTAATGAATCTACAGTGACATTAAAACCACAAAGAAACACAACCTGCCCTTTTTTTCTGACATTTCAACCAACAGCGAGGGTGTGGAGACACTGGAACAGCTTGCCCAGAGAGGCTGTGGGTGCCCCTCTGGTGCCTGGGCCCTGGTGGCCTTCACCGTCTTGTTGGATGAGGTCTTCAGCAACCTGGTCTAGTGGGAAGTGTCCCTGTCCACGGCAGAGGGTTGGAACTGGAGGATCTTTACAGTCCCTTCCAACCCAAACCATTCTAGGAGCATATGAACCAATCCTGCTGGCTTCCAACTCACTTCAGATCCTCCCGCTCCTTGTGACAGGTCCCC
Organism: Eubucco bourcierii; assembly: GCA_013396675.1. NCBI lineage: Eukaryota > Metazoa > Chordata > Aves > Piciformes > Ramphastidae > Eubucco > Eubucco bourcierii. The sequence continues at coordinate 30,118 of VWZE01025956.1, read as the reverse complement.
AGGAAGTTGCCAAACTGGCAGGAGTAGACATGGTCGTGGATTTCAAGGAGGAAGCGCTCACTGAACTCAAAGGCGCAGGGGAACTGCTGCATGAGCTGCCAGACGCATTCAATGAACTGTGTGAAGACAGGAGACACCTCTTTGGGGTCACCATCCAAATGGCCACACCTGCAGAGATGCAAACAACACAAGGTGAAATCTTACAGCAGAGAAAGAATCCCCTTGACATTAAACATCATATTTCTCTAGGTAAATATAAGAGGTAATTCAAGGTGAAATCCCTCCTAGGTACAGGCTACCTGGCCTGGAAGTGCTGAAGGCCAGGCTGGATAAAGTCATGAGCAACCTCTTCTAGTAGGAGGTGTCCCTGCCCGTGGCAAGAGGGATGAACTAGACTATTTTTAAGGTCCCTTCCAACCCAAACCATTCTAGGAATCTATGAAGTACAGGAATGACAGAATTTTTAATCTGCCTGAAGAACAAAGGTCAAATTAGGTTTGAGCATCTATACTGGGCTCAAGTTTATGCTTTCAACCTGGTAAACATCCTGAAAAACAACCAGCTGAGGTTTTCTCCCTGAAACGACTAGCACAGAATGACCAAGTCTTGCCAGAACATTATTACTCCTCATGTAATGTGTGGACATGGCAGTTCAGCAGGACATAGTTTAATGGCCATGGTAGTGTTAAGGTGATGGTTGGAGTCAACCTGAGAGCTCTTTTCCAGCTGAAACAACTCTGTGATTCTAATGACTGATTTTATAGGTAGGCACACACTCAAAATTCAAGCAATTTGTTCTGCCAAGTAGCAAGAGGAGCAGTGAATGAATAACCACAGCAGACACTGGCTTTATGTCACCAACTCAAATATTTCCCAGATCTTCCCTCCTCTGTCCTGTATCTCATTTACATTTGATGTGGGAGCACATGAAGTTGCAACACTGAGTTCCCTAGCCTTCACCCAGACACCACAACCAAGACAAGACACAGTTCCTACCTGTGGGAGAACTTGTGGCCCATTGCAATCCACTCCTTTTCTATGAGGATCTGTTATTTCAAATCAGAAAGGGGAAAAGAGCATTACTTGGTTTAGAAGCAGCAAAATAAAGCCTTAAACTCTAAAAAGCTTACAAGCAATGCTGTTAGTAGTCAGCAGAGACATCTGCAGCCTAACCTGCAAAGGTTCCAGGGATGGAGCAGCTACCACCTCTCGGGGAACCTGTGACAGGTTCTCACCACCCTCAAACGCTTTTCTTCTCTCCAGTCTGAGTCTCTCTCCATCCTGTCACAACAGGCCTTGCTCAAAAGTCTGTCCCTAGCTTTCTAGTGGCTCACCAAATCCTGAAAGGCCACCAGGTCTCCCTGAAGCCTTCTCTTCTCCATGTTGAACGACTCCAGCTCTCCCAGCCTGGCCTCAGAGCAGAGGGTTTCCTGACCTCCCATGGTTGCTGTGGTCTCCTTTGACCCAGCTCCAAGTCTGTTGTGCTTAGGACTCCAGAGCTGGCCTCAGCACTGCAGGTGGAGTTCCAGTAGAGTGGACAAACAAACATTAATCTTAGTTCCTGATCCTAACCAAAAAAAAAATCTTCCTTAGCTCATACAGAATCATCCAGAGGGAAACTCCAGGCAAGGTGTGTCTTGCTGTGATGTAATTTTAATTGTTATAAGACTGCAGTGTAGTCTGGGACAAACAATAAGAAAACAGGCACAGACTGCAAGGAAACAGACCTAACAGTGCCACACACCAGACATGGTAAAATTTGTTCTGATTTCAGGGTTTTAAGGAACTCCTTTGAGCAAGGGCTCAGGAGAGTCGGTCTGTCATGGATTTAGCAAGTGGAGAAGACAGACAAGAGCACAGACTGTACTGTATTTATGCAGCGATGGTTTCAAGTATGAACAAGGCTGCAGCAGAAGCAAACTTATCTGTAATGGTTTTAAAAAAGGTCTTAAATGAATCATACAATCCTAGAAATGTTTTTGGTTGGAGAAGACCTCTAAAATCATCCAACCTTCAACCCAATACCACCATGGCTGTTAAATCATGTCCCAAAGTGCCATGTCCACGTTTCTGAACCACCTCCAGGGATGGTGATTCCACGATCTCCCTGGGCAGCCTGTTCCAGTGCCTGACCACTCTTGCAGGAAATAATTTTTTCTTAATGTTCAATCTAAACCTGTCCTGGGGCAATTTCAGACCATTTTCTCTCATTCTATTACCTGATACTAGGGAGAAGAAACCAATTCCAACCTCACTCCAATCTTCATTCAGGGAGTGGTAATGTGGTCTCCCTTCAGCCTCCTTTACTCCAGGCAGAACGACCCCAGTTCCCTCAACTGCTTCTCACCAGCCCTGTTCTTCAGACCCTTCCCAAGCTTTGATGCCCTTCTCTGGACCTGTTCCAGCTCTTCAATGTCTTTCTTGGAGCAAGGGCCCAAAATGGAAGCCAGGAGTCAAGATGTGGCCTCCCCAGTGCCTACCAGAGAGGCACAATCGCTTCCCTATTCCTGCTGACCACACTATTGCTGATCCAAGCCAGGATGCTGGTGGCACATGGGCATGTTCTGGCTCATGTTCAGCCACTGCCAATCAACACCCCCAGGTCCTTTTCCACCGGTCATTTTGCAGCCACTCTGCCCCAAGCCTGAAGCACTGCATGGGGTTGTGACGACCCAAGTGTAGGACCTGGCACTTGCTGCACAGATTTTGCACAATACACAGGGTTGATGCTATCCTGTGCACAGAAACAAGTTCACCCAATTGTAAGGCCTATCAGATGAGAGATTATTTACTGCAAAACTTCAACGACCACTTCTTCACCACTTTTTGGTGGACTGCTGCCAGAGCTCTGTCCATTGCTCACTCATCTCTTCCTGCAGTGTCTCGTTAGTGGTTCTCAAGTGGACATTCAAGGAGACAAAGGTTTGGGACATGTAGATCAACTGCTGTTGGGTTGTGCTGCTGCTGTTCAGAGCAATTACAGTTGGTTTCTAGAATCAAAGCTGGGTATATATAGGTCACTCACTGCTTGTGGTCAGGAAACAGCCTGAAACATTTAATTAGGGTCTGTTTACATTACATATCCAGGAAGTGCCTTTTATTTTTGGCATTCCAACACGGGTGTCCTTACCATGAAGCCTTTGAAAGTCCTGTAGAAGGGATCCAAGAGGAGGCCAGCCAGGGAGCAGACCTGTGCCGTGCGATCCCACCCATCGGAGCAGTGCACTAAGACGCTGGCTTTTTCATCTTTCACAGCCTGTCAGGAGAGAGCAGACACAGCACTTCAGCAGCTTTCTAGGTCAGTTACCACAATTAAATGCTCTCCCTTCATCTGCATTTACCTGTCTGGCCTAAAACCCAAGAGAAAAATTAGTCATTTGTCATCTGGAGCATGGAAATGTGCCATTTCTGGGCAGGGAGCCATCAACCCAAAGGAAAAACTGACTGCAATAAAATGCTGTAGCAGGTCCTGTCAGCAACGCTGACTGACTGCCAGCAGGCAAACACCCTCACAATGTTCAGGTTTCTGAAAGGTCAAGGATTCTTAGTCACAGACTGCATCTGGTTTGGAAGGCACCCTCAAAGGCCATCTTGTCCAACATCCCTGCAGTGAGCAGGGGCACTTCCAACTAGATCAGGCTGCTCAGGGTCACACTGAGTCTGATCTTGAATGCCTCCAAGGACAGGAACTCAACCACATCCCTGGGGCTGTGTCCCCTTGTCTGGATGAGTAAAGAATAAAAATTTGGCACACAGGGACGGGGAACTTCAAGGGAAAATTCATAGAATTGTTTCAGCTGGCAAAGACCTTTAAGATCACTGAGTCCAACCATTAGAAAGAACTCATCCCATGTGGACCATTTTCTTCCCCTTGTACTAGTGGCTGAAGAGAAACACAGGAACGTTTTAATAGGTTCACAGGAACATTTTAAGAGAGAAAAGATAACATTCACAAGTCACTACTCAGTCACAGAATAGTTTGGGTTGAAAGTGACTCAAAGATCATCTGGTTCCAGACCCTCTGCCATCCCACCTGCCTCTGAGCACTTCCAGGCTTGGAGCTTCCACAAGTCCTCTGGGCAACCTGGTCCAGTGCCTCACCACCCTGACCCTAAAGAATTTCTTCCCAACATCTTGCCACCTCTTTCACTGTGACTGAAGAGCCATGTGCCTCAGAGACTTTCTCCTTTGGCCTGAGCAAAAGCTCTGCAGAAATGAGGACCGTGTTTAACCACCAAAATCAGCAGTCCCCACAACACCTGGAACCAGGAAAAAAACTGGTCTAACAATCCCTCACTTAAAGCAGAGAAGTTCAGTAACTAAGGAGCACAAGGCCACAAGTGTTTTGCACTGGTCAGTTGGTCCTAGAGGTGTTTCTAAAGGTCATTTTTCACAGACCATGATTTGATTTGTTTCAAATGAGTTCTAATAAAGTCTAGAGAGCTGGATGGCAGAACACAGTGAACAGGACAATGTCACAGCCCCTACAGCATTTTGTTTGGTCACAGGAAGTCTCTAGGAGAGCACCAGCTCAGTGGTCTCCAACTGCAGGCTTGTTTTTGAGAGCTGCGGCCAAGCTGAATGGCAACGTTTTCCCACCTTCTCTCCAGAGCCAGCCTGACAGCCTTTGGAGCAGTCCCTAACACACAAGCACACATCTTTTCATTCCCCTGCAGGATGGAATACAGTTTTACCTTGGCAAGAAAGACACCTGCATCCATCACAGCCTTAATGTGCCGTAACCAACCTGAGTTCTCCAGCCCAGTGAGGAAATCACTCATTGAGGGGGACTTCATTTCACACACTAAGAACACAAACAAAGCAATCAGATGACATCCCATTAACAACGTCTTGCCTCCCCCCACTTCCTCATTATCTCCTCACAGCAGTAGAGCTGGGGAGATCCTCAAAGCTAACATTTCAACCAGTTCTAAGCGTTAGCAGCCTTATTTGGTGTCTAAAGGACACACACACACTACTGGATGCACACACAAAAACATGAACCTGCAATTTTTATCTCTGAGACAATGTGAGAATCTCCCAATGTTCTCCCCTTTCTTAAGCTAATTAATGGTAACTCATTGCTTTTTTTCAGCTGAGGGCTTTTTTTTTTTTTTCCCAGCAAATGGAGTGTTCAGTGATCTCTTACTGCACTATAAATGTGTGTGTGATGCTGAGTTAACACTCGGTTGCCACCACAAGCATCTGGAGAAACCAGAGTTCTAATCCAGAAAGGGAAACTACATCTTTAAACTTGGTGGCACCTCAGACAGTAGTGAATCCCAGCACAGAAAACACTCAGAGTAATAATACAGCTCATGGGCACCAGTGAGGGACATTTCCCTCACTGTCCAAGAAGAAAATGGGAGCAAACAATTATTTGTTTTCTCTCTTCTTCCACTGCAGAATAAATCTGCCAGGAGCAGGCAACTGAGGACTTAAACCAGTGATCAGGCCAAGCTCTTGGTTATGTGAACAACCTCATTTTTCACCAAGGTCACTATGAATGCTGCAGTGCTACCTGGCTAGGCAATTTGCACCATGAATTATTCAACTGTTTTGAAGCAAAATGACCATTAGGTTGCTTACTAAAATATTAAACTTCTGAATGGCAGCACTTGTATTAGGTTTTTGAAGATTAAGCACAGGGAGCAAGCAGAATGATTTGCAGCATCCACTCTGCCTTGTGTTGCAGTCTTGGCTGCTAACAGTGTTGGAAACCAGCTACCAGAGCCTGCTGGTTTGATCCAAGCTACACCATCACCTTCTCATTTTGGAGGGCCATTAATTAGTGAAAACATGGACCTGATTCACCTTTTGATCTCCAGCAGCTCAGGTATTTCTTCTGCTTTGTGTTCCTCTCCAAGATTACAACCTCAGAGAGTAGCTTAATGAAGAGCTGCTCCTGCATTTCAATATATTCTCATGTATTAAAACATTAATTTATTCCAGTTTAATGTATTAAACCCACATTCAGGTAAGAAAAATCGGAAATAAATGAAAACCCAAAGCTGTTCATGAAGCCTCCCTCTCTGGAGGCATTTCAAACCTGCCTAGATGTGTTCCTGAGTGATTTACTCCAGGTGACCTTGCTCTAGCAGGGGGGTTGGACTAGATGATCTTCAGAGGTCCCTTCCAACCCCCATCATGCTGGGGCTCTGCAATATTAAACTCTTTGGAAGAGCATGGCAAGGTTGTTTTTCTTTCAATCAGAAATAACAGTTTAACACTGAAACACTCCAAATCAAAGGAAGTAAAGCCCAGAAAAGTAATTTCTTTAACTACCTAAGTCAGTTTATTTTCAATAATTAGTTTTTCTTCCTGAAAACTGTGCTACTTCTTACTGAAAATCTGCTCTTTCTCTGGCCTTTCAATTTGGCACATTTAAGAAATGAATCTTTTATGAAAGTTTAAGAAATTAATCTTTTATGCAAGCAGCACAGCTAAGGAATGCTGCTGGTTTTAGTTGCTACTTTTGCACCACTATAAAAGGAAGCACAGTAATAAATAAAATGGTTTGCAGTAAAGCATTTGGACAACATTAACCCTTCCAAGCCACTTCAATGCAGCAAACAAAGCAAGATATTGACTTTGTTATCTGCTTTCCTCACAACACCCAGGCACAGACAGGATTTAAGCAGGTAAGGGTAATGAAGATCAGCCACCTGCACGGCCCATACCTACCTTCCAGAAGCTTCTGCAGGCTGCTGCGCATCACATGGATGTTTTCAATGCCAATAAATTTAAAGCAGATGTTATCATAATTATCCTCATTCTCATAGCCCTTCCCAGCAGCTCGGTTGGCCATGGCATTCAACTGCCAGATTGAAGGGAACAAGAAGAGGGTAGGAAAAAAGAGAAAAAAAATTGTAAGTACCTGAGCCTGTTCTGCAAGTCCTTGTTTAATTCTCCCAGACAATGTTGCTCAGACCCTAATTGTCCACCTCACAAACTGCACTTCCAGTTGTTTCACCACAGCCATGCCAGTATCACCATCCAGTCCATACAAAGAGACTCATTAAGACCAGGGAGAGAATTTCGTAGAGCAGGTGGCATCAAAATGATTGTGCCCCTGGACTAGGCACTGGGGAGGTCACACCTTGAATCCTGGGTTGTTTTGGGGGACTCAATCCTCTAAGGACATTGAGGGGCTGGATCAAGTCCAGAAAAGGGTGAACAAGCTGGTGAAGGGTCTGGAGAACAAGTCTGGGGTGAAGCAGTTGAGGGAACTGGAGATGTTTAGTGTAAAGAGGAGTCTGAAGGGAGACCTCATTGCTCTCTACAACTCACTGAAAAAACATTGGAGGAAGATGGGGATTTGTCTCTTTTCCCTAGTGTCAAGTGATAGAATGAGAGGAAATGGCCTGAAATTGTGCCAGGAGAAGTTTAGGTCAGAGATTAGGAACAATTTCTTTTTCTGCAAGAGTGGTCAGGGATTGGAATAGGCTGCCCAAGGAGGTAGCACTGTCACCATCCCTGGAGGTATTCTAGAAATGTGCGGGCATGGCACTTTGGAACATAGTTTAATGGCCATGGCGGTGTTGATGGTATAAATGATCTTAAGAGGTCTTTTCCAACCACAACAGTTCTATAATTCTATGATTGCTGCTCAGACCTAATTTCCCACCTCCCAGATGTTTCATCACAACCATGCCAATGGACATCTAGTCCATATGTAGAGACTCATTAAGACCCGGGAGAGATTTCTAGGGCAGGTGATATCAAAACCATGCCAGACTTCAGCACACTGCTGTCATCAAAAGAGGTTAAAGAAGGGAGTCTGCCCTAACTGTGAAGCTACCCAAATATTCAGATAGCAGCAACACAGAAAAGTAGAACTAGGAAGGTAATTTTCACAAGTAACATACACACATTAGGGTGTAGAAAGACAATTCCCAAGCTTTTCACAGACATACATACAGATGAAATAAAACAACCCGAGGGAAACACAGAAATACTAAAGCGGAGCAGAAAGAACACAGCAAACAACTGAAACTGCAGAAAAGAATTCAAAAGGAAGCTAGTTGCTGTAATATTACCAAGAAAAGTCCAAGAGCTACCAGGAAATCTTTAGTGGTGACCAAAAAAAAAAAAAAAAAAAAGAAAAAGGAAGGAGCAACCAAGTCCNAAAAAAAAAAAAAAAAAAAGAAAGAGGCAGGAGCATCTCAGTCCTTCACTTATTATTTTGGGAAGAGAAGTTATTTGCCTCCACAGAGAAGAGAGCATGAAAATCAGTATGAACATCTTCAGAATAAATAAATAATCCTAGTGCTTCAGTTCTACCACTCAGACTGACTGTTAGGAGTTTTAAATTCTCCCTTTCTCACAAAAAACACCCCATCAACCCTATTTGGTGAACAAAACCACCATCAATAATAGATTGCAGGGGAATGTTAATGATGCTGGAAGCTGTCTGTCCCAAGAGAACATGCAGAAATTGTTATTAACAACCCACTCTGCAATTTTATGTCTCTCTCTGGAGAATGCCACACTACAAAAAGCCAAAATACATTTTTGAACAACAGGTGAAGCATTCCCTTTTTCCTCAGTAAGTTGTTTTTAACTTTTTGCCCACGTCACAGTTTAACTAAATCTGTAGTTCCTATAAAATAGCTTCAGGATCTGAATAGTGAAGGAGGTGCTCAAAAAGCTCCATTTTCAAATGATCCAAGTACTCTGAAATCTTTGCACGTAAACAGCTGTGCATTATGAAAATCCTTGTGATCTAATTTGCTTCTACCGACTAATCCCAATCAGTACACTTACAAGGCAACCAATGGAATTGCTTTTTAAATTCAGTTCCTCAAGATGACAGTCAAGAGATTTCACTTTGTGACTGTTTCTTCAACATCCTCTCACAGAAACATCTCAACAATGAAGTTCCAGCTCCAAATAGTGCCTACAGACCAAAGGAGCTGCACAGTATTAAAGTCCAAGCTGCATGTCATGAGAATTAAATGTTACTTCTACAAAGGCAAAAACACAGAGAAATCGCTCCTCTCAATTGCTATCCCAGGTCACAGAGGCCCCACTTCTCGTCAAGTTTACTGATAAAACCACTTCAGCCTCCTGGAACTGAATCTTGAGGCTTCTCTCCAACAAAACATCAAAGAGCATGCTCTCAGCAGGGAAATGCTTCAGTGTCTCAGCCAGATTCAGAACTGCCAGTTACTTCAGGTCATCTTTAAACCCCAACTCAGAAGACTCCAGGATTCTTAACAGCACTTAGCACTGCAGTTTTATTCTCCACATCAAGACACCAAACCAGAATCGTGATGTTGAATTCCTGATACAGGACTGACACCATTTAACCCAACACAGCACAAGAAAGCACCAGCAGAGTGGCGACAGCATGAACTGGAAGTAGCATTAATGTATGAGACAAGCTTTTAAAAGTAGCCACAACTCCCCCAAGAAGGTACCTTTGGCCTCGTGTCTACAACATACATGAAGGGGCTCCCAGGGTTGGCTTCTCTGATGGCCTGCAGCATCTGTTCATCCTCTAGACAGCGTGCGCTGAAGCCAGAGAGGGGCTGGCTGCAGCGGCATATGGCAGCCTGCAACACACAACAGCTCACATGCTTCTCATCATCTTCACTGCACTGCCCCAAGCAACACCAGCTTGTGGAGTTTGAGAATCCTGTTCTCTGCTTGACTGAAAAACTGCTGCTAAAAAGTTTTAAACATACAAATGCTATGGGAATACTTCCCAATGCTATTCATTTGGGTATCTTAAAATAGTGAGACCAAGGAGTCCCATGCTGCTGTGTTCTCTTTATTGGAGTGGGCTTAGAGGAGGCCATGAAGACCATCAGAAGGCTGGAGCACTTCCTCTATGGGGACAGGCTGATAGAGCTGGGGCTGTTCAGCCTGGAGAAAAGAAGGCTCCAGAAAGACCTTAGAACAGCCTTCCAATACCTAAAGGGGGTTACAGGAGAGCTGGGGAGGGACTTTATACAAGGGCTTGTACTGCTAGGGAGAGAGGCAATGAATTTGAGCTGGGAGAGGGGAGATTTAGACTGGAGATTAGGAAGAAATTCTTTACAGTGAGGGTGGGGAGACACTGGAGCAAGCTGCCCAGAGAGGTTGTGGATGCCCTCTCCCTAGAGGTGTTCATGGCGAGGCTGGATAAGGCCTTGAGCAGTATGGCCCAGTGGGAGGTGTCCCTGCCCGTGGAAAGGGGGTTGGAACTGGATGCTCTTTAGGGTCCCTTCCAACCCAAATCATTCATGATTCTCAAACACACTAAACTCTGCCTGATGAGCAGTATCCCAAATATTGGCATTTCTCATGTTTTCCACTTGGATTCTATTGCCCAAATAATTATTTTCCACAACTCTGGTTCTCAGTTGTTCCTGTTCCACACTCAGAATTGCACTGAATATGGCTTTAAGGAAATGTTAAGAGCTGCCAGCACAACTCCATGCAGTTGCCCAGGTCAAGGCACACTTCCTCAGGAAAACAATTTGACTGTGACAGCATTTTCTTAACATGTGCATCAAAAACACTGAAAGATTGCTAAACCAGCAAAGTTAATTTACATTCTGGTCTTCAGTGGAAAAAAAAATAACAAACCAACAAATCAAACCTGAAACCTTCACTTATTCTGAGCTAGTGGGGATTTATTTCTGGGTGGTTCCTCCTCTAGCTAACATGCAACTTGTTAAAACATTTATTCAGAATGGCTAAACAGGAGATAAACACTCCCCACAAAACAAAGCCTTGCTGTAAGCTGATAAAAAATTCCAGACAGGAAGTTCTTTGCGCAGCTCTGGATGTGACCCAAGCGCTTGTCTTTAACTAGGTTATTCTGTGACTCAGAACAAGGCAATATTGGGTTGTAAAGAGCAGCGCAGTTGTCAAATACGATATTAAAACGCTCTAATAATCATCTCATTCTTTCACTAACAGGGGAGTGGACAGGAAGGAGGACCCATACTCCCCACAGAGAGCAGATAATGAACAACTAACATTGTTTTCTTTATATAAGTAGGAAAGCACCGGAATCCGCCCTCTGCTTCGGAACCGGGAGCTTCCGCTCACCACCGTCTTGTTAGCGGCTCTTGGCACCACGATTTCAGGGGGGTAAGTGTTGCAAACCTAGGTGAGAAGGAAAACATCCAGGTGTTACTGCTCAGCAATTCAAAACTCATGAAAAATTCACCTCCAGCTTATGATCCAGCATTTATGGGAAGTGCTGGCGGGGGTGAAAGGCTGGAGACCAGTTGGTGCCCTGCATTTCCAGCCCAGAGCCAGCCCTGTCCTGGGCTAATCCCCAGCAGCGTGGAGCAGCAGGTGGAGGGAGGGGATCCTGCCCCTCTGCTCTGCTGAGCCCCCATCTGCAGTGCTGGGCCAGCTCTGGAGTCCTCAGCACAGCAGAGGCAGGGACCTGTTGGAGCAGGGCTACAGGGGGCCACAGTAATGGCGGGATGGCTATGAGGCCAGGCTACTTGAGAGTTGGGGTTGTTCAGCCTGGAGAAGACAAGGCTCTGAGTAACCTGCTCTAGCTGCAGATGTCCCTGCTGACTGCAGGGAGGATGAACTAGGTGACCTCTAAAAGTCCCTTCCAACCCAAAACACTCCACAATTCTATGATTTACAAGCAAAGGCCACAGCAAATGACTTGTTCCTGTATCTAACACAGACCACATCCAAAGTTTCAAGCCATTAAGATGCACTTAGCAGCAAAATAAAACCATGTGGTTAAAGAAACAATCAATTTTGCAATCAAACCTAAAAAAAAAAAACAACAACAAACTGCACAGTGCACAATATATATGGAAAGTTCTTTAGATCTATAAATAGTAGAAAAGTTTCTGATTAAAAAAAAAAAGACATTAGGAATAACAGTATTTTGTAAGTCCCCTCTAAGTCTTACTCAACTTGAAATGAGCTTCTAGCAACCAAGGAGCATCCTCAGAGAGCAGCTTTACCATTTTTGCTCACACAAACAGAGACTTTTCAGCAGGTACTTCACAGTGAAGCAGTTCTCCAAGTTTAGCTTTACTTTAGGCTGCTCAGTTTGAAAACAAATTGCAAACCCTGAGGAAATAATAAAGCACTGGCACCTGAGAGTTTCACAGCAGCAGGGAAACCTTCACAGTGATGAATGATTTTAGAAGCCCATGCTCAGATGTCACAGAAAGCATCACAAGAAAAGCTCACAAGAAAAGCACCTCTCACATCATATCTCAAAGATGCAGTCATTTCAAACGACCAGCACAAGATTGTATTTCCTCATCTCAAAGTATAACAGCAAACTACTGGGGAAGGGAGTGAAGACCATGAGGAAGGGATTCAAGACTTAGTATGTTGGTGTCTTGCCCAGAGTTGTTTCTTTTGTCTTTCAGACAAAGATGTCATCTTTGTCTGAAAGACAGAAAAGTCTGACACCTCACCAGAAGATATAAAATGGGTAATTATTTAAGGAGGAGTCTGAGCAAGTCTGATAAAAACATTTTAATTTAATGTTGTTTAGATCCAGCCTGGCCTTATGGGGAGACAGAGAAGAAAAATAACAGCAACATCAGCCAGTTAGGACTGAAGTGACTGAGAGCCCTTACTGAGCAAATGCAGCAGGAAAAAAATGTCTTGTTTTCTGGTACTGGTTGTCTTACCTATTCCCTCCCTACTCTGCATCATTCCCCACCAAGACAAACCATTGCCATTTATTCTTCTTCCATGCATCTGTCAGCAGCATGGTGGCACAGGCTTTGGAAAAACCAGAAGCAGTGAAAGGTACTTTAAGTTTATCCTAACAGATGGTTTGACATTTCTCTAGAAAAACAAGGAGCTGGTATTTTGCCAGAGGGATCAAAGCAAACCAAAATGACTCTGCAGCTCTGTGCTGTTCTTCACAGCATCATCATCCACAACCTCCCATCAAGATGCCACCACTTTGATTTAAACCAACCAAGCCAGTTCCCACCCTGAGGCACCACTGCTGCAGCAGAAGAACTGCTGTATGTCACCACCACCAAGGAAGAGATGATGCAGTAAAATGGCCACTTTGGGGAAAAATTACCTCATAGTCTTTGTTAAGATCTGTTATCTCCCAGTAGTCGTTTGGAATTCCCATCCGCTGGTAATCCACTTTCAGGTCAATCAGCTTCCAGCCAATCTCCCGGGTCTCTTTTGACATTTTGGGATTGTAAGAGAAAGCATAAAGGTCTTCAGCTTTCACTGGGAGCAGAGAGGAACAAATTAACTGGTTAGAAAGAGACAAAGACACAGGGAGAGGTCAACACTTCCTCCTAAAGGCCACCTTTTCGGATGAGCCCCCTGTGCACACTGACAAGCTGCAGGTGTGGCCCAGCTGATGGAGGGATTGGGTAAGGTGTTCAGTCAACAGTCACGGAACCCCAGAGTGGTTTGGATGGGAAGAGACCTCAACACTCATCTAGTCCAACTTCCTGCAGCCAGCAGGGACATCCTCAACTAGAGCAGGTTGCTCAGAGCCACAAACAACCTGACCTGAAATGGTTCCAGGGATAGGGCATCTCTGACCAATCTGGGTAGCCTGGGCCAGGCTCTCACTACCCTCAGTGTCAAACACTTCTCTCTCTCTCCAGTCTCAATCTCCCTCTTCTAGTTCAAACCATCATCCCCTGTCCTGTCACAACAGGCCCTGCTCAAAAGTCTGTCCCTGGCCTTTTCCTGCCCCCTTGAAGTCCTGAAAGGCCACCAGCAGGTTTCCCTGGAGCCTTCTCTTCTGCAAGCCAAACAACCCCAACCCTCTCAGCCTGGCCTCACAGCAGATGGGCTTTGCCCCCCTGTATCATTGTTGTCCTCCTCTGGATTTGCTCCAAGAGGTCCATGCCCTTCTTGTGCTGAAAATCAGGAGACTTAGGAATGATTTACTATGTAATCCAAAGGGCTGTGCCACTGCACAGAACATAGGTCTTCCTCAAAGATCAGAACTGTGACATTTTCTTTAATATTTCTGTATTCCTGGCTACTCCAAATCAACTTAGATTGATTCTCACTCCTTTAAAAAAAAATAAATATAGAAACTGAACACTAGATAGAATAGATTTTTTAAAATCTCTCCAACTCACATTTACAGGCTTTCATTTTGGACAGTACTGAATGTGAACAATTCATCCCCAAGTCCTCAGGAACTTCCAATATTCAGTACTCATATGAAGGGAGCTAAAACATTGTTTGAATTAATTCAAACTTCAAAACAGTGATTTTCTTCCCCCAGAACAAATTATTTCCAACTGAATTCACTGCAATAAGCATGTTAGATGAAATTTATATCATAGGAATGAATTCATAAATGAATATAAGTACAAAAAGAAATCTTTTCTGCAAGGAGTTGATGAAACAGCTCCTGGACACCTGTACGGTCATGGTTCTGCTGTGAGTTCTGAGGCAGATAGAAGGCTTGATGAATGTCTTGAAGATTGTCAGCCCAACAAAGGCTTTGGGCTGTGTCTGACAAATGGTAATTTCTTCCTCCTTCCATCTCCACCACCCCAATTTCCTTCCCTCTCTTCATCTAATGCAAATCCAACCACTAACTCATTCACCTGATTCCCAAGGCAGCAAGTGCTGCAGAGTGAAACCTGTCAGAGGCTGATAAGTGGCTGGGTTATGGGACAGGTAACCCACAGCTGTCAGTCAGACATCTGCAATCACCAATTATTTTATGCTCTGCACAACCCTCTCTCTCCCACAAAAATAAACCATGCAGGAAGCATACACAGAAGAATTTTAAAGCAAGAGAAAAGAGAACTGTTAAAAATCCATAAATAGAACAGAAGAGCTGCAGCTTATTACACAAACAACCACAAGACAAAAGGAACTGATGTAACCCCTGCAGCAACAGCTCCCATGCCTCCAGACGCTCCCCAAGTCTTTAGTTTTCAGACTGAGAAGTGACAGCTTTTAAAGACAGCACCAGAAACCTGTCAGATACAGCCTTAGAACTTCAGAACTCAGCAAAGTGCCAAACTTAGCACACAAGGGAGATGCTAGGAATAGACATCAGCCTTACTATCCATCAAAACAAAATCTCAAATTCAGCAAAACAATTTCTTCCAAGTATCAGAGACACGGGGACAGGTTTTTGAGCAGGGCCTGCTGTGGCAGGACAAATGGTGATGGTTTGAAACTAAAAAAGGAAGATTTAGACTAGAGAGAAGTGAGACCTTTTTTACAATGATTGTGGTGAGACCTTGGGCCAGGCTGCCTGGAGAGGTGGGAGATGCCCCATCTAGGGAACCATTCCAGGCTGGCTTAGCTGTGGCTCTGAGCAACCTGCTCCAGGTGCAGACATTCCTGCTCACTGCAGAGGGGTTAGACTGGATGAGCTTTAAAGATCCACTCAGCCTGTTTGTGATTCTACTTCTATTCAAGTCCTACATAATGGCCAGCATGGTGCCATCAACTCCCTTCCCTTAGATTAGTGACGTAATTACAAACTGCAATTACAAACGGCAACCTTATAATAAAGCTGCACTGAAGGAGCACCCCAAAACCAGAAGCCTGGTAGGAAATTTGGTGGAATCCTTGTCTGGCAAGAACAAGGAGGTTGAAGATTCCTGACAGACACCTAAAATGGCTAAAAAAATGCAGCCATTAGAAGCCACAGGATTTTGAGAACGTTTTTGCTTACACTCTGCAAGAGTGACTTCAAGCCAGAGCGCATCAGTGGGTTTCACAACTGAAAGAAAACAAACACTGAAGAGCAGCCTCAACATGCCACTGGGAAACAACTCAGTGACAATATTTAAAGCTTTATTTATGGGATTCCAGAATTCTGTGCATGTCTGTAATGCACAGAACTACATACAGCCAAGAGCTAGGTCACTGAAATGACTGATGACAGGTAGGTTTAGGTATGACACTCAGCATGGGTGCTACAAAAAAAGGCTGAGATGCCATATAAAGCCGAGGGAAGGCAAAGGTCTGCATAGGTCTTCAGAAGTTCCTCTTGGAAGACCACCTCCTTCCCAAAAGGTGGAAGCAAACGCCCAACTTCACAGGACAGCACTCTACTTCCTGGGCCAACCCATGCAGACCATCGCAAGTCATGGAAACTGATTCTGATTTCACATCCTCCCCCTTCCTGTACTGACACCCCAACACAAGTGCAGCAGCTCAACCCCCCACCTCAGTACCTGGTTGTGAAAGCTTAAGCAGCGAGGTAAACACTTCATGACAGTCACGTTCCTGCCCAATGACAAAGTGAGCCACGTGGAAGTTTTTGCAGTGGATGAGGAGTGGATACCCAGCTGTGGTCAGAGGCAATTTCTCTACAGTTGCAATATGGTGATGTAGAATCTGAAAAACAGGAAATCAACCACATATTTCAGAGGCCACTGATAAGGCTGAGAGCAGTGCAAGCAGATATTTGTGCTTCCTGCATCTAACCAGAAGTACAAAATTAGTTTATTTGTGATATTTATCAACCAAACATAATAAACATCCGGAGAGTTATTTTAGCCTTTGGCTGCACTAAGAGCAAGACTGGAAAATTACAGATGGATATAAATTTCTTTTGGAGGTTCATGTGCAGTGAAGTTTACCTGGTTCATTTTGCACTTCTTGCACCTTCATATGAAATTATATCTATTTTAATTTAGAATTCATGAAAAAGGCTCATTTCAGCGCTAATTGTGCACATCTAAATACTGTAAATCCAAGTTTGGTGGCCTGGTGTAACGAGTTTGAGAGAGGAAACTAGACAAGGTTTTTACACTCTTCAGCTAGAGACCTCTCTCCAGTCAATACTAGCACGGCCATTTCCCTCCAGACCTTGCTATCAAAATGCTACCCAGGATCATTAGAACTTCGGAATTCACAAACCTATTCATTTTGGGCATGAGACATAGCAATTTTTATACTAGTGTTTAAACAGACTCCAGGTATGACAAGATTTGACTTGATGATCTGAGAGGTCTTTTCTACCCTTAAAGATTCTATCATTCTGTAACATACCCATGTTTCTTTTCTGACTTCTGCAGAAGCCTCCACGTAGATCAAGTGGGTGGCTGTCAGGTATAATGTGCCATTTGCTGCCTTTCTATTTGTATAACGATCTAGTAACTTCACATTTTCAACCTGCAACACAAAAAGAGTAGGAAAAATTAATTTAACTTTGATAAATAACCCAGCACCTGTGTAACCACCAATCTTTTAACTTCTGATCTAAAACTCAGGGAGAAAGGGAAATGTAAGAATTAAAATCTCCTCTGCAATACAAGCTCAGCTTTACACAATAAGTATTTCTCCATCAGTTAAAGCAAAAATAGGTTAAGCAAACAGACAAGTTTTAGCATAGTGTAACAAGATTACTGGATTCATAGCCAAGATGATCACAATTTATTACTGGGTGAAGCTGCAGAAACAGTAGGACAAAGATCTGCAAATAAAAGATTGTTCATATTCTGTATAATCAAAGTGTTCTCTGAAAGTAACAGTTCTTTCCAGTCCGACTTCCACCTGCCCAGTCACTATAAACAAGTCCCAGTAGCTATTTCTTTTAACCCATTTTCTAGGCATGGAGGTGGATTTCATAAGCCACACTAAGCTAATCACTAAAAAACACTATTAAAAACCACCAGCACAGACAGAATGAAATATTGAGGGGGTCTGCAGTATTTTAATAATGTTCTTCTAGCTTATCTGCCTCTTAATGAATGTAGGTTGTTTTTTTTTTCACCATTAACAGGGAAAAATAAGAACAAAACAGTTTATATGACAAATTAGCTTGGAGTATTGAACAGGAAAGCTTCTTTACAGTGTTGCTGCTGAAATAAACGATGGAAAATATCAGAAAATTAAGAGCAGAGGTCTTAGCTGTGCATCTTCCTAGCACGTCATGGTTTTCAGCACATAAAACTATTACATCTAATATTGCCTTTTCCAAGCCACTAGAAACAAGCAGGTCCAGAAAGCACTTCAGGCAACATGGGCAAGGAACATTCCCAAATTCACATCCTAGAGAATAAAACGAAACACGGCAAGCTTCACGGTATTTAATAAAGACAGAAACTGAGTAAGTAGGTAAGTTGCTAGACAGAGCTGCCTGTAGTAAATGCAAATCTGTGTAGCTGCCACAAGCACAGCCTGCCCACAGCTCCTGCTTCACTTCACACAACTCCAAAGGCACATTCCGATTCATTTATTCACGCCGAGGAGGGTACCCACACTTCGATACAACTGTTTACACGAATAGTGCCCAAAACGCCTTCTAAACAATATCCTTACTCAAATTTTCCTTTCCAGCACGGCGATACAGTAAGAAACACCTAAACACCACATCAAGCAGCTTGAAGCTTTGCAGACTTATCCGAGACCAATCTGAGAAGACCAAGGGTCGCTCAAAATACGTATGCCTTGACAGAAAGAAAAAAAAAAATCTCCTTTATTGAAATTAATTATGGACTTAACACAAAAAGCACGTAGACAGAAGGTATAGCCCTGACAATAACCCCGGAGAGGCCCAACGCCGCGGGGGGCTGCACCTCAGGTGAGCGGAGCCTGGCTGAGCTCGGCCAGGCTCTCTTCGCCCGAAGCACACCGAGGGGTCGATGGCCAAGCTGACCGGGCTGCCCCTCTCTTACCTTCGGTGTGGTGATGTGCTCCATGGCGGCATCACCCGCCCACCCCGGCCTCACCTCCGCGCCGCCATTTGCAGGGGGCAGTGCCGGGCACCGCCGCGAACCTCGCGAGAGCTGTGCAAACTGGCGCCGCTGCCGCCATCTTGGGTGAGGGCAGCGCCTCCTGCTATGGCGCCTCACAGTGCCCCAGTGGCCGCGGCCGGTATAGGGCTGGGGCTGGGGCTGAGGGGCTTTCAAAGTCTCCAAAGAAGGAGACTCCACAACCTCTATGGGCAGCCTGCTCCAGAACCCTCACAATGAAGATGGAACCTCCTGGGTTCCACTTCATTCCCATTGCCCCTTGTCCTGTCCCTGGGCACCACTGAGAAGAGTCTGGCCCCATGCATTTGCCCCCCTGCCCTATGTCTCTTGCTGAGCATTGATCAGATCCCCTCTGGGGTGCCCTTCTTCAGGCTCAGTAGCCCCAGGGCTCTGAGCCCTTCGTTGTTGCCAGTCCTCAGACCCCTACCTTCTGGCACATACAGGAACCCCCTCGCGAGATATTTCAGGGGGAAAAACAAAAGAAAACAAAACAGTTTTTTCTACCTCAATGTGTAATGCCATCTACCTGCATTATCCTCATAAGTATCACTCTAGTAACATGCGTTACTCAGGAAATGGGGTTAGAGGCACATTTGACCACATTAACATTTAGCACAGGCCCTTCACACAGCTACTAATACCTGTTTTATTTGTTTTCCCCCAATATTTTAATTTCAGAGCATAGCGTGGTCTCTGGTGGATAGCCAAGCTTGATCCTGAAGAGCTGCTGTAATTACTATTCACTCGCTGCTGCCCTGCCATGAATATTCATCACTGCTCGCCAGCCCAAGGGCAGCAGTTTCCCCAGGTGTTCATTGCAATCCAAACCCTTAATTTGCTGAGAAACCTACTTCAGGAGGATGACCTTGTATTGAGCCCCAGAATTTACAGTTTTTAATTGTTACACGGGGGGTGACCTGAGAGTAATGCTCCACTTGAGTGTTTGTTACAGATTCCCTGCAAGAAAGGCTCTTGGACTCCATAAGGTGTTGATTAAAATATTGCTTAATAGAGACAACACAAGAAGGGCTATCACTCGTTAATTTGGACTTTGCATTTGTGCTACACATCAATCCAAGATTGTTTTGTTCCCCAGTAGCTTCTCCTGGGGTTTGCAGAAGGATGATGATAGTTTACAACATTAATAATAATCTAGGTGGGGATCATTGAAGGGGACTCGACACAGTGTCCATGTATATTAGCAACGATTCCCCCTCCTCTTCCCAAAGGAAAGCTCACACACAGAGGACAAGAAATAAATGAAGAAGTAGGCATGCTGAGGAGTAGAAAACATGGAGTACATCTCTCAGCCAGACACTATTGTCCTCACAGCTTATTCCCAAACTAATTGTTATGCCACAAGGATGAGGTTTGAGCAGAAATCCCAAGGAATAAAAGGCGCCAACTTCTTGCAGGGAGCTTTTCTCCATGGGCAAAGTAGAGAGCAGAACTGAGCTGCTGAGGCTGGCAAGTGCTCACAGTGCAGAGGCATTGATCCAGCTTAAGCTGTGAGCAATGAGAAAGGAAAGGCAATTCCAACCCACCTTCATGTGCTGTAAAGGGGGGAGATGCTGTCCTACACAGAACTCAGTCCCTGTCACCTGACAGCAGCAGGTTTGCTGTTCCGTTTTCGGACCCTTGAGGTCTGTGCCCATATCTTCTACCAGAAATCTTGATTACAAGCAAAGGGACATGTCAAAAGAAAGAGAACAGGGCCACAGAATTTGGCTTAGCAAATAAAGTTTGAGTGAGTTTGTGTGATGGTTTGGGAGTTACCTGCCCCCCCACTCTATGAAAATCACCCAGACTAGACTCAGCTGGCTGGAAGTTAAGGAATGGAGCTCTGTTTACAGCTTAGCACAATATACAAGCAGATATATACACTATATACAGGAATATTTACAGAAATATACAAGTTAAAGGTAACACAGAAACACAACACCCCTCCCAGAAATCAGAGTCCCCAGGAGGGGCTTCCAACCACCCTTCCACCTTCTTTCCACCCCTCTACCTTATCCCAGGGTCTGGCTTATGTGCAAGGTGAGTTTGGAGGATGGGCAAGGGAGGTTAGAAGCAGAATGATTAGTTGGGTTTCACAGCAGAAAGCCAGAAGACACAGCAGCTCCCAGAGAGAGAGAAACTCTCTGTGTTATCTGTGTTTGTGTCCTTGTTTTTATACATCTCAGCAAGCCTATGAGCCAAGTAGACATCACCATTGTTTTCTTTTCAAAGCCTATAATCTAATTTTTTAATTAAATTATTCCAATTAGCCTCAAACCAGCAGAGTTTGGTGAACAGAGTGAAATAAAATAATTCTTAAAAACTTTTATAAACACCTAGATCAATGATGAGTGTGATTTAAACAGAGGTTCTTTCACCTGTCCTCCAGCTTCTTTGGTTCTATGTTGTTCTGCTTTCTGCTTTTCAAAGAAAAATTAATTTGATCAGACTCTTTGCTAAGACAAGGTTGAGCTGTGTTCCAGACAATTAATCAGTGCCCTAACCAGCTGGAAAGCTTTAAAGGAAGACTCGAACAGCACTGCATTGGCTTAAAAAAAATCATCAAAACTCCACAGCATTAACATCAAAAAACCTTCAAACTCCACTGCCTCAGCTCCATCAGAGCATTCACACCCCAGTAAGAAATAACATGGCACCTCTGATGAAGAGGCAGAGCAGTGAAAGCAGCAGCTGCATTTTCCAGGTACCAGGAATACCTGGAATACCAACACTCAAAATGTGAGGTGGTCTGCTTCTGACAGAGCTGTTGTCTTGATGTGGAAGAAGGACTCGTCACTGCAATGCGGCACGCTCCCTTGGAGGGCTGCAGCATCTCAGGACTTGGCAGTGCTGCATTAACCATTGAACTTGATGATCACAGAACGTCAGGGATTGGATAGGACCTTGTGTTGCTTTGAGGCTAATTGGAATGTTTTAATGGAAAAAAAATAGATGATAGGCTGTGAAAAGCAAACAGTGGTGATGTCTACTTCACTCATAGGCTTGCTGAGGTGTATAAAAACAAGGACATAAACACAGATAAGAGAGAGTCTCTCTGTGGGAGTGGGTGTCTTCTCCCTGGGCTTCTGCTGTGTAACCCAACTAATCATTCTGCTTCTAACCCCCTTTGCCCATCCTCCAAACTCACCTTGCACATAAGCCAGACCCTGGGATAAGGCAGAGGGGCGGAAAGAAGTTGGAAGGGTGGCTGAGAGCCCCTCCTGGGGACTCTGATTTCTGTGAAGGGTATTGTGTTTCTGTATTACCTTTAACATGTATATTTCTGTATATAGCTGTGTATATATTGTAGTATATTGTAAATATCTGCTTGTACATTGTTCTAAGCTGTAAATGTAGCTTCATTCCTTAACTTCCAGCCAGCTGAGTCTAGTCTGGGTGATTTTCATAGAGTGGGGGGGTGGGTAATTCCCAAACCATCACAGACCTTCAGAGATCACTGAGTCCAACCCCCTTCTGCCAGAGCAGGATCACTTAGGGCAGGCCACATAGGAACACATCCAATTTTGAAAGTCTTCGGAGAAGGAGACTCCTTAATCTCTCTAGGCAGCCTGCTCCGTAAAGAAGTGCCTCCTGGTGTTGAGGTGGAACCTCCTGTGGTCTTAGAGATCTTTTCCAACCTAAATGATCCTGTGATTCTCAGCTGAGTAAGATGAGTTCCTGAAGGCCTCTTTTTTACCACATAGGTTTTAAATGCATCTATACCATTTGCTCCACAGGTAGTTCAGAGTACCTTACCAAACATGGACTCTGGTGTACTCTCTAGGTACATCCCAAGAAGAAGAATGGCTTCAGTGAGTATTTTTCCTGGATAGAGGCTTTTGAATATTCTCCAGTGGATAACAAGAGACACTCAGTGTGATGGATGAGAAAACTGACACAGAGCAGTGAGCAAGGCCACCGAGACAATGTCACAGCCTTGACCAAACTTCAAAGGGCAGCTCGCAGCATCTTCAGACTACAGATTTTTTTTTTCCTGTTATTTTAAGTCACTTTTAGCACAGAAAGTCCCCTATACTATAGTAACCTGGACTTCTTTTGATCTTGCTCCAAGTTCCTTCTGCTGACACTGATTCTGCCATGGATGTGGAGGCCACTATCAGATTGGCTTTCTGTACAGACCCCAGACTGATAGGTTCCTGATAGGCTTTCTGCTGACAGAAGAGTGGCTTTCACTTTGCAGTTTGGAGACCAGTTCATCAGTATGCAGGGCAAGTGAAGCTAAATTGTAGTGCTACAAAGATGCTGAGGGGACTGGAACATCTCTCTGATGAGGAAAGACTGAGAGAATTGGGGTGTTTCAGTCTGGAAAAGAGCAGCCTGAGGGGGGAAACCTCATCAATGCTCATCAGTACTTAAAGGGTGGGTGTCAGGAGGATGGGACCAGGCTTTATTGAGTGCTGCCCAGTGACAGGAAAAGAGGTAACAGGTACAAACTTAAACATAAGGTCCATCTGAACATGAGAAGGAACTTCTTTGAGGGTGACAGAGCCCTGGAGCAGGCTACCTGAAGCACCTACCAAGAGAGGTGGTAGGTTCATCTCTGGAGACATTCCAAACTCAGCTGGACATGTTCCTGTGTGGCCTTCCTTGAACCTGCCTTGGCAGGGGGGTTGGACTCACTTATCTCCAAAGGTCCCTTCCAACCCCTACCATACTGTGATGCTGCGACTGTATAGGTAAGCAGCTCCTGTAATCCTATTTTTGTTAGTCACTTATTGTTTAAGAGGTGTTTAGCCTGAAGTCTATCAGCTGAAGTCTACCACAATAAATCTCTATTTAAAAAAAAAATAAATCTTGTAGAATGCAGATGAAAACCTACATTTTATCAGAAAAAAAAAAATATTGTGATGTTTTTCCTGCAGAAAGGATGGGAAGGGGCATTACTAGACACACTGCTAAGCTCCTAGAATATGAGCCCCAAATGAGCTGTTGTTGAAAAAGGAATCTCATTTATGAGTGTTGTAAAGAGACTGGTGCCAAAAAAATACCTTGAGCTGGTGGGTTTTGATCACTTCTGTTCTCAGCTGTAGGCAGTGTGCACTCACTCCTGCCCAGCTGCTGGGTCCCGTCATTGTGTAAGCAGGCAGCATAATGTATGTGCATGGCCAAGCTGGTGTGCTGATGCTAAGGTCAGCTGAATGACCTCAGGCATGAATTTGGCCTTCAGAGTTTGTTTTCCTCATTTTAATGATACTCAAGAAATAGCTGTCTCAAGAAACAGCCTTAGGGAGCACAGGGTTTGCCCATATTTTAGAATTTTGATGGTCACAAATAGATTCTAAATTGTCTTCCTAGAAAATAAAAATATAACAGTAGCTTAATTCAGGGAATATGAGGCTGCTGAGAAGCATGAAAGCAGAACTGAGTGCAGGCTCCTTACTTTAACCCTTTGTCCTGTTCTGAGCCAGAAGGGAGCTGATTCTGGTCAGGATGGGACTTCCCAGCTCTGGCTCTGCTCGGTGAGGCACTTTCTGAAGTTCAGGGCAGGTTTCCACAGCCAGGGGCTGCTTCTAGCAGGGAGAAGCTGATGGGGAGAGCTCCTGCCAAGGGCTGGGCTGCAGAAAGTCTCTACCTTGGCCTTGCTTCTGCGCACATCAAGGGCACTGACACATCTTGTGCCACACCTTAGGAGGTAGGAAGGCAGAGGGGGCACCTACAGGAAGGAGCAGAGAGGACAGGTGACCCTCACCAGGGCCAAGCATCTTCTTCCCTGGGCAGTGTCCCAGGAGGACTCTGTCCCTTCTGCCATCAATCCCAAGCCCTGTGTTCCTGAATCCAGTTCCAGAACACAGCTCCTGAGTCTGGTTCCCATCTCTTGCTGAATCCAGTCTGAGACTTGCCCAGTGCCTTCCCCCAGCATCCGTGGTGCCAATGGTGACATCATTGCCATCAGGACTTGGGTTCCATGCTGGTTTGTGTCTCTCTCTGTCTCTGTTTCACAATATTGTTCTTCTTGCCTTCCCAAGAAGGCTTGGTTTCTTTCCTGCCCCAACACTCTCACTTCTTCCCTTTCTGTTCCCTCTGGGAAGGCAGAGGGGTTCATGGAGACCCTCTGGCACTCCACTAGTGGCTGGCCCAGCCTCAAGCCATGACACATGATAACAACTTTGATGAAATCTCCTGACACTTCTGTCCACCTCCAGCTGACCCTAGGAAGCTACCTGATGAACACACAATTTCATCTGGTTTGTTGCTCTGGGATCTGAACTGAGCTGAATGCTGTCAGCATGAACAGCTCACACAGCAATGCTCCTGCTCTTCTGGTGGGCAGCTGCGAGCAGGACTGCAGGGCAGTTTGAGCTGCACGTGTTGGACTTTAATGGTTTTACCATGAAGTGGCAACGTTTCTACACCCTGAACATCACGAGACATCCTCGTATAAAATTTATTTGCTGCTTGAATTTCAGAAAACAGGCATAAAACTCCGACCTTAGCAAAGAGCTGGGTTGCTGAAAACTTGCTTGCATGAACATTCATGGAATGGGACCAGGAGAGAAGGCTGGGCAAGGCCCAAGCACATGTGGTTAGAGTTTCAAACAAATCTCTGCAGATAATGATGTGCAGAATGTGTCTGTCCCTGGCTGTGAAAAATAAAGTTCCTCAGTCTTCAAGCATCACTGATCCTGGGCTTCCCTAAGGACACTGAGCTGTTCCCCTCACCCTGCTGCCAAGTGGGGAAGTAGTTTCCTAGAGCTTTGGCAGCCTCCATTGCACACTGGGCTCCCAGTTGGATTGAAGCTCTGCAAGAATGAATCAGTGCCTGAGAGCTGGGAACAGCTGTCCCCCTGTGGCATAGCAGTGGCCAAGCTGAGGCCTTCATCTGCCTGCCTGTCTTCCTAAAGCAGGAAACAGGCAGCGGCACTGAGACCTGCTGTACAGCAGAGAAAAAGAGGTCACACTGACTCAGAAGCAAAGCATGGCAGGTGCTTCACAAGGATCTATATCACTAATGCACCCTCATGGTCAAGGCAACCAATGGTCTCCTGGGGGCCATTAAGAAGACTGTGACTAGCAGGGCAAGGGAGGTTCACTTCACCCCTATGCTGCCCTAAGGAGGCTGCATAACTAACTGGGTGCAGTTCTGGACTCCCCAGTTCAACAGAGACAACGAACTACTGGAATGACACCAATGTAGGCTGCAAAGTTGCTGAAGGGCCTGGAGCATCTCTGTGAGGAGGAAAGACTGAGAAACCTGTTTACCCTGGAGAAGAGCAGCCCCAGAGGTGATCTGATCAATGCTCAGCAAGAGATAAAGGGGGGCCAAGAGGATGAAGCCAGACTCTTCTCGGTGGTGCCCTGGGACGGGACAAGGGGCAATGGGCACAAAGTGGAACCCAGGAGGTTCCATCTTAATAGGAGGTGAGTGTGAGGGTGCTGGAGCCCTGGAGCAGGCTGCCCAGAGAGGTTGTGGAGTCTCCTTCTCTGGAGAGCTTCCCAAGCCACTTGGACATTGTGATCCTGGGCAAGCTGCTGTGGGTGCTCCTGCTTTAGAAAGGGGGTTGGACTGGATGATCTGCAGCGGTCCCTTCCAACCCCCACCCATCTGGGATTCTTAGGTCTGGTGTGTACTCTTCCCCTAGTGTAAGACATGATGTCACAGAATGGAAGTGAGCCAGTGCACTGCGAGATGTCTGCAGCAGTCTTTGCCATACTAGCATGTTTCCGGGTCTTAAACTCTTTGTTCCAGCACACAAAAGGTCTGACCCAGTCAAGCTTGTTAGCAGTGGCAAATGTATTCCTAACAATTTCTCTTTGATGAAATGAAGTTGTTCTTTTTTGGAGACAGGCCTCAATCCATGGTGACAAAGAATGGATTATCTGCCTCTCAGCCAGCTATTGAAACCCACCCGAGTGGAGTCGGATGTGGGTTTAGGGAAGCTATTGAAAGTATGCCAAGAGCTGTGTAATACAGGGAAGGGGAGCAGGGCTGGTACTTAAATGCAGTGTGATATTAGGATGTGAGCAGTGTCTGGAGAACTGAGATGGTGTTTGGGAAATGACAGAAAGGCAGAGAATTCAGGACTGGAGCCAGACTCAGGCTTTACTTGGCTGCAGACAGAATCTCCTCTGGGGTTTTCCTCTGTCACACTCAGAAAATTGGGGTTTTTTCCCATTTGTGATGAAGCTGAGGTTCCAGTCTCTATGTATGCAGCAACTTCTTAGTGATTTAATTAGCCCAAACTTTTCATGAGGCCCAGCTTTTATCCAAAGGTAAACAGAGGGGATTTTGGAGATAGCTTCTTCATAGAGATCTGTTTAAGGAGGGATGTCCCTAGGGCTTGCAGTGGGAAAAACAGAACCATAGAATGATAGAATGTTAGGGGCTAGAAAGGACCTCTAGAGATCATCTAGTCCAACCTCCTTGCCAAAGCAGGATCCTTTAGTTTAGGACTTTATGTCCCAAATAGCTCAAGTTCCTTCAGTGCTGTCAGTCCAAGATTCCACTTCCCCATGTGGTACTTATCTGTGGATTTGACTCCCCTGTTTAATTGCAGTTCTAATCATCTTACTCACACTTCATTTCCCACTGTAAATAAAAGGAATTTTAGGCTGCACTTTGCTTTTCTCTTCCAAGTGGCTGCATAAATTTGCCCTTTTAAAGAAAGTGACCGATTATTTTATTGTGAAACCATGTGCTCAGCTAGTCAACATGACTGAGCTGAGTCATCCCATTGTCAGGGAAAGCACCCCAGGGAGCAAAGATGAACAATTGCAGGTTATTGGTCACCAGCAGTGAGTGGTGTGTTTAAACTTTCTGAATGACAGCAAGTGACAGCAAGATAGCTTTGTACTTACAGAATCTTAGAATCACAGAACTGGTTTGTTTGGAAAAGACCTCTAAGACCAAGTCCAACCATCAGCCTAACACCACCATGGCCATTAAACCATGATCCAAAATACCATGGCCACACATTTGTTGAACATCTCCAGGGATGGTGACTCCACCACCTCCACCTCTCTGGGCAGCCTGTTCCAATGCCTGCCCACTCTTGCAGGAAAGAAATTGTTCCTGATCCCCAACCTAAATGTCCTCTGGTCTAATTTCAGGCCACTTCCTCTTGTTATATCACCTGATACGAGGGAGAAGAGACAGATCCCCACTTTCCTCCAGCCTTCAAGGAGTTGTAGAGAGCAGTGTCATTTCCCCTCAGCCTCCTCCAGATTAAACAACCTCAGGTCCCTCATCCTGCTCCTCACCAGACATGTTCTGCAGACCCTTCACCAGATTCATTGTCTGACTGCAGGGTGATTTGACAAGATGGTCCCTTCCAACACAATGCAATCTGTGAATCTGTAAATCTGTCTCATAAAGCTGATCTGTAACATGGGGCTCAGGTAACATTTTAAAAGCAAAGAGCTCCCCCAGGGCCAGCCCATTACTAAGTTATTCTTGGCACACTACAGGGTACACTGTGAACTCTGCCACATGCAGCTTTAGGAGCCCCAGAGGAAAGGACTATGATCATCCTGGAAACAAAACTGAGTGAAGGAAAACCATCCTAGGCCTTCAATCCTCTCACTAAGATGTTCAAAATCATCTGTGACACCGACCTTCCTTCTCTCTCTCATAAGCCCTGCTGCACAAGGCATGTACAAACCAGAGAATGAAGAAGTTTGTCCCTTAGCTGCTTCTCATCTCTCTCTTTATTCCCCAAATACATAATTGCCTCCCTCATAAATACTTCAGCACTTGGTACACCTTGGATGTGAGACACAATCTACCCCTTTATGGCTCTGCGAGCTATTTTGAGAGTTCCTGCTCCTGAGAAATCCTCTTGCAGGGAGAACTTTGTGTTTCTCATTCCAGCAAGAACTTCAGTCCAGTGAGGAATGTTTTGGTGACATTTAGAATTTGCCACCAGGCACTCTGTGTTTTGTAACATTACATAAAGTACTTCACTGAACAGAGGATTTGGTCTGTCGTGCACAAGGTTGCAAATGAGATTCCAAAAAATCTTCCTACAATTTCTCCAGCAGTGCTTGTGCAATCTGATGGAAAAGTCACAGCATGGCAGTAATCACAGAATCACAGAATCCTTTGAGTTGGAAAAGCCCTGTAAGATCATTGAGTCCAACCATTAAGCTGACACCACCATGGCCATTAAACCATGTCCCAAAGTGTCATATCCACACATTTCTTAAACACCTCCAGCAATGGTGACTCCACCACCTCCCTGGGCAGCCTGTTCCACCCTTGCAGGAAAGAAACTGTTCCTAATCTCCAACCTAAACCTCTTCTGGTCTAATTTCAGGCCACCTCCTCTTATTGTATCACCTGATACTAGGGAGAAGAGACCAACCTGCACATCACTCCAATCTCCTTTTCAGAGAACTGTAGAGAGCAATGAGGTCTCTCCCCTCATCCTCCTTTTCTCCAGGCTGAACAGCTCCAGTTCCCTCAGCTGCTCCTCCTGTTCTCCAGACCCCTCCCCAGCTTTATTGTCCTTCTCTGGACCCTCTCCATCCCCTCAATGTCCTTCTTGGAGTGAGGGGCCCAAAACTGAAGCCAGGATTCAGGGTGTGGCCTCCCCAGTGCCCAGTACAGGGGGACAATCACTTCCCTGCTCTTGCTGTCCGCACTATTGCTGATCTAGGCCAGGCTGCTGTGGCCTTCCTGGCCACCCAGGCACACACACTGGCTGCTGTTCAGACAGGTGTCAAGCAGTACTCCATGTTCAGCTGGCTGTCAACCAGCACTTCCTATGACTTCTGCAGCAGTTTGTGCAATCTGATGGCAACCTCCCAGCATGGCAATAAATAAACCTGTGTAAGGATTTCGACCGAGCTCTCATGAAACTGCAGATATTTGCCCAGCCAAGATCCTATCTGATCTTATTATTTGTTTTCCAAATGGAAATTTAATGTTTTTCTTCTGCCTCTTTCAGCTCTGAGCTTGTGTGATCTTAATGAAATGCATTCTGTTTCTATTTCAGGTGTCACTTCTTTCACTGAGAGCCCATGAAGGAAACTAGTTGATCATTTGGACTTTCATGACCATCTCTCCAGTTGAAACTATTGATCTGGGAAGTCCTTTGTCCCTTCTTAAGTTTCTTCTAGTTCACAGGAAGGTTTGCTTAGTGGGCTCTACTGCTTTTTCTTGCAGGCAGCTTTCTGAGTTATTTATAACCTCTAAAGGAAATCAAAGAGTTTAGTAACCAAAGTAACCAGAGCCACCTCAGCTGATCCTGTTTGATCTGTTAGTCATGCTTCTGTCTCCTGCTCTGCCATAGTTAAGGTCTCACTTAGTAGTGTGCAGCCAGAATTCTGTCTCCTGCTGACAGCCATAAACACCCACTCACATCCAAACACTGGAGGGTGTTAATGCATCCTCCTTGTGTTACTCCTCATTCATGTTTGAGGACACAGGGATCTCCTGACTGGGAGCTTGGGACCAAGCTGGATCCTACAGCATATCATAGAATCATAGAATCATAGAATGGTAA
>VWZE01025955.1:607602-635486 GCA_013396675.1 Eubucco bourcierii | reverse complement strand
GATCATAGAAGGAGATCAGGTTGGAGAGGCAGGATCTGCCCTTCCTAAATCCATGTTGGCTGGACCTGAGCCTTTGGCCATCCCTCAGGTGTGCAGTTATTGCCCCCAAGATAAACTGCTCCATCATTTTCCCAGGCACTGAGGTCAGGCTGACAGGCCTGGAGTTCCCAGGTTCCTCCATCCGACCCTTCTTGTGGATGGGGTCACATTGGCAGTTTCCAATCATCAGGGACCTCTCTGGTGAGCCAGGACTGGTGGAAAATGATGGAGAGAGGCTTAGCCAGCTCATCTGCCAGCTCTCTCAGCACCCTAGGATGGATCCCATCTGGTCCCATGGACTTGTGGGTGTCCAAGTGGCTCAGCAGGTCCTGAACTAATTCCTCATGGAACAGTAGCTCCAGCCCCCTGATCATCCGCATGGCACTTCTCTGGATACATCCCAGGAGCTCTTCAGTGCCATGAGATGTAAAGCACCAGAAGGCAGCGTAAAGCACTGCCAAAATGCTGACACCTAAACCCATCAACCACTGTGACAGGGAGATGGAGGCTCACCCAACATGAGGAGTTACAGAAAGACAAATCAGGTGATTGCAGTAAAGAACTATTACAGTCTGGAGGTGAGCTTCAGCCCTGCCAAGTGCTACAGTGTGGATGTCTGCAGCTGAGTGCTTACCTCCAGTCCTTTTTAGAGTCAGTGAAGAAAAACCAGATAGTTCTGGGCTATAATTTATCCCTTCTTAAATTAGATCCTTAAATTAGGACACAGCTGTGGAAACCCCACCTCCAGAACACTGGCTTCTGAGCAGGCTCCCATTCCTGACTTCCTACTGCCCGTTTTTACTAAGGAGTGGTCTAGTGGTTATTGAATGTAAATGGTGTGTCACAAGAGCCCCATTACTGATCTGCTCGCTGAGCTGTATTCTGGTGTAACTGCTTAGGACCTGCATAGGTGTTAATGGAGAACTCTTATGCTTGTCTGGAATTGATTCCTCTGGGATACATAGAGAAGTGGTTCATAAATCTTGATAAGTTTGTAGATGACACCAGTCTGGGTGGCTGCATTGATGTGCTAGAGGGCAGGGAAGCTTTACAGTGGGACCTGGACAGGTGAGAGCCATAAGCCAAGGTTCATTGGATGAAGTTCAACAAGGCCAAGTGCTAGGTCTTGCACCTGGGTCACAACAACCCCATGGGGAGCTACAGACTGGGGGATGTGTGGTTGGAAAAATGCAACTTGGAATGGTACCTGGAGCTGTTAGTTGACAGTTGACTGAACATGAGCCAGAAGTGCCCAGGTGGCCAAGAAGATCGAGGGCATCCCGGCTTGGGTTAGAAACACTGGACAGCAGGGGCAGGAGGTTCCCATCCCCCTGTGCTCAGCACCGCTGAGGCCACCTCCAGTGCTGTGTTCAGCTCTGGGCCCCTCACTGCAGGAAGGACATTGAGGGGCTGCAGCCTGTCCAGAGAAGGGCAACGAGGCTGGAGAGGGGCGTGGAGCAGCTGTGCTGTGAGGAGGGGCTGAGGGAGCTGGGGGTGTGCAGGCTGTAGAAGAGGAGGCTGAGGGCAGAGCTCATTGCTCTCTGCAGCTCCCTGCAGGGAGGTTGAAGCAAGGAAAGGGCAGCCTCTGCTGCTTGGTGCCAAGAGACAGGAGCAGAGGAAGTGGTCACAAGCTACAACAGGAGAGGTTCAGGCTGGATGCTAGGAAATATTTCTGCACAAACCTTGGAATGGTCTGCCCAGGGCAGTGCTGGAGTCACCATCCCTGGGGGTGTCCAAGGGCTGCGTGGAGCTGGTATTTAGGACTTGGTTTTGTTTATTTGAAGATCAAAACAAGAAAAAATAATTTTACAAAAGTTGTGTTTCAAGGGAGGTAGCTGAAATTTAAAAGGAAGTAAAGGCATAGAAAACAAGTTTTAGGAAACCATATTTTGAGGGGTTTCTGAGATTTCACTGATCCTGAAAAAGGATTTTTTTTGTTTCCCTGATCACCCAGATGCTGCTTTTCACAGATTGTAATACATTGTACAGAAGTGGCTGAGTGTTTTCTCCATTTTACTCACCAGGAAATGTATTCATCTCATTTTTAGCACTTAATTCCCAAGTGCTCAGAATTAGCTACATCAGATGAAAGCTTGGAGAAGTTTCTTTAACTACAGGAGGTCCAAGATTTCAGCACAAGATTTTCAGAGCTGCTACTGACTCCTGGCTCTGAGAGAGATCAGTGGAAATCTCAAGTGTTTAGAGAAGCAAAGACCTGTGTCTGGATACAGGAATCTCAGGTTGAGCCAAAGCAGAGGCACCTCAGTTCAGAGTCTGCTCTTGAAAATTTGCCTGCATGTGCAGGGATTTAGCACTTAGAGGTCTCTGTCCATAATCATAGAATCATAGACTGGTTTAGGTTGGAAGGGACCTCAAAGATCATCTAGTTCCAACTCCCTACCATAGGCAGAGACATCTCCCATTAGAACAGGTCTACCCACCAGGCTACAAAGTCTGACCCATGAGATTTTTATCATACCTACAGCTAAGGTAGAAAGCCCAAAGCTTTTTGTTGTTGTTGTTGGTGGTGGTTTTTTTTAATCAGTACAGCTCTTGTGATCCGAGTGCTTTGGATCGCTCAATACAACTTCATCTCCTGCAAACTAGACACAGAGGAAGGGAGAGGATTTTGAGAGAGATCAATAATGCAGGGTAGACAAAGCATTACAGGGAGAGCCTGTCTGCTCTGCTATCTCCCTCTGGTTTACCTGTGGGGATAATGGGCCTTGGCATCTTGCCAGCTCTGCCATCCCAGAGAGAAGGTCGCTGCTAGTTCAACTCTGAGTGCCTCTTGCTAATCCACCATTAACCACAGCACTCTTAGGCAATTACTTCTGTCTGGCACTTCCATCATGAAAAGGATATTCAAGTTACTTTAGAGCGCTGGAGCCATTTTCTTACCTAGCTGCTTGTGATCTCCCTGCAAATAGCTCCTGCATTTCTGAGCACAGAACAAAACAACCAGGGAGCACTCCTGTGGGAAAGTGAACTCATACTAAAAACCCAAAGAAAGATCACAAGCTCTCAGAAAACTGAGCAGGAGCAGAATATATGTTACAAAATAATACCTTTCAAGGAGAGATGACTGATGTAGCAGTTCCCCATGGGACAGCAAGGTGCCCTGCTGGCCAAGAAGCCAACACAATCCTAGGATGGATTAAGAAGAATGTGTCCAGCAGATGGAGGGAGGTTCTCCTCCCCCTCTACTCTGCCCTAGGGAGGCCCCACCTGGAATATTGCATCCAGTTCTGGGCTCCCCAGATCAAGAGGGACAGGGATCTACTGGAGAGTCCAACAGAGAGCTGCAAGGATGCTGAAGGGTCTGCAGCACTGCCTGGTGAGGAAAGGCTGAGAGCTCTGGGGCTGCTTAGCCTGGAAAGGAGAAGCCTGAGAGGGATCTGAGCAATGTCTAGAAACAGCTGAGGGCTGGGGGGCAGGAAGGAAGGGACAGGGACAGCCTCTGCTCACTTGTGCCCTGAGATAGCACAAGGGGCAAGGGATGAAGACTGCAGCACAGGAAGTTCCACCTCAACGTAAGGAATAACTTCTAAGGGTTCTTAAGGTTCTTGCAAGGGTGAGAGAGTCCTGGCCCAGGCTGCCCAGAGAGGTTGTGGAGTCTCCTTCTCTGGAGCTTTTTCATCCCTGTCTGGATGCGTTCCTGTGTGACCTGTCCTGGATTCTCTGCTCCTGCCTGCCAGTGGGGTTGAACTGGAAGATCTCCAGAGGTCCCTCCCAACTCCTAACATCCTGTGATCCTGTGAACATTTTTTAAAGCAGCTAAAATTGCTTTCTCAACAACAACAACAAAAATTATTTATTCTGAGTATGAAAATTATTTTTATTTTCCTTACTCCAAATCCATGGTTTTGCCTTATTTTTATGTCTCTTGACTGTTACATACGAAGCAGCAGCCTTCTGAGACAGCTGCTTCCTGGCACATGGAAGTAAGAATCTATTGAATAAATACTAGGTGAAGCAAAATGCTGTGTTTTCTGTATTATCACTTGAAAATGCTTTTCAGTGAGCTTGACAGCAAAATACTGTTGATAAAATTAACAACACATGAAGGGAAAATGAAGTGGCAAGGTAATAAACTAAGAGATTTTTTCAGCTGAGGTTTGCAGATAGCAAAGGGGAAAAGAGAGAAAAGGAGAAAGGAGAGAAAAGGGATGAAAGCAAGAAAAAGAAAAAAAAGCAGGGAAAAGGAAAACCAGGAATTCTTTATCTCACAGCATGTGCAGAAGGATAACAGAAAAAGTAGATGAAAAGAAAGCCAACAGGGTAAGGTTTGGACAGGTCCACATGCCCAGCTAGAGGCCCAACTAGACTGGATGATACCAGTGAGGTGCTACTGTGATACGCTCCTTTTGTCTCCCTCTGAGGTATCCTTCACCTCTCACATCTCATGGCTTCCTTCAGCCTCTCACTGTAGTAATCCCCAGGTCTGTACCACCTCTGTGCCCTGCTGTGCCATTTCACCTGTTCCTGATACCTCTGGAAACCTTGGGAGCTGGAAATGTCAACCCCAGCAGCACCAGCAAACCCCACACATGTACCTGCAGCTGCCCTTTCAGCCCATTTGTTCCATGCTCTCCCCCATGCTGTGCTGCTCTGCTTTTTTTCCCTCACCAATACACTTTTCTTTCAAGCCCTGGAGAAAACTGCCAGAAAAAAGAAATTAAAATCCTGCTTTTACAGCTCTCCTAAAAATCTTTTTCCTCTCTCTGGCCCTTGCTGTGGAAGGCCTTTGCTAACTAAATGTTCTTCTGAAGATGGCTTTATGCTTCCCTTAGCACATCTGTAACTTTGCTTCCTCTCCAAACCTCCCTGTTCTATTCTGGTTTCTTACCCATCCTCCTTCATGGCATCACAACTGAATGTGTGCTGTGGGATGCTGTGGTTTGCATTTCTATTACTGCATGGTTTGGCTGCAAAATAATAATTATCCTAACATGTCCTGTTGGGGCACTGTCAGGGGACTGGTCACTTCGACTCCTCAGCATTGTCACCGCACAAAGCATTTCTTCAAAGGAGAGTTTTTATGGCTGGGTGCCAAGACACTTATGCAATGTCTTGAAAATAGGAGGCACAGGATGGATTAGAACTCTTGTCTGTGAGCTGAAAATCCAGGCTGTTTTCATGTGGTGGGATAAAGGTGGTTCAAAGAAGCTGCCACAAGCATTCTGTTACCAGTCGCCTGTTAGGAGCCAACGTTAAAATAACTGCGGCACTGCCATCACTGTGTAGGCAAAGTGGCACTGCAGGAGACACGAAAGTGGGACACACCAGGCTGTAATAAACCCACTGCAGCCCACTTAAACTGAGGAAGTGGTGCAATTAGTTTCATTCAAAGTGATAACTGACCCAACACCTGGGTACTGCTAGGATAAAAAGAGCAGGAAAGATGGTTTGGTGCTAACTTTGTCTCAGCCACTTCAGGCTTTCTGGTTATCTCCTTGAGATATTTAATTAAGTCCATTTGAAGGACAAATCTAGAGGGCAATGATCTTTTTTACAGCTCCCACTGACATGAAAAGCTGCTCTACATATTCCTGAGGTTTTGAAATAAATGTATTTCATCCTATTGAAAGTATATATTAGATGATCATTAAAGTTCCAAACCATGACAAGAAAAGCAAATACATTTCTAATTAGGGCTGCCCTTCATTCATTAGACAAGGTTGACATCTCCTTCACTACTCAATCAATGCTTTGCTCCTGTTTTCTGCTTCCTTAATTTCACCTTCATGTTTGTGTTCAGAGTTCTGGATGGAAAGTGCTATAAATAAGCAAGCTGCTGTTAGTGCTGACCGCAGCCTGGTGCCTGCTCCTGAAAGCCTCTGTTTGCCTGGATGTCAGACTGATTTGAAAGGAACTGCTTCCAGGAGTGAGAAGCACTTATCCTCATCCTAGCAAGTTTCTCCAGAATAAATACAGAGATTTGAGGCAGAGATTTTACCCTGTCTCTTTAGGAGCTAACAAACACAAAACTGTTTTGTGTTAAAGCCACTGAGTTAGGGTGGTGCGAGGTGGTAGGACAAAGCCCGTGGGTACATGGCTAAACACTTTGGGAGACAAGACTTTTATTTCTTTTCTTTTATTTCTATTTTATTTCATTTTATTTTATTTTTCTAATTTATTTTACTATTTATTTTAAATTCTATCTATTTATTTATTTATTTGTTTGTTTGTTTTATTTTATTTATTTTACTCCTATTACAGGTTGGACTGGATGATCTTGGAGGTCTCTTCCAACCTGATTGAGTCTATGATTCTATGACTCTGTCAAATGATAGATGATAAAGCATGTTGGCAGTTCTCACCTGAATACAGACTCCATTTCATGGGACTTCAATGCCAGTAACATTGAATTCCACCAAGTTTGCAGGTGACACCAAGCTGTGTAGTGTGATTGGCACGCTGGAGGGAAAGAATCCATCCAGAGGGACCTGGACGGGATGGAGAGGTGGGACCAAGCCAACATCACGAAGTTCAACAAGGACAAGTGCAAGGTCCTGCACCTGTGTTAGGGCAATCCCAAGCACAAATATAGGCTAGGGGAGGAGTGGCTGAGAGCAGTCTGGAGGAGGACTTGAGGGTGTCAGGGGATGATAAAATCAGTGTGAGTTGCCAGTGGTCACTGCCAGCCCAGAAGGCAGACAGGTGCTGGGCTGCATGAAAAGAAGTATGAGCAGCAGCACAGAGAGGGGATTCTGCCCCTTTACTCTGCTCTTGTGAGAACCCACCTGGAGTTCTGGTGCCCCCAGTGTAAGAGGGACATGTTGCTGCTGGAGTGGGTCCCATAGGAAGGCCACAAAGATGATTAGAACCTCCTCTGTGGGGACAGGCTGAGAGAGTTGGAGCTGTAAGCCTGGAGGAAAGAGGGCTCTGGGGAGACCTTAGAGCAGCCTGCCAGTACCTGAGAGGGGCCTACCAGACAGCCAGGAAGGGACTTTTGATAAGGTCTTGTAGTGCCAGGATGAGAGGGAATGGATTGAAGCTTGAGGAGGGCAGATTGAGACTGGAGATTAGGAAGAAATTCTTTGCAGTGAGGGTGGTGAGACACTGGCACAGGTTGCCCAGGGTGGTCGTGGAGCACAGAATCACCCAATGGGATCTTTGATCTCATTCTGTGTTCCACAACCTCCCTGGAGGTGTTCAAGGCCAGGTTGGATGAGGTCCAGTGGACGGTGTCCTTGCCCATGGCAGAGGGTTGGAACTAGATGATTTTTAAAGTCCCTAAACCAGTCTATGAATCTATGGAAACATGTCATAAAAAGCTGATTATTAGATTGTTTGGGGAACACAGCTTAGATAATTCCAGTAAGCCAAATGATTCATCACCTTGCAGACCTAGAAAAGGACATCAGATCAGCATTGAGAGTGTATTGCTGTGTCATTGTTGGCATATTGGTAAGCATATCCTGTAGAAATAATGAAGTGATAAACACTGCTGCAACAGACCTTGAATAGACTGGCAAGGAGAAACTTGTTTGAACAAGCCTATGTTTTAACAGTCATCAACACTGAACATGGAACCTGAGACGTGCTTGTAAGAGGGAGGATGAGGTATTGGAAAGCATGGACACTATCAATATTCTACAAGTCCTGACATATAATCAGTTAAATTGTATCAGCAAAGAGGAGCTTCCATTACCATAGCTAAGTGAGTGAAGATAAGCATTGTGTAAGATCAGACTCTTGCATCAGCACATCAGAGACACTGACAGATGAGAGAGAGCTCAAATGAAAGACTCAAGATGCAGACAATGTCTTTTCTTGCCTCTTCCAGCTCCAGTTTTGCTTGTGAAAGGGAAGTGTCAGCAATGAACTGAGACTGAAAGCAATCATTGTTCTGTAGGATTCCCTGATTTCCCATCACAGGCATCTAAGCACTGTGATTCCTGCAGAAAACACTGATGCAGGAGCATAGCCAAGAGGCCAAACCATTCCAAGTGATTTCAGACTGCAGAACATTTTTTGTCAGCATTCAGTCAATATTTCAGTCAGCTACCAGTGTCAGCAATGAGCTGCGAATGAGTTATCCCCTCCTTGAATAAAGAATGAGAAGCCGTTGAGACTACCACAGTTGGGCAGCTCACAGTGAAAAGCATCAGCAGAGAAAAAGAACATGAAGGTAGATTCAAAACAGTATCCCTCCATCCTTCCAGGCATTGAAAAGCTTTCACACAGAGAGCAGGAGACAGAAACAGAGAGGGGGCTGCAGAGCCACACACCACAGGCAAAGGTGCTGGGGAGAGAACAATAATGAAGTTCAGAGAAGTGAAGTGTCCTCTCCTATGAGGACAGGCTATGAGAGTTGGGGCTCTGCAGCCTGGAGAAGAGAAGGCTTCCAGGAGACCTTGGAGTGGCCTTCGAATACCTGAATGGGACTACAGGAGGGCTGGGGAGTGACTATTGACAAGGTCTTGTCATGACAGGATGAGAAGGAATGGGTTTAAACTGGCAGAGGGGAGATTGAAACTGGATGTTAGGAAAAAGTTCTTTGCAGTGAGGGTGGTGAGACACCTGGCACAGGTTGCCCAGGGAGGTTGTGGAGCACAGAATCACCCAATGTGATCTTTCATCACATTCTGCGATTCTGTGCTCCACAACCACCCTGGAGGTGTTCAAGGCCAGGCTGGATGAGGGCTTGAGCGACCTGTTCTAGTGGGAGATGTCCCTGCCTATGGCAGGGGGTTGGAACTGGATGATCTTTGAGGTCCCATCCAACCTAAACCATTCTATGATTCTAAATGAGAAGAAAAAGGCTTCACTAAAAAAAAAAAAAGATCAGGAAGGATACTGCATATTGGAGAAGAGCTACAGTATCAGAGTGTCATTAGGCTAAGAGAGCATTTGCTCAAGCAGTGTGTGACTTCCATGGAGTCCATCATGCTTCCTACCTTCCGCCCTCTCCAGTCTAAGCAGGGTCAGGAAGCAATGCGGGACTGAGGACTGTAGCAAGAAAGTGGACGTTCTTGGCTGCCCTCACACTTCCGCTCCTCTCTTGGTCTCTGTTTATTCTTGGGTTTCCTCTGCAAGTCTGAGACCTCGACTTGGGTGTCTGGTACAGCATTACATAAGTCACCCATCTGGAAGGCAGGCAAGGCAGAGCTGCTGCTTCGTTGTGATTCAGAGACATGCAAAAAAGAGTTAACTCCACCACCGTGGCTGGGAAAGATTGCTGGGGTTGGTTCTTTTTATTCCAGCTTCCCCAAAGAGCTATGGAAGATTTATGCTCTCTATCTACTCTTACACCTTTACAGGGGTGGGTTTAGCTCTGTCTTTCCTGGAATTCCATCTTTTGGACTGATTTTCTCCCTGTCTCATTTCACAGTAATGAGGTTCTGTTTGCAATCCATCCCAATGTGTTTGCTCTGTTCATGTGCACAGCAGCACAAATAACACATGGCTGCCTGAGAATACATCTTCTGCTTTTGTTTACTCTGTCTTTTCTGTTTCTTCCTTTCTGGCCCTCGAATGTGCTGCTACAGAATCACTTCCTTGAAGTCAGAAATGTGGCCAATCCTTTCTTCTTTCACAGGGTCACAGGATGTTAGGGGTTGGAAGGGACCTCCATAGATCACCGAGTCCAACCACCCTGCCAGAGCAGGAGCACAGAATCTAGCTGAGGTCACACAGGGCTGGAAAGTCTCCAGAGAAGGAGACTCCACAACCATGAGCAGGACAATGTTTCCCTTAGCTCACATTCCTTTATCTTCTGGCTTCCCTGATACCTTTTGCCCTAACTCAAGCTCCATATGCACATAATCATTTCTCCTGCTGAGTGACTCTCACTCTGGGATTAAGTGAATCAAGCAATAACCCAACAACAGGTACAGGATCTTTTTTCTTTGTTTTTGTTTTTTGGTTTTTTTTTAAATTTTATTTTATTTTATTTTGTTATCAGCTCTTCAGCTTAATTTATACACAAAGCACTTGAGGGAAGACAAGGTGTCCACACGGGTTGCAGGAAGAATTTCTTCCAGAGGGAAGTGCTACTGCTTCCCCACCTCCTGCACTCAGCAACCCCAGTGGCAAGTTAAGGCACAAAACTGTGCTGGTTTCAGTCCCAAACCATCATTAAGGTAAGAGCCAGGAGAGAGAAGACACAGAATGACAGAATTAAACAGGTTGGAAAAGACCTCTAAGATCAAGTCCAATTTATCACCTAACACCTTCTAATTAACTAAACCATGGCACCAAGTGCCTCATCCAGGCTCCTTTTAAACACCTCCAGGGATGGGGACTCCACCACCTCCCTGGGCAGCCCATTCCAATGCCAATCACTCTTTCTGTGTAGAACTACTTCTTAACACCCAGCCTAAACCTGCCTTGGCACAGCTTGAGGCTGTGTCCTTATGTTCTGTCCTTGGGTGTCTGGCAGAATAGCCCAAACCCACCTGGCTATGACCTCCCTTCAGGTAGCTGTAGAGAGCAATGAGGTCTGCCCTGAGCCTCCTCTTCTGCAGGCTGCAACACCCTCAGCTCCCACAGCCTCCCCTCACAGGGCTGTGCTCCAGGCCCCTCACCAGCCTTGCTGCCCTTCTCTGGACACATTCAAGCACCTCAACATCTTTCTTAAACTGAGGGGCCCAGAACTGGACACAGGACTCAAGGTGTGGCCTAACCAGTGCTGTGTCAGTGCAGCAGAAGAGAACTGAACTGCTTCTTACTGCCTACATGGAGAGGCTACCTACAGTCCTCATCCAAGCACTTCAGTCCCTCGAAATGTGTGGCACATATTCTTGGAAGTAGAATTAAGTGTCTCAGCTTGCCAAGGGCTGTGCCATGACTTTGATCTGAATGTGTACACACTGTGCCTGGCAAGATCATGGAGCAGATCCTGCTGAAAGTCCTGCTAAGGCAAATGGAAAACAAAGCAGAGGTGATTGGTGGGAACCAGCAATGGCTGCACCAAGGGTAGATCTTGCCTGACAAATTTAGTGGCTTTCTATGATGAAGTCACAGCGACAGTGGACAAGGGAAGGGCAACTGATGTCATCTACCTGGACCTGAGTAAGGCATTTGACTCTGTCCCACATGACATCCTGGTCACCAAACTGGAAAAACATGGACTGGATGGATGGAGCACTGCTGGATAAGGATTTGGCTGGATGGTCGAACCCAGAGAGTGGTGATCAACGGCACAATGTCCACCTGGAGACCAGTGCCAAGTGGTGTCCCTCAGGGGTCAGTGCTGGGACCAGTGCTGTTTAACATCTTTGTCAGTGACATGGACAGAGGAATGGAGTGCACCCTCAGCAAGTTTGCAGATGACACCAAGCTGTGTGGCACAGTCGACTTGCTAGAGGGCAGGGATGCCATCCAGAGGGACCTGGACAGGCTGGAGAGTTGGGCCCAGGCCAACCTGATGAAATTCAATAAGGCCAAGTGTAAGGTCCTGCACCTGGGTAGGCACAATCCCAAGCACAAATACAGGCTGGGTGGTGAATGGCTGGAGAGCAGCCCTGAGGAAAAGGACCTTGGAGTCTGGGTTGATGAAAAGCTCAACATGAGCCTGCAGTGTGCACATGCAGCCCAGACAGCCAACCGAGTCCTAGGCTGCATCAAGAGAAGCGTGGCCAGCAGGGCAAGGGAGGTGATTCTGCCCCTTTACTCTGCTCTCGTCAGACCCCACCTGGAGTACTGTGTGCAGTTCTGGAACCCTCAGCACAGGAAGGACATGGAAGTGTTGGAGCGGGTCCAGAGGAGGGCCACAAAGATGATCAGAGGGCTGGAGCAGCTCTCCTATGAGGACAGGCTGAGGGAGTTGGGGCTCTTCAGCCTGGAGAAGAGAAGGCTTCGAGGGGACCTGATAGTAGCCTTCCAGTATCTGAAGGGGGCCTACAGGAAGGCTGGGGAAGGATTATTTACAAGGTCCTGCAATGACAGGACAAGGGGCAATGGGCTTAAACTGGCAGAGGGGAGATTTAGACTGGATGTTAGGAGGAAGTTCTTTACAGTGAGGGTGGTGAGGCACTGGAACAGGTTGCCCAGGGAGGTTGTGGCTGCTCCCTCCCTGGATGTGTTCAAGGCCAGATTGGATGAGGCCTTGAGTGAGCTGTGCTAGTGGGAGGTGTCCCTGCCTATGGCAGGGGGTTGGAACTAGATGATCCTTGAGGTTCCTTCCAACCTTACCATTCTATGATTCTATGATTCTATGATTTCTAGCTTTGAAATTAAATCCCAGCCTCATATCTCCCATAGAGCTTGGAGAAATATTTCCAAATGCTGGCTAGACAATGCAGCTGCCTGGCAGCAGGAAGGCAGGAACCCAGAATTTCAGATCCCACCAAGCTGGGGATTCAGCTGGCACTACTATTAAACAAGGATTTGTCTCCTTGGCATACCAACGCTGTGGTCACAACACGGCAGTCGAGATAAGGCACTGACAATACCAACATTACAAAATGCCAAAAACATTCACAGGAGAGTTCAGTTTGGGAAGCTATACATTAATGAACAAAGGAAATAGCTCTTCAGGAATCATTCATCAAAGAAAACTCCATGTGTCTGGAATCTAAAAGACTTCTTTCACACTTGTCACTAGTGTAAGTCCCATCAAGACTGCTGAATTTATCCTGAGCTCTGCTGGGAGCTGATCAGATGATCAGGGTAATTCAGAATTCTTTCCAGCTCTGTTGGCAGTCAATTAAAACCTACATTTTGAGAGTCTAAAACCTAAATCTGAGAGTTGATTTGAAGACAGTTCCACTGGAGACCTTCCCTCACTCCACAAGATCACACAGGATGTTAGGGGTTGGAAGGGACCTCAGGAGATCTTAGACTCCAAAAGCCCTGCCAGAGCAGGA
The DNA here is from genome assembly GCA_013396675.1 of Eubucco bourcierii. Taxonomy (NCBI): domain Eukaryota; kingdom Metazoa; phylum Chordata; class Aves; order Piciformes; family Ramphastidae; genus Eubucco; species Eubucco bourcierii. The sequence continues at coordinate 622,629 of VWZE01025955.1, read as the reverse complement.
CAACAGAATCTAGGGCAGGTTCTGTGGTGATATGATTCTAAGTCATAGAATCACAGAATTATCAGGGCTGGAAGGTACCTGAAGGATCATCTAGCTCCAATCCTCCTTGTCATGGGCAGGGACACCTCACACTAGATTAGGTTGCCCACAGTCACATCCAGCCTGGCCTTAAAAACTTCCAGGGATGAGGCTTCCACCACCTCCCTGGCAACCTGTGCCAAGGTCTCACCACCCTTATAGTGAAGAACTTCTTCCTAAAATCTAATCTGAATCTCCCCTCTTCTAGTTTGGATCCATTCCCCCCAGTCCTATCACTACCTGACACCCTAAAAATTCCTCCCCAGCTTTCTTGTAGTTCCCCTCAGACAGTGGAAGGCTACAAAAGGTCTCAAAGCCTTCTCTTCTCCAAACTGAACAACCCCAACGCTCTCAGCCTGTCCTCAGAGGAGAGAAGCTGCAGTAAGGGAACACTGGGGTTTAATTTTACAGCCCATGCATTCACTCCAGCTCAGTCATCATCACTGAGCGAAAAGCAGTGATTAAGATCCTCTGGGAAATGCCTGCGCAAAGTCACTGGCACCACTTCAGTGTCTTCCACGCTCTGCTTAATGTTATCAAACATCAAATCTAATGTTGAAAGAGAGAGAGAAATAACCAAAAACCTGGTGAATGTAAGGAGCCAGCCCACTTCTCACCACCAGCACTTGAGTGGAGCTTCTGCCTGGGGACACATTTCACTCCACATGCAGCACCGCAGAGTGAGTTTACACTCACTATTTGAAGCTCCCTGTAGCCCAAAGTCCAAAAGGAGATTGCAGCAGTGCAAACCCTGGGCTAAATGTTCTAAAAAGACCCCTTGGGAAGGCTGTCAGCCCTCTGCACCTGAATCCTGAAAGGGATGTGTAAGCCATCAGCCCTGGCAGGATGGGAAGCCTAACTCTGGGCACCAGAGCGCCCCATGGAATGGTCAAGCAGAGGCAACTCCCAGCAGCTGCCTTGGGCCCCAGGAGCAAGCAAGTAAGGGTCTGGGTAGGACAGGGAGAGGCTGTGGGTCAGTGCCATGGAGGGCAGCCAAGGATCACCATTACCAGGATCATGGGTGGAGAAGCAGATGCTGACATATGGGGAGGCTGAGGCTTAAGGCCCCTGGGGGTTCCCAGGGAAAGAATGTGAGTGGATGCACAGGCATCAACAGCATCACTCTCTGACTATTTGGGATTTTTTGTTCTGTGCACTCAAATATCAACTTTAATACACAGAAAACAATCAAACAAACGAAACAACCCAGGAGAATCTATTTAACCTACCACTCACAGCTGGATTTTTTTTTGTTGTTGTTGTTGGTTTGGGGTTTTGTTTTTTTTTTTTTTTTTGCAGCAAGATGATTTCACATCCAGAAAAGTGATTCCTCAGAATGAGAAATGCAAGAACTGTTGCTGNGGTTTGGGTTTTTTTTTTTTTTTTTTTTTTTGCAGCAAGATGATTTCACATCCAGAAAAGTGATTCCTCAGAATGAGAAATGCAAGAACTGTTGCTGAATGCAGATGAAGTATTTGATCTCAGCTCAGTTATCCAGACAGCTACGTACCTCTACTTATTTTACTGACTGCATTAGGGGGTCCACAGAGTGTGTACAAGTTTGAATGAGCCAGAAGCTAAGTGTAATATTCAAGTGTTTCACACCTCCTCAGTTACCAGTGTAAGCATCTCGTATCTCACAGTCTTCTCATACAAAATACAGTATCCTGACACAAAAAAACCCAAAAAAACCCAAAACCAAAACCAAAATAAAGGAAAAAAAAAACAACAAAAAAAAACAAAAACCAAAAAACCCCAAGGTTTAAATTTTGACCACCAAGTTCTTCAGATAATCCAGAAATTACTCAAAAGTGTGGCAGAGTGCCCAGTATGGGGCATCCTAGGTTGTATCAAAAGCAGCATGGCCAGCAAGTGGAGAGAGCTGATTCTGTCACTTTGCTCTGGTGAGACCTTGCCTGGAGTGCTGCATCCAGCTCTGGAGCCCTCAGGAAAGACATGGACCTGATGGAGCATGTCCAGAGGAGGGCCATGAAGATGACCAGGAGGTTGGTATACCTCTGCTACAAGGATGGCCTGAGGGAGCTGGGGATGTTCAGCCTGGAGAAGAGAAGGCTCCAGGCAGACCTAAAAGCAGCCTGCCAGGACCTGAAGGGGCTGCAAGCAGGCTGCAGAGGGACTGTTTGCAAAGGCCTGCAGGGACAGGATGAGGGCAATGGTTTGAAACGAGAGCAGAGCAGCTTGAGATTGGCTGTGAGGAACAAGTTCTGCACCAGGAGGCTGCTGCAACACTGTAACAGGTTACCATGGGAGGCCCCATCCCTAGACATTCAAGGTGAGGCTCCACAGGGCAAGCTGATGTAGTGGAAGATGTCCCTTCTGACTTCAGAGCAGATTGGAGTGGATGACTTTTGAAGGTCCCTTCCAACTCAGACCATTCTGTGATTCTATGCTTCTGTGATTCTATACTGAAGTCCTAATTGCTTCTGTGCTCACTGCTGCTTGGCATTTTGAGCATTTTCTGGAGCAGCAAGCTGCTGTCAGTTACTAGTCCTTGGCCAGCTTGAAGAACAGCAGTCTTAAACTAAAAAAATTCTCACTATACAACTGTTGGGAAAGAAAGAAGATTTAACAAATGGCAAACTGAACGGAGCATGGCACTAGGAGGGGGGGGGGGAAAAAAAAGAGAGAAAAAAGTTTGATCAACTCTTGTTTAGTACTGATTTTGTGCAAGACAAAATACCCTGCTGCAGTAGGTGATAATTACTGCTAATAATAACGACAGTGGTTTAATAACAAACCAAAAACCCAATAGATCCAAACCAAGAAAAACAATCAACCAAACTTTCTAGAAAACAAATTATTTTGCAGCACAAGAAGGCAGGATGGCAATGACCAAGCCAAAATTAAGTCTTGCACTGTGCTGTCACTTTTTTAGTGTTGTGAGGAGGAACGATGGCCCAGCCAAGTTCTTTTTGGCCTTCTTTCCCATGTCTCCACCGCTACACCCAAGAGTGAGACCCTATGATCCACCCACTTGGAGCTGGAAAAGCAAAGCATCACACCCATTTATCAAATGTGTCAGCCCCAGCCTGGCCAAATGCACTCAATCCTCCTACATGCAAGGCTTCTGGAGGCTGTCCTCAGCATGATGCTGCAGGGAAGCCCCTTCAGAAGGTAAGATGAATCTGTCTCTGGCAACAAAGTGCAGAGCAAAAAGACTGAAATAATAATTGCACTTGTTAGAATTGCACTTACTGTGCTACAATAATAATTACACTTGTGATGCTACCCAACCCCAGGTTTCCCCCCTTATTCTGGGTACTTGAAATGACATTTTAAGATTTACATCTCTCTCCAGTAGAACTTTGGGAGAGACAAATTAGACCATTTTCTAGACAGGATGAGCATCAGATCTTTTATTCATGTCAGGATTTCTTTGTTCCTACCTGGATGTCATCCATGGTAAGGATCTGAGCTGCTGCATGAAGTTTTCCCACCTGGATGTCATCCATGGTAAGGACCTGAGCTGCTGCATGCAATGAAGTTTTCCCACCTAGATGCTATCCATGGTAAGGACCTGAGCTGTTGCATGCAATGAAGTTTTCCCACCTAGATGTCATCCATGGTAAGGACCTGAGCTGCTGCAGCAGTGAAGTAAATTCGTGTATCTCAGCATTGTAGATTGCACAGTACATTTTACCAGTACCCTTTGTCCAATTGGATTGAGTACATCAGCTGGACATCCTGCAAAGGCTCCAGGAAGACTTAAATCTGCAGTTCCACATTAATTACCAAGCCCATGGCCTCCTAGAAGGTATCTGAAAGGTCACACATGCCAATCAATATCTATCCATAAAAGCAGAAACCTCAAGGCTTCTCAGACTTGAATGTGATAATGTTCCACAGACAAACAAACTACCAGGAAAAAAAAAAAACAACACAAAACACAAACGCAGCAACCAACACAAAACACAAAACCAACAAACAGATCAAGCAACAAAGCCCAACAAAATGCAACCAATTTGTTACCCTAATGTCATGTTTAAATAATAGATAATGCAATGATTCTTTTGTAGCTTTCCTCTTTCCTGGCTCCATCTGCTAACAGATGTTGATACAGGGAAAACAAAACTAAACAAGAAAACTCCACAACAACAACAAGCCAAAACAACACAACAAACAACAAACATTCCTTCCTCTAACACTTTCTGGTTGTTCTGTGCCTCCCCCTGCAATTTTACATCTTACATAGCAAATGCTAAGGTAGGTTCACGAGGAGAATCTACCCAGCACATTTTGTATAGCCAATAGGGTTTTCACCTCAGAGCCTTAAAGAGTGGTTTATATTGGAAGGAACCTTAAAGATAATCTAGTTCCAAGCCCCATGTCATCAGCAGGGACACCTTCCACTAGCCCAGCTTGCTCAAGGCCTCATCTAAACTTGCCTTGAACACCACTAGGCAGGGAGCATCCACAACCTCCCTGGGCAACCTGTGCCAGTGTCTCACCACCCTCACTGTGAAGAATTTCTTCCTAATCTCCACTCTAAATCTGCCATCCTCAAGCTTCAATCCACCTCCTCTCATCCTGGCACTACAAGCCACTGTAAAAAGTCCCTTCCCAGCTTTTTTTCAGCCCGCTTCAGTTACTAGAAGGTTGCTCTAAGGTCTCCCTGAAGCCTTCTCTTCTCCAGGCTGCACAGCCCCAACTCTCTCAGCCTGTACCCATAAGAGAGGTTCTCCAGCCCTCTGCTCATCTTTGTAGCCTTCCTCTGTGCCCACCCCAGCAGCTCCATTTCCAGTTCTTGCAACACCTAGAGGTCAGCTGCTGACCTTGACTGAGCAGTAGCAGACATTATCTCTAAAGTACACGCCTCAAGATGCACCAGATCTAGCACTTAGTTGCATCAGTTCCAATCAGTTTCAGACATACAGGTTGGTAGTTTTGCTCTGATGTCTTCCACACATGATTTACACAACTGTTTTGGCAAAGGCCAGTACAGAGGTGACTTCTAACTCCTTAGTTGTGCCGAGTTCCTTGATCCATTCACTCAGAATGGGAATTCCTGCACTTTCAGCCCAGGGAGGTAGCTGAGTCCCCCTTCCTGGAAATCATCAAGGTCAGGCTCAACAAGGCTCTGAGCAACCTGATCTGGAGCAGGATGTCCCTGCTTACTGCAGGGGTGCTGGACTAGATGAGCTTTGGAGGTGCCTTCCAACCCAAACCATTCTATGATTCTGTGTTTGCTACTATAATTTGGCAAGTTCNCCAACACCCCAAACCCCCCCCCCCCCCCCCCCCACCCCTTCTCTAGATATTTTTAATACCTGAAGCTGTTCAGAGGGTTTATTCTGACAAAAGTACAAAAGAGGACTCATCCCCATTACTGTGGAAGAAGGTTCACCAAGTGATGGAATAAATAGCAAAGAGGCAGGAAATGGAGTTGCCAGCAAGTCAACACACATGTACCAAAGGACAAGTGGGCATTACTCACATAGGTATGAATAACACATTTTGATGTCTGTGCCATTTCACATTAGCCCAGGATGTTCCACATGCATTCATGATTATAGAAATAGAAATAGATTGTGAGTCAGAGGGAAAAAAAATAATTGAGTCGGAATGAAGATGTGAAGTGAGTAGAAAGGGATGAGTGCAGTCATTAACGTGGTCTGTGAAAGGCAAGCCCAGTCACAGAACCAGAGCAAAATGGGCACCCAAGGGGCAATGGGTAAACTGTCAAGGTGTGCTGGCAGCTTAAAATGACAGAGATTTCTGCTGTCTGGAGCAGCTGAGAGATTGCCGCTGTCTGGAGCAGTTCTATCTGCATGTTACAGAAGCTCAACTCATACAACCACAGAATTACAGAATGGCTCAGATTGGAAGGGACCTCAGAGGTCATCTACTCCAACCTCCCTGCTATGGGCAGGGACACCCCTCAGCTGGACTTGGTTGCTCAAGGTGTCATCCAGCCTGGCCTTGAACACCCCCAGGCAGGAGGCAGCCACAGCCTCCCTGGGCAGCCAATTCCAGAGTCTCACCACCTTCATACTGAAGAACTTTTTTCTTAGCTCCAATCTAACCCTGCTGTGCCTCAGCTTCAAATCATTCCCCTTTGGCCTGTCTCTAGACTTGAAAAGTCCCTCTGCAGCCTTCCTGCAGGATCCCTTTAGGTACTGGAAGGCAGCTCCAAGGTCCCCCTGGAGCCTTCTCTTCTCTGTCTGAACAACAGTTTCTGTATCAGTTTATATATAAACCTCTGGGCACTTTTTGTGCTGTGATGCTCATTTTCTAAGCCATGCTTGTACCTTGATTAAACAAGATAAATGCTCCCCCATGAACAGTGTAGGAAGTTAACTGAAAAACTTTCACAGACTCTGTATATGAAGGAGACAGATATTTGACTGCTTGATATCTGGTTGGTTTCACAGAGATGAATAGAGCCAGAAGCCTGCAGTTGGAAAATGCAACAAGGAAAATGGGCAAGAGAAATTTTCTGTAGGAAAATGAGACCACAGAAAATCAGATTTCCTTCAAAGATATTCATAGCTTTCTGTTTTGGCTAGTTCACAGATGTGATGAGAGTATAGGCAGTACTTTTGTGTTGAAGCTCTGCTTCACTGAATGCTATGTAAAGGAATAGAGAAAAGTGAATTTTATCAGATATATCAAAATGCTCTGGTGAGATCTCACCTGCAGTGCTGCACCCAGCTCTGGAGCCCTCAACACAGGAAGGACATGGACCTGATGGAGTGGGTCCAGGGGAGGAACACAAAGACAGTCAGGGGGCTGAAGCACCTCTGCTATGAGGACAGGCTGAGGGAGCTGGAGGTGTTCTGCTTGGGGAGGAGAAGGCTCCAGGCAGACCTAAGAGCAGCCTGCCAGGACCTGAAGGGGGCTGCATAGGGACTGTTTGCAAAGGCCTGCAGGGACAGGACAAGGCCAATGGTTTGAAATGAGAGCAGAGCAGATTGAGACTGGATGTGAGGAACAAGTTCTGCACCATGAGCGTGGTGGAACTCTGCGACGGGTTGCCCAAGGAGGGAGTTCACATCTTCAAGCTCAGGTTTGGCAAAGCTCTGCACAGCCTGCTCTAGTGGCGGATGTCCCTGCTGACTGCAGGACCAGATGACTGATGGAGGGCCTTTCCAACCCAAACCATTCTATAATCACCTAAATTTTCATTAGTTTTTTGAATCTGAGCCTTCAAAGGAAAGTATCCTTACAGGATACAGGAGAAGTCAGTCCCAGCACTCACCTCTGTGCTTCCCCATGGTTAAGACAATGCAGAGCTTGCCGGCACGCGTCAGCAAGCTCACCAATGTTTAAGGGTTTATTTAAAATAAAAGCACATTGGAAGCTCAAGGCCATGGCTGTCATCAAAATTCTTATAAAAAAAATATCCTCCAGCATCACAGTCCCCTCTACCTCAAATAATAATCATTAAAAAGCCTGCTGACAACAGCAATGGGAAAGCCATGGAGCACACCGACAACAATTGGGTCTCTGATCTTAGAATGGCTCCATTGACTGCTTTATTGAATGGGAGAAGGCAGTGTATGAAACATCCAAACACTCTGCTGTCAAGATGCAGTCATTTCAGACTGGAAACCCTTCTGTGATTACTGCTGCAGGAAATGTAGCATCCACTCTAAGCCAGGGAGCCTGGCCAGAGGTCTGCTCCACAAAGCACAGAATCACAGAAACATTCTGTTTGGAGAAGTCCCTCAGGATCACCAAGCCAAACCCACATCCCTACTGTACAAGGTGCAACCTAAACCATATCCCCAAGCACCACATCCAAACAACCTTTAAACACCTCCAGTGTTGGTGACTCCACCACCTCCCTGGGCAGCTCTTTCCAATGCCTGACCACTCTTGCTGGGAAAAAAAATTTCCTAATATCCAGTCTAAACCTCCCCAGTGGCAGCTTGAGGCCATTCCCTCTTGTTCTATCACTGTGTACCTGTGAGAAGAGCCCAGCAGCAACTTCTCTGCAATGTCTCTTTGGGTAGCTGTAGACAGCAATGAGGTCTGCCCTCAGCCTCCTCTGTTTCACACTAACCATCCCCAGCTCCCTCAGTCTCTCCTCATCAGATTTATTCTCCAGGTCCTTCCCCAGCTTCCTTGCCCTCCTCTGCACTCACTCCAGCACTTCCACATCCCTCTTGTATTGGGGTGCCCAAAACTGAAGACAGAACTCAAGGTGTGGCCTCACCAGAGCTGAGTACAAGGGGTCTGGCTGCTGTGCACTACTGAAGGTCACCGCTCCACACATTAATCATTATCAGAAGAGGCTCTCAAACAGCTCCCCAGACAACAAAACATCACCAACAATAATCAAGCCAGACAAGAATTTTCCCAAATGCCAACCCATGCCTCAGTTTCTGTTGTTCGCCATAGCAGATGAAGCTCCATATGTTGTTTTTTTGGTAACGTTAACTTTGAATCCATCACTTCTTTCTGCACCAAGTTTCTTCTCTTCTGTGTTTTGGATTTTGTGGTAGCAACCACATCTGAGATGTTCTCCATCTGCTGTCTCACTCTCAACAGTGCTGTGCAACATCAACCTTTGCCCAACACTATTGATTGGATAGGGCTGGTTGATAGGTTGGACGGATGATCTTGGAGGTCTCTTCCAACCTGATTGATTCTATGATTCTATCCAGAGCTTTAATCATCTCCTTGGATACCCTTTTAAATGTACAGTGCCTATGACCAGTAAGTCTTTCTCTGGATCAGCTACATGGTAATTTGTACCATTTACACCTGTGAGTAGTTTCCCATCGCATGCTTTTCTCTCAGTGCTGCCCAAAATTCCCATTAGAGACATTTTTTGCCATCTGGTGTAAACACAACTTGGAGCCCTCGCTCCAGCTGTAAGATTGGCTTATCAGCTGCATATCAGTCATTGCTGAAATTGGTGCAAACCCCCAGGGCACTCTCACCACTAGATCAGATTGCTCCCAGCCACATCCAGCCTGGCCTTAAACGCTTCCAGGGATGAGGCTTCCACCACCTCCCTGAGCAACCCATTCCAGGCTCTCACCACCCTCATGCTGAAGAAATTCTGCCTAACATCCAATCTGAACCTACTCATTTCTAGTTTTGCTCCACCACTTCCCTGGGCAACCTGTGCCAGTGTCTCACTGCCCTCATGTTGAAGAACGTCTTCCTAACATCTAATCTAAATCTTCCCTCCTCTAGCTTGGATCCATTCCCCCCAGCCCTGTCACTACCTAACACCCTAACAAGTTCCTCAGCAGCTTTCCTGCAGGTCCCCTTCAGATACTGGAAGGCCACAATAAGGTCTCCTACCCTCCCTGATTTATGTGGTCACTTAACCAACACAAAAGCGGCCACATTCAATTAGTGAGACAGCTCTTGTGCAATATGATAAAGCTTATGCCCAGAGCTCTTCTTTCTTTCCCAAAGGTTTCCCAGAGGCTACACTCTAGTCTTTAAAAATACATAAATGAGTGGATATTAAGTGCAGTGGTAACCACTTGCAAGAGCAAATCTGCTTCTTTAATGCTCATCTTCCCCTTTTGTGTTGATAATGGGAGAGCAAGAGTGGAATTGACATCTCCTCAAGGAGAGGAATCTTTTTAAATAGAGTTCTCCAAGACTTTTACAGGGCTGTAATTAAAAGGTCTTTTCAAAGGACAGTTATTTTGCATCTTCTGTGCATGGTCTGTTAGTCTTGCACTGCATTCTGAGATCAAAATGCTGCATAATCAGGAAGATGTAGTGTGAGGTGTCCCTGCCCATGGCAGGGGGGTTGGAAACAGATGATCCTTAGGGGTGCCTTCCAACCCTGATAGTTCTGTGATTCTGTGATTTACCACAGTCTTTTCTGCTCTCTCTGTTTCCCAGCCATTGCCACTCCAGCAGAGTGCCTGTATGGGATAATCAGAAGAAAACATCCCAGAAATTTCTGACATAACTTCACCTCTTTTTCCCCTCTCTGTGCTGGACAATGGCCAGATGCACAATCTGAGACTGAGGGAGGGAGGCTTCGGTTGTTTAATTGCAGTTTTTAATTAATGTGAGAAAGCTTAACTGATCTGAAATAATGGTAGCAGTTTGTAGAGTCATAGAATGCTTTAGGTTGGAAGGAACCTTAAAGATAATCTGCTTCCAAGCCCCCTGCCATGAGCAGGAACACCTCCTACTAGCCCAGGTTGCTCAAGGCCTCATCTAAACTTGCCTTATACACCTCCAGGCAGGAGGCATCCACAACCTCCCTGGGCAACCTGTGCCAGTGTCTCACCACCCTCACTGCAAAGAATTTCTTCCTCATCTCCAGTCTCAATCTGCCCCACTCAAGCTTCAACCCATTCCCTCTCACCCTATCACTACAAGCCCTTGCAAAAAGTCCCTTCCCACCTTCCTTATAGTCCCCTTCAGGGTACTGGCAGGCTGCTCTAAGGTGTCCACAGAGCCTTCTTTTCTCCAGTCTGAACAGTTCCAACTCTTTCAGCCGCCCCCATAGGGAACAATCTCCAGCCCTCTGATCATCTTTGGGGCCTCCTCTGGAACCCAACAGCAGTTGCATGTCCCTCTTCTGCTGGGGGCCCCAGCACTGGAGGCAGTGCTGAAGGTGAGGTCTGAGCAGAGTATATTGGAGGGGCAGAATCTCATCCCTATGCTGCTGCTCTCCTGTTCTGCCTCTGGGCTGCCAGAGACCAGTGTCCTGTGACACTTTGGCACCAACTGACACCCCCAAGCCCTTCTTCTCCAGATTGCTTAGTCACTCTTCCCCCAGCCTGTGTTTCTGCTGTGACTGCCCCGACCCAGGTGTAGGACCTTGCGCTTGGCCTTGTTGAACTCCACAAAGCTGGCTTGGTCTCACCTCTCCAGCCTGTCCGAGTCCCTCCCAATGGATCTCTTCCCTCCAGTGTGTCAACCACACCACACTGCTTGGTGTCATCAGCAAAGTTGCTGAGGGTGCAGCTGACAAAGTGCAAGAGTACTCCATGCCCACAAAAAAGCCAGTGCTGCAGGGAAAGGACTGGGGTTGTAATCACATTTGAAAGAAATGGCTTTTCAGAGTGTCTTTGTGCATGGGGGACTATCACCATCTTTGAAGTGTAAAGGTCTGGCTGGGGGGCAAACTAGGTAAGAGGGTGGCTGTCCAATTCAATTAATCTTTTGGAAAGCACAGATGCTTATAAGACCTAAATACTTATCCTTATAAAATGCTGCCAACACTGTAAAGAGCTGTACCAGCTCAGTTTTTACCTACAAATCCTGTTGCTGACAGATTTGGTAGCTGCATGATGCACCTGGTAACATGATTCATCCAGGTTTCTGAGCCCCTGTCCAGTGAAGACTCTCAAACTGTGAACTGACTTCCACAGGACTTGGCCACCCTGGCAGTATTAACTCAGACAGCCTTGCAGAGCTGGAGCTCAGTGCTATCTTCCAGCTCAGCCCACTGAAACAGGGACCAAAAACATCTGCTTCAGGTGGTGCCAGACCCATGGTGTCCCACACATGATTGCAGGATTCATTTCTGTACTCCACATCCACCAAGCAGGGCCTCTGAGCAGCGGTGCCTGATGCCTGGCATCACTGGGCAGAGAGGGCTGCAGCACAGCCAGGGACAGGCACCACTCAGAGGCAGATATTGCAGCAACAGCCTCTCCCAGGGCAGATTTCCCCAAGCTGTCTTCACCACATCGTCTGGCACACTCACCACATGCCTTCAGCATTGAGCAGATGCCTGTCCCCTCCACTGAGCCCAGTGCAGGATTCTCCAACGGGACTCTGCTAACTCCAGAGGTCTGCTGTGATGAGTCGTTAGCTACTGTCTGCATCTCCCTTTAGATGAGGTGGGTTTGGAGTGTCAATCACTCTGGCTGACAAAGAAATCAATTCTCTCCACAGAGCCAAGGTATTTTGCAAAATGTGCTTCTGAATCACATCGACCAGATGCCTTCACAAAGCTGCATTTGTGACCAAGACTTGGTAAAAGAAAAGGTGTTGCAAAATTAAGTCTGTCTTTGTCTTTGCACTCCTTGAGAAGTCAGCTAAGTGTATGGAGCAATGGTTGGGAAACTGGAAAGAGGGTGAGACCTCGCCTGCAATGCTGCATCCAGCTCTGCAGATCTCAGCAGACCTGATGGAGTCCAGAGGAGGCCATAAAGAAAACCAGGTGAGCTGGGGCACCTATGCTGTGAGTACAGGTTGGGGCAGCTGGAGTTGCTCAGCCTGGAGAAGGCCTAAGAGCAGCCTGCCAGGACCTGAAGGGGGCTAAAAAGAAGGCTGTAGAGGGACTGTTTGTGGGGACAGGACAAGGAGCAATGGTTTGAAACTAGTGAAGAGCAGATTTAGACTGGATGTTAGGAACAAGTTTTGCACTTTAAGAGAGGTGGAACACTGCAACAGGTGGCCCAGGAACGAGTTGAGGCCTCAATGACCTGTCAGCCTGACCTTGGTGCCAGGTAAGGTTACGGAACAGGTCATCCTGAGCGCCATCACAAATCACCTGGAGGATGGCCAGGGGATCAGGCCCAGCCAGCACGGGTTTAGGGAGGGCAGGTCCTGCCTGACCAACCTGATCTCCTTTTATGATCAGGTTACCCTCCTGGTGAGTGCAGGGCAGGCTGTGGATGTAGTCTACCTGGACTTCAGCAAAGCCTTTGACACCCTCTGCCACAACAAGCTCCTGGCCAAGCTGACAGCTCCTGGCTTGGACAGACCCACTCTGAAATGGGTCAAGAACTGGCTGGAGGGCTGAGCCCAGAGAGTGGTTGTGAATGGTGCCACATCCAGCTGGCAGCTGGCACCAGTGGTGTGCCCCAGGGATCAGTGCTAGGCCCAGTCCTGTTCAATATCTCTATTGATTATCTGGACCAGGGATTGAGTCCAGCATCACTAAGTTTGCAGAGGACACCAAGTTGGGAGCAGGTGTGGATCTGTTGGAGGGTAGGAGGGTTCTGCAGAGGGACCTGGGCAGGCTGGATGGGTGGGCAGAGGCCAGTGGGATGAGACTGAACACGGCTGAAGTGCAGGGTTCTACACTTTGGCCACAACAACCCCAAACAGCGCTACAGGCTGGGGACAGAGTGGCTGGAGAGCAGCCAGGCAGAGAGGGACCTGGGGNAAGGCTGGTGAGGGGCCTGGAGCACAGCCCTGTGAGGAGAGGCTGAGGGAGCTGGGGGTGTGCAGCCTGCAGAAGAGGAGGCTCAGGGCAGACCTCATTGCTCTCTACAGCTACCTGAGGGGAGGTTGTAGCCAGGTGAGGTTGGGCTCTGCTCCCAGGCACCCAGCAACAAAATAAGGGGACACAGCCTCAAGCTGTGCCAGGGGAGGTCTAGGCTGGATGTTAGGAGGAAGTTGTTGCCAGAGAGAGTGATTGGCATTGGAATGGGCTGCCCAGGGAGGTGGTGGAGTCGCTGTGCCTGGAGGTGTTGAAGCAAAGCCTGGCTGGGGCACTTAGTGCCATGGTCTGGTTGATTGGCTAGGGCTGGGTGCTAGGTTGGGCTGGGTGAGCTTGGAGGTCTCTTCCAACCTGGCTGATTTTGTGATTCTGATTCTCATCCCTGAATATCTTCAAGGTCAGTCTCACTCTGAGGAACCTAATCAGGTGGAGGATGTCCCTGCTGACTGCAGTGGGGTTGGACTGGATGACCTTTGCACTCAAACCATTCTATGATCTAGCCACAAATATTTGCTAACATCTCAGTTAGGAAAAAGTTTTCCATGGAGAGAGTGGTCAGGCACTGGAATGAGCTGCCCAGCGAGGTGGTGGAGTCACCAACCCTGGATGTGTTTAAGGGTTATTTGGATGTAATGCTTCAGGATACGGTTTAAGGTGGATCATGTAGAGCAGGGTTCTAGGTTGGACTTGGTGATCCTGAGGGGCTTTGCCATCCTGCATGTTTCTGTGATCCTGTGACTCTGAGGTATTTGCAAACCAGAGAAAAGTACGTTAGATAGATTCGATTCCTACAATAAAGAGATCACTCTCTGTGCATATACTTCATTTCAGTGAAAAACTCCAGCTAAAGCAGTCTCACTTTATTTAAAAAAAAAATAAAAATTACTCATCTGTGTTTGCAAGAAGAAAGAGCCAAAGCTTCATCTTCATGCAGACTCCTTTCACACAACCTACAGGAGCTGAGCCCCATTTCTTTGAGCAGCAAGCACCCAAAGTGATTCACTGTGATTCACTCCAGCAGATGTTAGATACCTGGGCTCTTTTGAAAACTCTGCTACATGCTGTTCTGCCCCTTCAGATGCCTGCATCATTTTAGAAGTCTGGTTTAATGCAGTTAAGGTTGTCATTGTCATGCTCCAGACCGGGAAATGGAGAAGCACAGAAGTCAAACTGCTTACGTAAGGAATCAGGCAGGAAAGTGCAGCTGGGTTAGAACCAAAATGGAGTTAAGGCAGGAGACTCTCTGGAACGGTAGCAGCTGTAGAAACCCAGGCAAGACTGTAAGTCACATGTCTTGAGAGGTTCTCCTCCTGCTCTTCTCTGCCCTGGGCGGGGACACATCTGGAATATTGTGTCCAGTTCTGGGCCCCTCAGGTCAGGAAGGACCTCAGGGAACTGCCTGACAGAGTGCAGCCCAGAGTTACTGCAGGCAGTGAACATCTCCTGTGAGGCCAGGCTGAGGGAGCTGGGGCTGGCAGCTGGCAGCAGAGGAGCCTGAGAGCTGCCCTCAGTGCTGTGCTAAAGATGTGCAGGGTAGTGTCAGGAGGACGCAGCCAGGCTCTGCTCAGGGGTGGCCAAGGGCAGCACAAGGGGCACTGGGGGCAAGCTGGAGCAGAGGAGATGCCACAGGAACAGGGGGGGAAACTTTTTTCCCTGTGAGTGTGCCAGAGCCCTGGAGCAGGCTGCCCAGAGAGGTTGTGGAGTCTCCCTTACTGCAAACATTCCCAACCCACCTTGCTGTGTTGCTGTGTGACCTACCCTACATGTGCCTGCTCTGGCAGGGGGGTTGGACTGGGTGATCTTTGGAGGTCCTTTCCAAC
>VWZE01025955.1:594513-607336 GCA_013396675.1 Eubucco bourcierii | reverse complement strand
CCACCTGAGAAAGCTGTGCAGTTAAGTTTGATATCAGTGAGATAGAGCAATGTGAATTGCTTAGCATCATCATTACAGATAACAAGCTCCATAAGAGAATCACAGACCTGTCAGGGTTGGAAAGGACCTCAAGGATCAGCCAGTCCCAACTCCCCTGCCATGGGCAGGGACACCTCACACTAGATCAGGCTGNACATCTGGAATATTGTGTCCAGTTCTGGGCCCCTCAGGTCAGGAAGGACCTCAGGGAACTGCCTGACAGAGTGCAGCCCAGAGTTACTGCAGGCAGTGAACATCTCCTGTGAGGCCAGGCTGAGGGAGCTGGGGCTGGCAGCTGGCAGCAGAGGAGCCTGAGAGCTGCCCTCAGTGCTGTGCTAAAGATGTGCAGGGTAGTGTCAGGAGGACGCAGCCAGGCTCTGCTCAGGGGTGGCCAAGGGCAGCACAAGGGGCACTGGGGGCAAGCTGGAGCAGAGGAGATGCCACAGGAACAGGGGGGGAAACTTTTTTCCCTGTGAGTGTGCCAGAGCCCTGGAGCAGGCTGCCCAGAGAGGTTGTGGAGTCTCCCTTACTGCAAACATTCCCAACCCACCTTGCTGTGTTGCTGTGTGACCTACCCTACATGTGCCTGCTCTGGCAGGGGGGTTGGACTGGGTGATCTTTGGAGGTCCTTTCCAACTCCTAACATTCTGTGATGCTGTGCATATTTTCTTTTTGCCTTCATAGCTCTAGCAACTGTTAGAGTAAGGATATTTTGATAAGAGAGTTGCATCCAGCCGAACACGTTCAACAGCTAGCAAGATGTAAGTGAGACATTAGCTGATAATCACAGAATCACACCATGTCATAGGTTGGAAGGGACCTGGAATGATCATCCAGTCCAGTCCCCTCTACCAGAGCAGGAACACCGAGAGCAGGTTACACAGGAACACATCCAGGCAGTTTTATACTTTGGTTTTCAGGTTGGATCCTGTAAAGGACATCTGAAGCCTGGAAACAAGTTCACCTTAAGACTGAAATCTTCTGAACATGAAAGAAAGACACAATTGTCCTCTGAAAAGCTGGAGACAGAGCTTAGCCTGGCTACAGGGACACAAGGTNCCCTGCCATGGGCAGGGACACCTCACACTAGATCAGGCTGCCCACAGCCTCATCCAGCCTGGCCTTAAACACCTCCAGGGATGAGGCTTCCACCACCTCCCTGGGCAACCCATTCCAGGCTCTCACCACCCTCATGCTGAACAACTTCTTCCTAACATCTAAGCTAAATGTATCCTCCTCCAGCTTTGTTCCACTGCCCCTAGTGCTATCACTACCTGACAGCCTAAAAAGTCCCTCCCCAGCTTTCTTGTAGCCCCCTTCAGATAGTGGAAGGCCACAATAAGGTCTCCTCGGAGTCTTCTCTTCTCCAGATTAAACAATCCCAACTCTCTCAGCCTGTCCTCACAGGAATCACTAAAGGCATTCAAGAGCAGTTCAAGGTTTGCTTTGCTGCAGTACTTATTGCAGGGGACTACATTTTCCATTGCCTTGTACTGGTTTAGAAGGAAACCCAAAAAGGGAAAAAATTTCTAAGCTATTGTGGCATTACAATTTTTATAAATATTTTCCTTGGTGGTTACAAATTTCCCTTCCAGTCTTTGCAACCAAAGCATGGAAGGAGTCGCTGCAAGCAATGCCACCTAACAACTGAAATGAATCAGAAACTTCACCTGCCAGGCATTACTCACTCATGGAAAATCATGGAATCTTTGTGGGTGACATAAACAGTGGCACTGAGTCCACCCTCAGCAAGTTTGCCAACACCACCAAGCTGTGTGGTGCCGCTGACAGCTGGAGGGAAGGATCCATCCAGAGGGTCCTTGACAGGCTGTGTGCCCAAACCAACCTCATGAAGTTCAACAAGACCAAGGGCAAGGTCCTGCAGCTGAGTCAAGGCAATCCCAAGCACAAATACAGGCTGGGCAGTGACTGGCTGTAGAGCAGCCCTGAGGAGAGGGACTTGGGGGTGCTGGTGGGTGAGAAGTTCAATATGAGCTGTGAGTGTGCTGTGGCAGCCCAAAGAGCAACCAGAGACTGGGCTGCAGCAAGAGCAGTGTGGGCAGCAGGGCAAGGGAAATGATCCTGCCCCTCTGCTCCCCACTGCTGAGACCCCACCTGGAGTACTGCATCCAGGTCAAGAAAGATCGTGAGGTGCTGGAAGGTGTCCAGAGAAGGGCCACGAGGATGCTCAGAGGGCTGGAGCTGCTCTGCTGTGAGGAGAGACTGAGGGAGTTGGGGCTGTGCAGTCTGGAAAGAAGTCTCCCAGGTGACCTTATTGTGGCCTTGCAGGATCTGAAGGGGCCTACAAGAAAGCTGGGGAGGGACTTTTTAGGCTGTCAGGTACTGATGGGATTGGGGGGAATGAAACAAAGCTGGAAATGGGAAGATTCAGACTGGATGTTAGGAAGAAGTTGTTCAGCATGAGAGTGGTGAGAGGCTGGAATGGGTTGCCCAGGGAGGTAGTGGAAGCCTCATCCCTGGAGGTGTTTAAGGTCAGGCTGGATGAGGCTGTGGACAGCCTGATCTAGTGTGAGGTGTCCCTGCCCATGGCAGGGGGGTTGGAGCTGGATGATCCTTGTGGTCCCTTCCAACTCTGACTGATTCTATGATCTATGGAATCAGAAAATTATGGAACCATCAGGTTGGCTTTCATTCACCTAAAACACCCCGTGGTGATGAGCAGCATTTCACTTGGCCACTAAAAAGCAAGAGGAGCCTTCTGAGAAATGAGCTGCATTGCATGCAGGGGGGATGTTTGTGGCAGAGGGAGGGGTAGGTTTTGCAGTTCATTCCAAGCAAACCAATGCCTTCACTGGAACAAAAAAAAAAAAACTTCAGAGGGAGAAGCATTGGACAGATGGGAATGACACTGCAGCATCACAGCTCCTTGGAAGCTGGACAAGGCTACAGGAGTATCTCTGCTTTTAGCAAGTCAATGCTACAAAGCACTAGATGTCTCCACCCACGGGGGAGCTAAGGGACACCTAAAATCCTGAAGGAGAAGAAATATTTCTAAGCTGAAAACTCTCATGACTCAGCTTTTTCTGTTTTGCTGAAGTAAAAAAAAAATCACTGGTTTCAAAACCAGTGAAAAGCTGATCCAACAGCTTATGTAAGTGAGTTTCCTGCCAAAGGAAAGAGTGCTGGAACAAATTAATAACTTAAGGAAAAATCGGAATGCAGCAGCAACAACTGAATTGGTTTAACAATGTGTCTGAGCCCATAAAAAACATGAGGGTGTGGGGGGGTGTTGGTTTCTTCTTCTTTTTTTTTTTTTTTTTTTTTTTTTTTTTTCAGACCAGAACAGTGAAAAATGCAGAAATGGGGCAGAGTTTGGTGGGGAAATGAAATTGATGTTCATATGGCACAATGCAATATCACAGAATCACAGAACATTAGGGGTTGGAAGGGACCTCCAGAGATCATCCAGTCCAACCTCCTGTCAGAGCAGGAGCACCTAGAGCAGGTCACACAGGAATGCACCCAGGTGGGTTTGGAATGTCTACAGAGAAGAAGACTCCACAACCTTTCCAGGCAGCCTGCTCCAAGGCTCTGGCATGCTCACAGTGGAAAAATTTTTCCTTATGTTCATGCAGATCCTCCTCTGCTCCAGCTTGCACCCAGTGCCCCTTGTCCTGTCTTTGGACATCCCTGGGCAGAGCCTGGCCCTGTCCTCCTGTCACTCACCCCTCATATCTTTATAGACATGAGTGAGGTCAGCTCTCAGTCTCTTCTCCCACCTCCATCAGCCTTTCCTCAGCAGGGAAATGCTCAGACTACCCCTTAGTTAATAGTGGATATTGGAGCAGGGCATTGCCAAGTGAGCAAGGAGACTTTTGCTCCAAATATAAGCACACATTGTTTAGGAAGGATAATGAATGAAGGCAGGGTCATGCTGTGATGATCAGGTCCCTTCTAGATTCAGAATTAACTTGTGGAGAACTAGAGTGAAAAACTTGTGAGTGGCATTGTCCTTTGCTATGTAATCCTGAAGGACATTTTGCTATGTAATTCTGAAGGACATTTTACCTGAACCTCCTTCTAGTTTAATAGAGGTTTTTTTGAACAGCCCTGTAGACACTGTGTTCATTTTTGCCTCTTTGCCTTTGTATTTGTTCCATATACTTTATCCAACATTGAAGAGGGACAAGTTCAGAAAATGCCATTGATGCCTGTCCAAGCTAATGAACTTTGGGTATTTCAAAAACAAGCAATGAGAAGAAGTATCAAGTGAATGTATTTAGGCCTTTGGGACAATTCACACTGCTCATAAATTGTGTCTGCAGCCTCTGTGGGAGTATTGGTCAGGAAGCCAACTTCATTCTGGCTACACAAAGCTTCACCTTAGCAGACCTTCATCTCCATCCTCAGTATAAATTCCCAAGGGCTTCTAGCACAGACCTAAAACCAGAGGCTTACTAAGTGAGCTGGCTCCTTCATAAAAACATAAACATCTTGGACAACACAACTGAAGGGGATTGATGTGACAGATCACTTCCCATCTCTCTTTGGCAATGAAGCTACTTGGACAGTCTCCTTCCCTTGGGGAGCCTTATCAGGATGTCGTGTGCCAGTTACATCGTGCTGAAGTCTGCCGGAAGACACTTGAGAGCAAGAGTTTGACAGGGAAAAGTCCTAAGCTGCTTCAGATAAGGGACAGTAGAGGAAACAGAAATAAGTTGATAAGGTAAGGGAGAACAAAAAGATAATTTTTGTGGTACCTGTTTTCTTCCACTACAAGCTCTCTGCAAGACAGCCCTCGTTTTGCAGCAGAGGCCATTACTGTTCTCTGCACACAGTTTTGCCCTTTGTTGCTCTTTCTCCAACTAGGTGTCTGTCACCTTCCTACTGAGATCCCAGCAAGCAAAAGATCATCTGATCTTTTCCTCCAATATGCCTTGCTTCAGCTTCAAAAATTAAATTCCCAAGATATTTTGGGAGGAGGCTGGAGGAAGAGTGAAGGTCATTATAAAACTCAAGCCTAATTCTCCTGATGAGACCAACATATTTCCCCTTCTGCTTGTATTGAGACCCTCAGAAAACCACCATGCAGATGTAGAAAAACCCCACCAACATCCCCCTTGTGCAGTAGCCCTACCTCCTTTTCCCAGGAATAACCACAGGCAGATAGAGCAGCCCTGCAGAAAATGGCTTGGTGTGGCTGGTGGATGAGAAGCTGGACAGGAGCCAACAGTGTGCACTTGCAGCCCAGAAGGCCAATAGCAGCCTGGGCTGCATCTAAAGCAGCATGGCCAGAGGTGGAGAGAGGGGATCCTGACACTCTGCTCTGGTGAAACCTCACCTGCAGTGCTGCATCCAGCTCTGGAGCCCTCAATGCAGGAAGGACATGGACCTGATGGAGTGAGTCCAGAGGAGGAACACAAAGACAGTCAGGTGGTTGGAGCACCTCTGCTATGAGGACAGGCTGAGGGAGCTGGGGATGTTCAGTTTGGAGAAGAGAAGGCTCCAGTGTCATGGTAGGCCTCAGTAGGTACAAAACAGGCCTGAACATGTCCTGGCTTGCCCAGACATGTTCTCCTCCTTCTGTGCCAGGGTAAGCAACTGTGGGAAAGGAAAGCTTCACCTAATATGGTCAAGCTTGGCAAAGTGCCACCCTGATTGGCTAATCTATGTCCAAAGGCCCACTAGACTCAGGCATGGATAAAAGAGATGAGCAGCTAACACAATGGGGCTGCTGCTGCTGCCATTGCTGCTTCTACCTCAACGTGCTCTCTGTGCTGCTGCCTCATTGCATCCTGCCTGCCCCTCTGCAAACTCTTCTGCTGAATTGGGAGTCAAGAGGAACCAGATCAGAGACTGTGCTAGACTCCCAGCTTCCTGAGAAAAGAGCCTGGGAAAACTCCAAAGCCTCTAACAGCTTTGAGACCGCAAACAGCAACGCCCTCACCTGCTTTGGGTACTGTCTGATACTGTAATACAGCCCCAGAAATCCAGAGAGATTACTGGTGGGAGAAAGGAGCCTCTCCAGTCCCCTGGTGGGCAACTGAAACTAAGAACCTCTTTCCAGTTTAATATGTGTTATATTGTTGCTAGAACCTCTTTCCAGGTTTAAGTTTAATGTGTGTTATATTGTTGCTAGAACCTCTTTCCAGGTTTAAGTTTAATGTGTGTTATATTGTTGCTAGAACCTCTTTCCAGGTTTAAGTTTAATATGTGTTATATTGTTGCTAGAACCTCTTTCCAGGTTTAAGTTTAATCTTTGTGATATTGTTGCTAGAACCTCTTTCCAATTTTAAGTTTAATATGTGTTATATTGTTGCTAGAACCTCTTTCCAGTTTTAAGAACCTCTTTCCAATTTTAAGAGCCTCTTTCCAGTTTTAAGTTTAATGTGTGCTATACTGTTGCTAGAACCTCTTTCCAGTTTTCTAGAATCATAGAATGGTAAGGTTGGAAGGGACCTCAAGGATCATCTAGTTCCAACCCCCTGCCATAGGCAGGGAGTTTTAAGAACCTCTTTCTAGTTTTAAGTTTAATATGTGTTATATTGTTGCTAGAACCCCTTTCCAGGTCTAAGTTTAATGTGTGTTATATTGTTGCTAGAACCCCTTTCCAGGTCTAAGTTTAATGTGTGTTATATTGTTGCTAGAACCCCTTTCCAGGTCTAAGTTTAATGTGTGTTATATTGTTGCTAGAACCTCTTTCCAGTTATAAGCTTAATGTTTGTTATATTGTTGCTAGTTCTGCTTCTCAAGTGCTCTAGATGCCCTGTTTAACTCCCTCTCTATAATGTTTTCATGACCATGTGAAGAACTGATTATTATTGAAAAACACTGGTTGGTAGTGAGTTAGTGAATAACAAAAATTAATAAACCATATTAATTTTCAAAATACCATCTCACACTCATACTTAACTGTTACAATACTCAGACCTCAGAGCAGCCTGCCCAGGACCTGAAGGGGCTAAAAGAAGAATGCAGAGGGACTGTTTGCAAAGGCCTGCAGGGACAGGACAAGGACGATGGCTTGAGATGAGAGCAGAGCAGCTTGAAATTGGTTATGAGGAATAAGTTCTGCACCAGGAGGGTGCTGGAACACTGCAACATTGCCCAGGGAGGTAGTTGAGGCCTCATCCCTGAAGACCTTCGAGGTCAGCCTGGACAAGGCTGTGAGCAACCTAGTCTCGTGGAGGATGTCCCTGCTGACTGCAGGGGGGTTGGACCGGATGACCTCTGGAGGTCCCTTCCAACCCAGCCCGTTCTATGGTCTAGCCACAAATATTTTGCTATCATCCAACTTGGAGATGTTTGCAGACCAGAGAAAAGTGCTTTAGACAGACTTGATTTCTACAATAATCAGAAAACTTTTCCCAGAGGTACAGGATTTACTTACAGGACTGACTCTGACTGATAGCTATCTTGTCCACTGCCTCCAAGGTATAATGATGCATTTGCTTTTGGAAGTGCTGCTGAGGCATATCTCCCACCTTCTTTCTTGTCTTGCTTTTCACAGTTGTCCTTGCTCACAACCAGCAGTACCAAGTTTCCCTTTGGATGTGGCAGTGTAATTGCTGGGAGAGGGAAAAAACCACAGAAGAGCATGGCCTGAGGAGCTGAGAACATTGAGAGTCACAGAGCTCAGAGAAGGGTAGGTAGGTGATGCTTTTAGCAGGAAGGCTGAAACCTTTCATCAGGAAGGTTTTGATGAATTCTGGAGAGCTCACCAGCTGAGGGCATGTTGTGTAGTAGAAACTAAGCAGTAAGAACATGCCAGACGTGTTTGCCCTCCAAGCTGTATTTCCTTTAGTGCACTTTCCTTCTGTCTGCAGCAGCCTGCACACTGCCACAGGCTGCTTGGATGTTTTCTTCTTGCATCCTTCTGTTTCCAAAAGATCATTTCAGTGGAGGCATTTCCACTCTTAGCAAAAGCAAACTGTTCCCAATTCTGTTAGGCAAACCAGAAGGAGAAAACAAATCATTAATTTATGACTTAGAAGATCCATTTTTAAGAGTTTTATACCACCCAACACTTCTCTCTTCTTCTTCTTTTTTTTTTCTTTTTAATTTAAATTTTCATGACATTTACAAGCAGATAGGAAAATAAAATTAGAAGCAGGAGATTCCTCACAGAGTCAGTGTGCTGTCCTCAGGCTGCAATTACAGATCCTCTTCTGTCAGTAGGAGCCTCCAAGTAAAGCTATTCATAGAATCACAGAATGGCTTAGGTTGGAAGGGACCTTACAGATCACCTACTGCAACCTCCTCATTGTGGGCAGGGACACCTCTCAACTACACTTAGCTGCTCAAGGCCTCATCCAACCTAGCCTTGAATGCTCCCAGGGAGGAGGCAGTCACAATCTCTTTGGGCAACCTATTCCAGTCTCACCACCCTCACACTGAAGAACTTCTTCCTCAACTCCTAAAGTAACAATATTCACAGCATAAAGTCATAGAATCACAGAATGTCTCAGGTTGGAAGGGACCTCCGAGCTCATCTACTTCAACCTCCCTGCCATGGGCAGGAACACCTCACAACTAGACTCAGCTGCTCAAGGTCTCATCCAGCCTGGCCTTGAACAGGCCCAGTGAGGGAGTATTCAAAACTTACTTGGACAACCTATTTCCGAGTCTCACCAACCTCACACTGAAGAATTTCTTCCTAAGATTCAGTCTAACTCTGCTGTCAGCTTCAAACCATTCCCTTAGAGAAGTCCCCCTGCAGCCTTCCTGGTGGGTGTAAGGTATCAAGGCTCTCTGGCAGGGACAGAGGGGCAGGGATGGGCATTTGAGCATCTCACAATAGCAACATTTTATTCAACTGAGCAGCAGCAGAGCTGCTGTGTGCCTGGCTGCAGCCTTGGCCAGCAGGGCTCAGCCTAGTCCAGAAATCTCAGCTCAGGAAGGTATCCAAGTGCAGGTGACCTTTCCTTCCCTGTGCTCCTCTGCCAGCCTCAGTGGAGGAGAGGCCTTAGTTTTATTAGTCTGATGGAAACATGCCTGTCTCCAGTGCTTGGCAAGACTTGAGCATGGAGCCAGGACTGTCACCCTCCTGTGCACTGGCCACGTTTAGTGCTTCACACAGGCATGGTCACAGTGTACTGCACACCAGGACTGCACCCTTCAGCTAGCAGGGGCCTGGTAGTAAGCAGCTGGGGTGACTGCCAAGTGTCTTGGCTGTGGGAGGGGTCCTCTTAGCCTGCAACAGCTCCATAGGCTTAGGATGACAAATAACTCAGGATCTTACACCTGCAAGATTTCCCAGCAGCCAGGGCATGAGAGGCCTCATCAGAAACATTACTTAGAATTATCAAGAATGGAGAAGACCTTTAAGATCATCGCTGCCATGGCCACTAATCCATGTCCTCGAGCACCCCAGCTACAGTTTCTTCAACACCTCCAGGCATGGGGACTCCAGTACCTCCCTGGGCAGCCTGTGCCAACCCCTCACCACTCTCTCACTAAAGAAGTTCTTCCTCGTGTCCAACCTAACCCTCCCCTGGCACAACTCCAACATGTTGCCTCTCATCCTATTTGTGATTACTTGGCAGAAGACACCAACCCCAGCCTCGCTCCAGGTTCCTCTCAGGCAGCTGCAGAGAGCAATGAGATTTGTCCTCAGCCTTCTCTTCTCCATACTAAACACCCCCAGCTCCCTCAGCTGCTCTTCCTCCGATGCCCTCCAAACCACTCCCCTCTTCTCTGGACATTCTCCAGCCCCTCAGCATCTTTCCTGTGCTGTGCTGCCCAGAACTGAACCCAGTGCTCAAGCTGTGGCCTCAGCAGTGCTGAGTCCAGGGACACCATCACTGCCCAACTCCTGCTGGCCACACTGGTTTTGATCCAGGCCAGGATGCTGTTGGCCTGCTTGGCCTCCTGGGCACACTGCTGGTTCATGTTCTGCCCTCCAGCACCCCCAGATCCTTTTCCCCCAGGCTGCTTTCCAGCCACTCTGCTCCAAGCCTGTAACCTTGCTTGGGGTTGTTGTAACCCAAGTGCAGTACCCAGCCCTTGGTCTTGTTAAACTCCATTGTGCTGACCTCATCCCATCCATCTAAGCTGCCCAGATCTCTCTGCAGAACCTTTCTACCCTCAAGTAGATCAACACCGCTGCTCAATTTAGTGTGCTTGCAAACTCGTCGTGCTTTAACAAGGCAGGGAGTCAATCCATCTCTGGATGGAGCACTAAACACAGCCAGTGCTCTCACTCTCTCTGCTCCCACAACTCCTCTGATAGCTTCACAGAGCAAATGATTTTTGCATCTCCAAGTTTCTTAGACAGACCTTCATGGTTGTTGATGGAGCTCTGTGCATCACAGTTATTAATCACCTGAGTGATTGGTAATGCTGAGACAGACACAAGGTTATGAAACTGGATGTGGTTATTTGGTTTGTTTGTAAAGCTGCTGAGATTGTGACAGGCTCAGAGAGGGAAATTAATTTTTTTTTTTTTAAAGTCAAATGAAGCAGCTGCTGCTTTTAGTTAATTGCCAACTCCATTTTTCAGTATTAAACACAAAATAAATTCTATTCTAGTCCCCATCATGAGCCAGTTCCAATTAGGGTAATTACCATGGGATAATTCTAGACTACCTATGGTTAATTAGGGCTCCACTGTATGCTCACAACACTCCAGGCATGTAAATATTTTATGATAACCACAGCTTCATACATGGCTACCACTTAATTTAATATCTCACATCACTGTTATTGGGAAGGTGGGAGGGGAAACAGGGGGAAAAAAAAAAAAAAAAAAAAAAAAAAAGGAAAATCCTTGAAAGAANNNNAAAAAAAAAAAAAAGAGGCAAATCCTTGACAGACAATCAGAAATGCTGCAAAGGGCTTTTCCCCAGCAGCAAACCATCTGCATGGTAATGGTATCATGCTGCAAGATTCCCTTTTATTAGGTCCTGTCGTGTTCATTCAGCAGGAAAAAGAAGTGCACCATCATCACAGCCTGAACTTCTCTGAGCCTGGTGGAAGAAGAAAAGCAAAGGGAGCCAGGAGATGCTCCGGGGCACAATCTTCCCCACACAGCAACTTCTGGGATATTGAGCACTAATGTCCCCATCCTGCTGAGAAGCACTTCACACAACACAAACAGTGTCCTTGGGATGAAACAGGGAAGGAGGGAAAAAAGGATAAATAGCCTCAAGTTTTACTTGGCATGAAAAGCTGCTGGTTGGTCTCCCTGGAAATGTGAGTGGGTTTCTGCATCTGGATGGAGGCAATCTCAAGCACCAATATAGACTGGGCAGTAACTGATTTGAGAGCAGCCCTGAGGAGAGGAGCCCTGAGGAGAGGGACTTGGGGGTGCTGGTGGATGAGAAGCTCAATGTGAGCTGTCAGTGTGCTCTGGCAGCCCAGAGAGCAACCAGGGATGCAGCAAGAGCAGTGTGGGCAGCAGCGCAAAGGAGGTGATCCTGCCTCTCTACTGCCCACTGGTGAGGCCTCACTTGGAGTACTGCATCTAGTTCTGGAGCCCTTGGGACAAGAGGGGCTGGAAGGTGTCCAGAGAAGGGCCATGAGGATGATCAGAGGGCTAGAGTTGCTCTGCTGTGAGGCCTCCCAGGTGACCTTATTGTGGCCTTGCAGTATCTTAAGGAGGCTACAAGAAAGCTGGGGAGGGATTTTTTAGGCTGTCAGGTAGTGATAGGACTGGGGGGAATGGAACAAAGCTGGAAATGGGGGGAGTCAGACTGGATGTTAGGAAGAAGTTGTTCAGCATGAGGGTGGTGAGAGCCTGGGAGGGGTTGCCCAGGGAGGTGGCGGAGGTGTTTAAGGCCAGACCAGATGTGCCTCTAGCCACCACACCAGTGAGGTGTCCCTGCCCATGGCAGGGGTGTTGGAACTGGCTGATCCTTCTGGTCCCTTCCAACCCTGACTGATTCGATGATTCTGTGATGGACGTAGTCATTATTTCATCGGAAGTGTGACATCAGGAGCAGGAAGAGTGTGCACAAGAGAGCACTCAGCTTCTGGAGAAACACACAGGAAACTCCACCTGCACTCACAACTGAGGACAGGATAAAAAACCCACAGAACACCCTTACCCTTGCTTTGCTAACTGGCCCTCAAAAACTCGTTCTACCTGCAGAAATCAGTGTTTGACAGGACGAAGATTGCCCAAACCATGGCCAGGTCGGGGGCATGAGTGAAACAGTTTACCTATTGTGTGGTTGTGGGATAGAGCCCTGATAACTCTGACAGTGATGTAACTCTAAATCTGTAAAAGCCTTTTTTTGAAGATGTGAAAGTTCAGAATCCTCATCCCAGACAAGAGGAAAACAAATTAAAAATCAGTTTACTACACAAGAACTTTATCTCCACAATACAGAAGAAACTCCCCATGTCTAGTTTGTTTAGTGTGAGTGTTCAGGGTAGTTTCCAGCTTTATCAGTAGAATCACAAAATGGTTTGGGTTGGGAGTGGCCTCTAAAAGTCAGCCAGTCAACTGCCCTGGAGTTAGCAGAGACATCCTTCACTAGAGCAGGTTACGCAGATCCTTGTCCACACTGAGCTTGAAGATCTCAAGAGCGGCTGGAGAGCAGCCAGGCAGAGAGGGACCTGGGGGTGCTGGTAGAGAGTAGCTGAACATGAGCCAGCAGTGTGCCCAGGTGGGCAGCAGAGCCAATGGCATCCTGGCCTGGATCAGGAACAGTGTGGCCAGCAGCACCAGGGAGGTTCTTCTGCCCCTGCACTCAGCACTGCTCAGGCCACACCTTGAGTGCTGTGTCCAGTTCTGGGCCCCTCAATTCAAGAGAGATGTTGAGGTGCTGGAAGGTGTCCAGAGAAGGGCACCCAGGCTGGTGAGGGGCCTGGAGCACAG
>VWZE01025955.1:573580-594454 GCA_013396675.1 Eubucco bourcierii | reverse complement strand
TGAGCTTGGAGGTCTCTTCCAACCTGGTTGATTCTATGGTTCTATTATCTCCAAGGATGAGGCTTCAACTCCCTATTTGGGCAACCTGTTGCAGTGTTGCAGCACCTTCATGGTGCAGAACTTGTTCCTAACATCCAAGCTAAACCTTCTCTGCTCTCATTTCAAACCATTGCCCCTTGTTCTGTCACTCCAGGCCTTTGCAAACAGCCTCTATGCAGCCTTCTTGTAACCTCTTTAGGTGCTGGAAAGCTGGTCTTAGGCTGCTGCTCTTAGGTCTCCCTGGATTCTTCTCTCCAGGCTGAACCCCCCCCCAGCTCTCTCAGCCTGTCCTCATAACAGAGGTGCTCCAGGCCCCTGATCATTTTCATGGCCTCCTCTGGACCCACTCTAGCAGCTCCACATTCCTCCTGTGTTGAGGTCTCCAGAGCTGGACACTGCTGCAGGTGAGATCTCACCAGAGCCGAGCAAAGTGGCAGGATCTCCTCTCTCCATCTCTGGCCATGCTGCTGTTCAGATACAGCCCAGGCTGCCCTTGGCCTTCTGGGCTGCAAGCGCACACTGTGGGCTCCTGTTCAGTACTTTATGTTCCAATCATCTCATTCATCTTTTTAGTCAACATCTTAGTATATAACATTTCTTCTGGTGCTCCTCAGAAGGCAAAACTTGGTTTGCAGCTCAACTGGTGAAATCTCTTGTGTGTCTCATGCCAACACTAATGGGCATTTTAATTGCTGATCATCTCCCACTGACATGCTCCATTAATGGAGCAAAGCTGGAGGTGGGGAGATTCAGACTGGATGTGAGGAGGAAGTTCTTCACCATGAGAGTGGTGAGAGCCTGGAACAGGTTGCCCAAGGAGGTGGTGGAAGCCTCATCCCTGGAGGTGTTTAAGGCCAGGCTGGATGAGGCTGTGGCCAGCCTGATCTAGTGTGAGGTGTCCCTGCCCATGGCAGGGGAGTTGGAACTGGATGATCCTTGTGGTCTCTTCCAGTCCTAACTGATTCTATGATTCTATGACATCCATCAGAGCCATATTATTGTTGAAGTCCTGAGGATAACAACTCAGCAGTCAGATGAGATGGTGAGGATGGTAGACACCCATGAGAACTGCAATGCTTTTATTCATGCTGTGCATCTAACTGCTGGTCCGTACAAACTGGGGGACTAAATGTGTTTCATCTGCCTCATTTTCTGTGCATGCAGAAAAAGATTGGTAGCACTCTCAGCAATTTGTATCTCCTCTGGAGACAGCCACAGTACACTTCTTGACCTGTAAGTATGTCAATGATTTTCCATGTCTCCTATTCAGACATAGCCTTTGTGTCTAACCCCAACATAAATCACTGCTGGTGACAAAAGTACAGGTCTGTGTGCATTCCCTGGCTTGTCACCAACCCCTTAGTCCTTGCAAAGATTCTGTGCAAGCTAATTTCACAATCCTTAAATCTAGCATTATCATGCTGACAATTTTAGTGGTTATGAAGAAATCTTCAGAAGCACAGAACATTTTCCGGTGTTACCATCCTGGCTGCCTCAGTCTGAATCACAGAATCACAGGATTAATCAGGTTGGAAAAGACCTCTGAGATCACCCAGTCCAAACTATCACCTAACCCTTCTAATCAACTAAACCATGGCACCAAGCACCTCATGCAGGCTCCTTTTAAACACCTCCAGGGATGGTGACTCCACTACCTCCCTGTGCAGCCCATTCCAATGCCAATCACTCTTGCTGTGAAGAACTTCTCCCTAACATCCAGCCTGAACCAGCCCTGGTGCAGCTTGAGGCTGTGTCCTCTTGTTCTGTCACTGGATGCCTGGGAGAAGAGACCAAGCCCCAACTGGCTACAACCTCCCTTCAGGTAGTTGTAGAGAGCAATGAGGTCTGTCCTGAGCCTCCTCTTCTGCAGGCTAAACAACCCCACCTTTGACAACTTCACTCACTGATTCACAACTATCTTCAAGAGAGTTTAAGAAACACTAAAGACTGAAATTGTAGAATAGAATCGTAGGCTCACAGAATGGTTTGAGTTGGAAAGGACCTCCAAAGGTCATCCAGAATCATAGAAACATTGAATCATAGAATCACTGAATCACAGATTCCTGGAATCATTGAATCACAGAATGGTCTGGGTTGGAAGGGTCCTTCAAAGGTCACCCAGTCCAATCACCCCTGCACTCAGCAGGGACATCCTCCACTACAGCAGGTTGCACAGAGCCCTGTTGAGCCTCACCTTCAAGATCTCCAGGGATGGGGCCTCAGCCACCTCCCTGGGAAACCTGTTGCAGCACCCTCATGGTGCAGAACGTGTTCCTAACATGCAGTCTAAACCCAGTCCTCTCTAGTTTAAAACCATTACCTCCATCCTCTTCTGAAGGAGGTAGACACAGGAATGGTTGCCACATGGATATACTTTGGAAGGATTAAAAAAAAAAAAAAAAAAGTAGGGAAAAAACCCCAAACAAACAAACAAACATCTCAGGAAGGGAATCTTTGTACAGAGAAATGCTATGAAAGATTTGGAAACCAGTCAGCAGTCATAGGTAAGAAGCTATCAGACCTTAAACCTAGCAAATTCCTCCCAGGTGAAGGGATCACACTCAGGTGAGACCTATAAAGGATACAAGGATACAAGGAGCACAAAAATAAAAGCCTCCTCCTGCTATGTTTCATCTCTATGCTCACAGCAATACTAGAATATAAATGCAGGGGGCAATATGGCTTTAAGGTAGTTTCTGCTTTATTTTTACAGGTGACTTTGAAAAGAGCAGAAAATGTCAGAGCTGGAGAAAACAGAAACTCAGCAAAGTGCAGGCCACGTGTTCTGTGCTCTCTAAAAGCCACGCTGGTGGCTGCACCAATCCACTGGTGCTCCCCACCACACACTGACTATTCAAAAACCACCCTGGTCAGCCTGGAGTTCCTTTGGATGTGCCATGGGGCAGCCAGCTCTTCACAAGAGGTTTCCATTTCATATGGAACTCTCTTTAACAGCATTTTAAAGACCATTTTAAACAGAGTGGCTGGAGATCAGTCTGGCAGAGGGGGACCTGGGAGTGTGGGTGACAAGCAGCTGAATGAGAGCCAGGAGTGTGCCCAGCTGGCATGGAAGGCCTATGGCATCTTGGCCTGTATCAGGAATGGTGTGGCCAGCAGGACTAGGGATGTGATTCTGCCTTGTACTGGCACTGAGGAGACCTCACCTGGAGCACTGTGTGCAACTCTGGGCCCTCACTTCAAGAAGGTGCTGGAGCAGGTCCAGAGGAGAGTGACGAGACTGGGAGGGGCCTGGAGGGGAATCATAGAATCACCACAGAATGTCAGAGAAGGCTGATGAGGAGAGGCTGAGGGAGCTGGGGGTGTTCAGCCTGGAGAAGAGGAGACTTAGAGAGGACCTTATCACACTCTACACCTACCTGAAGGGAAGCTGTAGTCAGGCTCTTCTCCCAGGCAACTTGTGCCAAGATGGGAGGGTATGGGCTGAAGCTGCACCAGGGAAGGTTAAGGTTGGATGTTAGGAAGCACTTACTCTTGGGAAGCAGAATTAGACACGGGAATGAAGTGCTCAGGGAGGTGGTGGAGTCACTGTCCCTGGAGGTGTTTAGTGAAAGATTGGCTGTGGCACTCAGTGCCATGGTCTGGTCAATGCGGTGGTGTTAGGTGATAGGCTGGACTGGATGATCTCAGAGGTCTACTCCAACCTCAATGATTCTGTGATTCTCAGCCACCTTTGACAGCTATGCTCTGGCAGCATTAAACCTCTTCCAACCTCTTCTCTTAAGAGAAGCCAATTCCATAAAACACACCCTCCTCCCCCAGGAAAACCTGTAAGAGAACATTATTGAGCACAGCAGGGCAAAACAATTAATAGACAAAAGTGAAAATGTGTCCTGAAGTGGACTTCATATCAGCTCTGCTGACCCATATGAGTGAAGATGTGAGATAGTTGAGGAATTAGATAATGTCTATACCTCCTACTGCCTGCATGGCTTAGCTTGCCAAGCACTCATAGCTGTGAAGCTATTGTTTTCAGCAGAATGGGTGGGGGGGAATTTTATCCTCCTTCATGCTGAGTGAAACGTTTTCTTCATGCTCCTCTTCTAGTCACAAAGCACTCTGGCTGAATCAGCAGATGGAGTCAATATTTTTTGTCTCCCAAGGATCTTCCTGGGTCTTTCTGAAGTTCTTCTGGACTTTGTAAATGCTCTATTACATTTCAGAGTGGATCACAGAATCATAGGGGTTGAAAGGGACCTCTGGTGATCATTGAGTCCAACCTCCCTACCAAAGGAGGATCACCTAAGGCAGAGGAAACATACCTTAGGGTGTGAGAGAACACAAAGATGCTTCTCTGCCTACTGGGGACTGATGCAGCTCCATGAAACATTGTGTGAAGTACTTCATCCTCCTCAAGAGTCCTCAGCACAGGAGGTACCAGCGTGGCTGAGAGCAGAACTAGCTGGAGAGCAGCCCTGGAGAGAGGGACTTGGGGGTGCTGGTAGATGAGAAGCTCAATATGAGCTGTCAGTATGTCCAGAGAGAAACCAGAGCCTGGGCTGCAGCAAGAGCAGTGTGGGCAGCAGGGCAAGGGAGGTGATTCTGCCTCTCTACTCCACCTTGGTGAGACCCCACCTGGAGTACTGCATCCACTTCTGGAAATCCTGGTACAAGAAAGATATGAAGGTGCTGGGAGGTGAACAGAGAAAGGCCACGAGGATGCTCAGATCTGGAGCTGTGCTGTGCTGTGAAGAGAGACTGAGCAAGTTGGGGCTGTGCCATCCGGAGAGGAGAAGGCTCCCAGGTGACCTTATTGTGGCCTTGCAGGATCTGAAAGGGGCTACAAGAAAACTGGGGAGGGACTTTTTAGGCTGTCAGGTAGTGATAGGACTAGGAGGAATGGAACAAAGCTGGAAATGGGGAGAGTCAGACTGGATGTTAGGAAGAAGTTCTTCAGCACAAGGGTGGTGAGAGCCTGGAATAGATTGTCCAGGGAGGTGGTGGAAGCCTCATCCCTGGAAGTTTTTAAGGCCAGGCTGGATGAGGCTGTGAGGAACCTGATCTAGTGTGAGGTGTCCCTGCCCATGGCAGGGAGGATGAAACTGGATGATCCTTGAGCTCCCTGCCAGCCCTGACAATTCTGTGATTCTATGAACCTCTACCAGCATCACTTCATCATTTGTGAGTGATACAAACCTTATTTCTGGAATTGGTTTGTTAGCTTTAGTATGTCCATATTTGTTAGTGCTTTTAATCACATCCCCTGCTGCCTTGACTCTGCAGCCTTTTAGTATGAAGCAAACTGATAACACTGATTTCACAAGGGCCTAGAGCAGCAGTTGTATTTCAAAAAAGACCACAGAGAGTGGGATGGTTTTGTCGATAAGAGTAACACAGCTTCAGAAGAGAAAGGTGAGACATCAATTTGTCAAGTTGTGATCATGGCAGGCATTGTAACAACTCTTCTAAGAGTGAGAAACACTGAAAGTAGCTTTCTAACAAAAGCCAACAATTCAGTTCTGTGTTGTCTTGACTGTTCTTTACAGTCCAAAGACAGAAGAAAGATTGGGCATGTGAACACCTGGGGAACTCAAATCAAGATGTGTACTCATAAAGACTAAACAGCTACTGCAGAGAAAACTTTCTCTAAGGCCAAGACTCATAGGGATGCAATTTCCATGCACTGCAATCACATTAAGGAGCTGTGGCAGAGCCACAGTGAACTTTATTATGAGCGCCTAACATAGAAAGAAAATAAAATCAATTAAAGGCTATCACACAGATGATAGTCAATACAGTGGTAAATAATATGACTTAAAAGTTAAAGGTGAATTTATTTCAAACCTGCTCTGCCTGTAGCAAAGTAGGAGGTTTGTAATTATTTGGCACCAATGCACTTTGCTGGAGCTAATTACTTAAGTTTGCTATCAGAGATTAGCAGGATTCATGTGATGAAAGGCAGATTGACAGCCAAACAGAGGGGAAATGAGCAATCAAAAGAACTTGTGGAGAGCATGAAGGAAGGATCTGTGCTCCAGAGGAGTACAGATGTGTTAAACCACAGAGCCACACAACTTTAGGGGCTGGAAGTGACCTCCAAAGCTCATCCAGTACAATCTCCCTGCCAGAGCAGGCGAACGTAGGGTAGGGCACACAGGAACAGTCAGGTGGGTTGGGAATGTCTCCAGTGAGGGAGACTCCACAACCTCTCTGGGAAGCCTGCTCCAAGCCTTTGCCACCCTCACAAGGAAAATAGGTTCCCTCTCCTGTTCCCCTGGCACCTCCTCTGCTCCAGCTTGCCCCCAGTGCCCCTTGTGCTGCTCTTGGCCACCCCTGAGCACAGCCTGGCTGCGTCCTCCTGACACTGCCCTGCACATCTTTAGCACAGCACTGAGGGCAGCCCTCAGGCTCCTCTGCTGCCAGCTGCCAGCCCCAGCTCCCTCAGCCTGGCCTCACAGGTGATGTTCACTGCCTGCAGCAGCTTTGGGCCTCTGGGCTGGACTCTCTCAAGGAGTTCCCTGAGCTCCTTCTTGACCTGAAGGGGCCAGAACTGGACACAATATTCCAAATGCAGCCTCCCCAGGGTAGGGCAGAGGGGGAGGAGAACCTCTCTTGACCTCCTAACC
Source organism: Eubucco bourcierii (assembly GCA_013396675.1). Taxonomy (NCBI): domain Eukaryota; kingdom Metazoa; phylum Chordata; class Aves; order Piciformes; family Ramphastidae; genus Eubucco; species Eubucco bourcierii. Next base: position 587,831 of record VWZE01025955.1, on the reverse strand, counting down.
ACATCTCTTCTAATCCACCCCAGCATACATAATACATAAAAACATGCTTACAATGCCAGCATTCTAAAATGGAAAAGAATATTCACATTTAAACTCAGCCAAGCATTTAACAGTCAGTCCTGCCATTCTGATAAATCATTGTCCAAGAAGAGTGCTAAATATATTCTTCCAAACTGCTTTTGATGACCCTGAAAAAAAAAAATGCTTGGAGTAGAGTTTCATTAACATGATGACCCAACAGGATCACTCATTGCTAATCCCTGGAGTTCTGCTATATATCCCCGGAGCGGCATACAACATCCCTCACATTTTCTGGAAGTCTGACATCATGTTGTAAGCACGACTAGAAAGAAAATGAATGGGTCAATTAGCCAGCCCTAGCTCCTTGTCATCTGCAGGCATTTCCAGCTTTTCTAACAACATGAAAGCCATCAAAATGACAAGGCCCAGTTTATAGATATTTATGGGCAGTTGGTCCATCGAGAGAAAAAATTGCTCCCTGCCATCTGGGATAACAGAGGGCTCAGCTTCAGCAAAACCTACTGCTTCCCCTTGTCAGGATTCAGCCAAACACTCTGCACAGAGCCTGCATCAACCACAGGGAGGATTTCATTTTCTAACTGCAATAGCTTTATAAATAAAGTGTAAATTTGCATGTATCTTATCTCTGTAAGAGTGTCTACATGTATGGATATGTACACCTGCACATATTTCTTTTCTCTCCAAGAAAGTAAGCATTTATGATGTCTGAGGCAGAATTCAGCTATGTCAGATTATTTCTGTGCTTCCTGTGTGATTTATTTCATAGAATTATAGAATGGTTTGGGTTAGAAGGGATCTCCAAAGGTCATCCAGTCCAACCCCCCTGCAGTCAGCAGGGATATCCCCCTCTAGAGCAGGTTGCTCAGAGCCTTGTCCAGCCTGACCTTGAAATTATCCAGGGATGGGGACTCAGCTACCTCCCTGAGCAACCTTTTGCAGTGTTCCAGCACCCTCATGGTGCAGAATTTGTGCCTAACATCCAATCTAAATCTTCTCTTCTCTAATTTCAAACCATTACCCCACTTCCTGTCACTACAGGCCTTTGTAAACATAGAAAAATATAATCATAGAATGGTTTGGGGTGGAAAGAACCTCCAAAGGTCATCCAGTCCAATCTCCCTGCAGTCAGCAGGGACATCCTCCATTACAGCAGGTTGCTCAGAGCCCTGTCAAGCCTCTCTTTGAATATCTCCAGGGATGGGGCCTCAACTACCTCCCTGGGAAACCCATTCCATGCTCCACCACCCTCCTGGTGCAGAACTTCTTCCTCACATCCAGTCTCAAGCTGCTCTGCTCTCATTTCAAACGATAGCCCTCATCCATCCTGTCCCTGTAGGCCTTTGCAAACAGTCCCTCTGCAGCCTTGTAGCCCCCTTCAGGTACTCTTAGGTCTGCCTAGAGCCTTCTCTTCTCCAGGCTGAATAACCCAATCACCCTCAGCCTGTCCTTGTAGCAGAGCTGCTCCAGATCCACGATCATTTAGTAATTTCTTAATGGTTAGAAAAAGAAAATATCCTCCAATCTGACTGATTATTTATTTAAGCAACACTTCATTGTGGACAGCTGATTTATTCTCTTTACTGTTATGATTTTATTAGGAATTAGCAGGTGGGAGGAATGTGGCAGAGGGTGAGATTGGGAATGTAGTTGTGTGTTGATCCTAGCTGAGCTGCACTCATTCTGGGTTCCTCACTCACAGTAAGTTGCTGATCCCTTTTGCTGGGTTTGTGTAGCAAGGTTTAGGCAGCAGGGGTGCTACAGAGGCAGCTTCTGTGAGAAGCTGCTGGAAGTTTTCCCTATGTCTAACAGAGCCAATGCCACTTGCCTCTGAGATGGACCAACCATCAGTCAAAGCCAAGCCCATTAGCACTGCTGTGATAACAGATTTAAGAAGGGAACGATAAATGTGCAAAAGCAATTGCAGAGAAAGAAAAAACTCTGCAAGTTCAGTAAAGATGGAGGAGAAGGAGATCCTCCAGAGGCCAGAGAGCAGAGATTCCTCTGCAGTCCTTGGTGAAGACCTGGCTGAGGAAGATCCATTCCCTGTGCCCCTGTGCTGGTTGGGTTGGGGAAGATGTAGAGAAAGTTGTGAGTAAATTTCAGGCCAGGAAGAAAGGATGGATGTGGGGAAGGGGCTTTTAAGATTTGGATTTATTTCTCATTACACTTCACTGGTTTCATTAGGAATAAATTAAACTAATTTCCCCATGCTGACTCTGCTTTACCCATGACAATATCTGCTGAGTAATCTTCCTGTGCTTATGTTGAGCCTTGAGCTTTTCATTGTATTTCCTCTCCTCTGTCCAGCTGAGAACGGGGAGTGATGGCAAGGCTTTGCCAGGTACCTGGCATTCAGCCAGGGCAAACCAACCACCACTCATCTAAAGAACAACGAGCAAAAGGGAAGCTGCTCCACTTGAGTACTACATTTTGAATGCCCATCACACAAAGTAATAGCAAAGAAGGAAAATGATTTCTTAAAATGCAGAAGGAAAGGGGCTGAGCAGGCAGGTCTCCTTCAGACAGACCTCAGTACAGTCCTCACTGATTCCTGACTCAATCGACAGCAGGAAAAGGAATTTCTTGGCCAGGAAGAACAGTCCTTTGCCATATTTCTTGCCTTTCCAGAATCAAAACACAGTCCAAGAATTCACAGAATCACAGAATGGTTTAGGGTGGAAGGAACCTCAAAGATCATCTAGTTCCAACCCCCTGCCATAGGCAGGGACACCTCCCACTAGAACAGGCTGCTCAAGGCCTCATCCAACCTGGCTTTGAACACCTCCAGGGAGGTTGTGGAACACAGAATCACAGAATCTTTGATCCCATTGGGTGATTCTGTGCTCCACAACCTCCTTGGGCAACCTGTGCCAGTGTCTCACCACCCTCACTGAAAAGAGCTTCTTCCTAACATCTGGTTTAAATCTCCCCTCTGCCAGTTTCAAATCCATTCCTCCTCATCCTCTCATTACAAGACCTTGTTGATAGTCCATCCCCAACCCTCCTGTAGCCCCCTTCAGATACTGGAAGGCCACTGCAACATCTCCTTGAAGCCACCTCTTCTCCAGGCTACAGAGCCCAAATTCTCTCAGTTGTCCTCACAGCAGAGCTGCTGCAGCCCTCTGAGAATCTTGGTGGCCTCCTCTGGACTGGATCAAACAGTTCCATGTCCTTCTTGTGTTGGGGGCTCCAGAACTGCACACAGGACTGCAGGTGGGGTCTGAGGAGAGCACAGCAAAGGGGCAGAATCCTCTCCCTTGCTCTGCTGGCCACACTGTTCTTGCTGCAGCCCAGCACACAGTTGCTGTCTGGGTTGTACTCACACTGCAGGCTCGTGTTGAGCTTTTTTTTCATCAATCAATTCAGCCAAGTAGCTTTCATTTGCTCCATTATGTCTCCTAATTCAATAAAGAGTCTAGGGTCAGTGTAACCTCTCAATTAGGCTCTCCTGCTCTTGCCATACACAAGGCATTGGGGAGTAGAGTTGAAGAGCCAAGAGGAAAACTGATTGGAGAAGTCCCCACATTAATATTAATAAAATAGAAGACTCCAGCAGCATCTGTGTCCTTGGGCTGTCTCATTTTCTGTCTGAGGTGTATCTGAGCAGTCCCAAGGGCTTAAATAGGTGGAGTTGGCTCCTCTGGCTTCCCTGGTAGCTGATTATTCTGCAGTCATTGCAATAGCTGATGCTTTGAGAACTGGCAGGTTGCATTAAAAAAAAAAAAAAAAAAAAAAAAAAGAAAAAAAAGAACCCACAAACAGATGGGTATTTTATGCCTCCAGTTGGCTTCCACTCCAGTGCAATTTCATGTATTATTTTCCAAACTGGAAATGATGATTGATTGTAGCTGGGGAAAGGGAGGAGTTAAGAGGGTCTCAGAAGTGCTGTGGGTTCAGCAGAAAAAAAGAAAAAAAGAAAAAAAAAAAAGCAGTAAGCAATTTGAAAACATAATAGAAACAGCCATGAAATCTCAGTTGCATGATTGTCATCTATCTGAATAACCCTGATAAGGAAAACTGCTTAGAAAGCACTTTGAAATCTTTCAGTGGTAGCACAAACTGTTATTACTATTATAATTTTCCTCCCTCTTGCAAATTGGATGGCTTAGTCACTGGAAGCCAAAGTGACTCACAGAATGGGCATGCCTTTGTGCCTGATCACAGGCATCAAGAGACCTCAGAACAGCCCTGCCTTTAACAAGGAAACTGAGGGAGGAATTAGTGTGCAGGTGCAGGTCTGAGGACATTCTTCTTCCCCTCTACTCTGCTGAAACCACACCTCCAATACTGTGTCCAGTTTTGGGCTCCCCAGTTCAGGAGAGACAAGGACCTGCTGGAGAGCATTCAGCAGAGAGACACCAGGATTATTAGGGGGACTTGAGTATCTCCCCTATGAAGAGAGACTGAGACCCCTGGGGCTGTTCATTCTGGAGAAGAGAAGACTGAGAGAGGATCTGATCAATGTCTATCAATGTCTGAGGGGTGGGTGTCACGTGGAGGAGGTCAAGCTCTTTTTGGTGATGCAGACTAATAAGACAAGGAACAATGGAAACAAACTGGAACAGAGAAAGTTTCACCTCTCCATGAGGAGAAACTACAGTGAGTGTGATGGAGCTTTCTCTCCTCCAGGCTGAACAGCCCCAGCTGCCTGTCCTCATAGTAGAGGTGTTCCAGCCCCCTGATCATTCTCATGGCTCTCTTCTGGCCCCACTCCATCAGGTCTGTGTCCTTCCCTTCCCAACCCTCACATTGTCATTTCTCCTCTGTAACAAGCATGCAGTGGTGTGCAGGCACTGCCATCCCAGTGCCAGCTTGGGAACATTCTTTGTTCAAGGGCAGCATTACTTCTTCTGGGAGCATGCTGGGAGGCACTGGCTAAAGGCCAGATACAGAAGGTGACCTGAAGGAATGAAACTACTGGGAGGTATTCTGGCAGATAGTAAGGGACCTTGTGCTGATAGGTAATTCAGGTCCAACATCTGTACCCGAGCAGGCAAACCACGGAGCCTTTCTTTGGCATTCTGAAGTGTAACCCTGGGCAGCTGCCGGCCAAAGCTGGCCAGTTCCCCGAGTGAATGCATTAGTAAACCATGCCCTGCTATTGCTTGCAGCAACCTATTGTTCCTCAAACGCTGCAGCAACATTCATGCATGACAACAGGACAGAATGGAGAGTTCAGCCTTAGCCAAAGCTTCTCTTTGCTTTGACTTTTCTGATAAAAGAGGACACAGAGCAGGCATTGGCTGCATTTGCTCTATCCAAGCGCTTCTGCTCTGATGGCAGGAGGAATGCAGCTTACGTAAGGAGAAGAAAACAACATACTCCCTGCACACTAATAAGTACATTGTGTGCTGAGACAAAGGCTGCAGGGAGAGGAGGCAGTGGGTATAGCTGAGATCTTCACAGTGTCCCTGGATGTGCTTCTAGCTTGTCCTTGACCATGACTTTAGATGCCTGTAGAAGCTAAGCATATCTGAAGAAGCCTGCAGCTGCAAGGATGCAAAGCACAGTGCCAAAGGAGAAGAGAACAGCCCTGACAAGGGTGTCCTGAGGGCAGCCTGTGTGGTATGTTGGAGGATCCTGCATCCTGTCTCACTCTGCAGACCATCTGGGCATGTGGATACCATGGGAGTTTGAACTGAGCTCCAGCGACGCATAGGAGGTACTCACAGATGAGCTCTGCTTCCGTCTCCATGGCCAGATAGAGATTGGGAGGGAAAGACTGAAACTCCTCCGTGGAGGAGGAAAGGAGTAAGCACAGCCCTGTGGGTGGAAATGGGATTTTCTGCAGGATTCTCACATAGAATCATAGAATAGTTTAGCTGAGAAGGGACCTCAAAGCTCATTCAGTTCCAACCCCCCTGTGCCATATGCAGGGACACCTCCCACTAGAACAGGTCACTCAAGGTCTCATCCAACCTGGCCTTGAATACCTCCAGGGAGAGAGCATGCAGAGCCTCCCTGGTCAGCCTGTGCCAGTGTCTCACCACCCTCACTGAAAAGAAATTCTTCCTAACATCCATTTCAAATCTTCCCTCTGCCAGTTTAAACCCACTACTCCTCAACCTGTTATTACAAGACCTTGTCAATAGTCCATCCCCAGCCTTCCTGTAGGCTCCTTCAGATATTGGAAGGCCACTCCAAGGTCTCCTGGAAGCCTTCTCTTCTCCAGGCTGCAGAGCCCCAACTCTCTCAGCCTGCCCTCATAGCAGAGCTCCTGCAGCCCTCTGAGCATCTTTGTGGCCTCCTTTGGACTAGCTCCAACAGTTCCATGTCTTTCTTGTGTTGGGGGCTCCAGATCTGTACACAGTACTCCAGTAGTCTCATAAAAGTGACCATCATCTGCACTTCTTCTCATGGGAGTATTGATCCCAACAACAGAACAAGCAGAGGGCACCTTCCTTTGCATTCTTCAAAGCAGGAATGACATACCAGGAATATGCACAGGAATAATTACTGGAGAAAAAATACAGGGAGCTTTGTCAAATGCTATACATCAGGAAGCACTTTAATCCACACAACCAAAAACACTGCATTCATCAGGGCTTTCATGGTAGCAGGCTTTCCTATGCTTGAGCAGCTGAAGAAGTACATCATAAGAAGGACACAGGGGTGCTGGCAGGAGGACAGTTCTGCCAAGGGCTTGGTGCTGGGGTACACTCCCCCAGGGCTTGAGGAAAGGGTCACACCAGCCTTATGCAGGAGGCTCTCTAAGGTTGCCCCTGCACACCCTCCAGCCAAGAGGCTTTACTGGGGGCCAGCAAAAGTGCCACTTCTCTGCTGAGTTTGTACTGCTGAGGAGGAAGAGAGTGTGTGTGGTCTCTTGGCTTATGAAACACTCAGCATTTTATTGCTCCTTAGCTTCAGCAGCACTGAATTGCAGCAGTTCCTCTGCTGGCCCGGCCAAGCCTGCCTCAACTTGCAAAGAAGGAAACTAACACTGAGGGTTTTCAGCTAAGGCCATTTCTATACTAGGGTAAAACTGAAGCATTTTAAGACATAATCACAAAATGGTAAGGGTTGGAAGGAAACCCCAGAGACCATCCAGACCAACCCCACCTGCCAAGCAAGATCACCCAGGGCAGTCTGCCCAGGAATGCATCCAGGAAGGTTTTGAATGTCTCCAGAGAAGGAGACTCCACAACCTCTCTGGGCAGCCACAGCATCTCTGGGCAGCTGCTAATTTGTGCTGTAATCTAAACAGTGCAAGAACACCCTCATGTTAACCCAGGAGTGGCTAACAGCCACTACACTAAGATTTCTTCCGCCACAGAAGGGGTAGAATCCTCTCTCATTAAAGTTTTGCCATTGGCACCATGAGGCCAGGAATCCCTAAGGATTTCAGCACATGATCATTCATACTTATGAAACATCTTTTTTTTCCATGGTGGGGACAGGCTCTCAACTAGGCTGAAGCACTCAGACTGGAGGGAACACAAAGAGTTTTTCTTTGGTAAACCATTGCAGCTGAACTGCCTGAGCTATACTGAGCATTAATTGGTTGCATCTAATTTCATTTATTTCAGGAAGGGCTAATGAAGCTCACCTATGATAAAAAACTATAGCAGTGAGTTGTCTTCACTAAGCAAATCCATTAAGCATTCAGAGTGGTGTCAAGTATGAAACTATAACATCACTGACAGGATATAACCCAAGAGGCAGGCTGCATCTTCATCCTTTAGGTATCGATTGTGGCTGTTACTATTCATAGAAAGACCCAGTCAGATGCCAGTAAAAAGCCAAACTGCATTACAGTTTTACAATTAAGCAACCAAAATGATCCTTAGAAAGAGAAATATTTTTTTTAAAACAATAAAATATCAAAAGTAATATTCAGCTAATTATTTTGTGACAATGCCAAGTGTCGCCAGCAGATCCAGGTCTGGTGAGACGTCACCTGAAGTGCTGCATCCACCTCTGGAGGCGCTGAGACAGACAGTACATGGACCTGATGGAGCAGGTCCAGAGGAGGGCCACAAAGATGATCAGGAGGTTGGAACACCTCTGCTACAAGGACAGGATGAGGGAGCTGGGGGTGTGCAGCCTGGAGAAGAGAAAGCTCCAGGGAGACCTAATTGCCACCTTCCAGTACCTGAAGGGGGTTCCAAGAAGCCTGCAGAGGGACTGTTTGCAAAGGCCTGCAGGGACAGGACAAAGGCAATGGTTTGAAATGAGAGCAGAGCAGATTGAGACTGGAACAAGTTCTTTGCCATGAGAGTGGTGGGACACTGCAACAGGTTGCCCAGGGAGGTAACTGAGGTACTCAACCTTGCAGGTACTCAAGGCGAGGCTGGGCAAGGCTCTGAGCAACCTGCTCTAGTGGAAAATGTCCCTGCTGACTGCAGGGGGGTTGGACTGGATGACCTTTGAAGGTCACTTGCAACCCAAACCATTCTATAATTCTATCATTGTGTGATTTCAGAGAACTGCATATGAACAGTGAGGGAAAAGTCCTGCTCACCAACAGATTGCTTCAAGGCTCTTTGCATGTTCTTCACCTGCAATCCATAAGTCAGCCCTCAGTCTGCAGAAGTGCAGCATCAGCTACTCCAACTCACACGAAGAGCTGACTGCCAACCACTCATGGCTTTATCAATGCAGCTCTTTCCGTTTTCCTTCCTCAGTGCAAGCGAGCTTTTACTCAGCCTTTGCCTGGAAATGGTTGCCTGTAACACCGAAGGCTGCTTGTGATATCGATCTGTTTTGAGCTACTGGCTCATTTCACCACTTCCCTAATTCAGATGAGAAATTACTCATGCTTGCCCTGATAAGCCCCTAGAGACCTGTTCAGCTGTAGGTGAAGTATTCATGGCTTATCTTGGGTCGAGGTGTTATCCCAGCTATTCACAGCACTTCCTTGTTGTTACAACAGCCATAAGTCTGATGCTACTATTTACAGGGTAGTCGTATACCTTTTTGCTAGCTATGTGTCATTAAAGGTTTTTCACAGGGACTAAACATAGATTTTATAGGTGATGGACACTGTAAAAGGGCTTTTAGTCCACGTAGCTTCCACTCTGCCCCACCAAAGCACAAGACACTACGGTGCCATGCTGACTGCTTCAGAGATCAGGAGATGATACCCATGAGAGTCACAAGTCTGACATCTGCAAACACTGATCCTCTGCCTTGTAACTGCTCCGTGTTTGCTGAGACTGCTGTTGTTTGAAGAATTGAAAACAGAAAGGAATTGCTTCTTTTACTTCTCCTGTGTTTAAAGGTATGAGAAAATTCAGCTCATAAGGAGATTTTCATCGGGACCAAAGGCTAATCAGGACAACACCCAATTACTGCAGAGGGCTGCTTCCCCAAGGAACAAATGTTTCTCCAAGTGCGAAAAGCAGTCACATTGCTTGGCTCCAAATCTAAGCTAAATTACTCCAGCAAACACTGCTTCATGATCCTGGATCTGCTGATAATTGATATTTACTGTGCAATTTCCTAGGTCCTTCTAAAGCACTTTGAGAAAGCTGAGACACACACACAGTGGGAACTAAAAAGGCTTTGATATGTTTGTGTTTAAAATGTGAGGATACTGAGAGGACAAAGAAGAGTTTAAGTTTGTGAGAATTTTACTGTCAAACGTTTACCTGTGAAACCTTGACTCTTTGAAGTGAAACTATTCAGGGTTGCTGGGCAAGCAGAAGGGACAAGAAGAGCATCCCAGAGCTGGCATAACAAAGAGGGTTGAGTTGCTCAACTATCCTGCTGTACCCCAAGCAGCAGATTCTGTGAGGGCTCTACACTCCAACACTAACCTGCCTGCCAGTGTTGACTCTCTTCCATCATCCTTGACCAGAAGGTGTAGCTGGTGTCAAGTTGCTTTAGCATTTTAAGGCCATGACCATGATGCTGGAGATCTGCACTATTCCCAGGGCAGGTGTGGCCAGCAGGCACATACCAGGGCACCAAATCCACCAGCACCTGACCGCTGCCCTCACTCAAGGCTTTTACCCTCCACAGCCCATGGGCATAACTTACACAGAACTCTGGCTGTTGTGCCTTCAGCACTAACAGCAGTGGCAGTACGTATTACCATGGCCTTCATAGGCCATAGCTAGGATGCCATTTCTTCACTGCTCCTCTAATATCTCTAATAACATCAAGTCCAGTATCTGCAGCTATACATGGGTGGTTCAGAAAACCTATTGCTGAGCACTATATATATATATATATATACACACACACACACATATATATATATATACATACATATATGTATGTATTCTCCCTCTTTACTCTGCTCTCCTGAGACCCCACCTGGAGTACTGTGTGCAGATCTGGAGCCCCCAACACAAGAAGGACATGGAACTGTTTGAGCCAGTCCAGAGGAGGCCATGAAGATGCTCAGAGGGTTGCAGCAGCTCTGCTGTGAGGACAGGCTGAGAGAGTTGGGGCTCTGCAGCCTGGAGAAGAGAAGGTTTCCAGGAGACCTTGGAGTGGCCTTCCAGGAGACCTTGGAATGCCCTTCCAGGATCTGAAATGGGCTACAGGAAGGTTGGGGAGGGACTACTGACAAGGTCTTGTAATGACAGAATGAGGAATTGGTTTAAACTGGCAGAGGGGAGTTTGAAACTGGATGTTAGGAAGAATTTCTTTGCAGTGAGGGTGGTGAGACACTGGCACAGGTTGCCCAGGGAGGTTATGGAGCACAGAATCACCAGTTGTGATCGAATATTCTGTGATTCTGTGCTCCACAACCTCCCTGGAGGTGTTCAAGGCCAGGTTGGATAAGGCCTTGAGTGACCTGTTCTAGGGGGAGGTGTTCCTGCCTATGGCGGTGGGCTGGAACTGGATGATCTTCGAAGGCCCTTCCACCCTAAACTATTCTATGTTTCTATATATTTTGTGAACTTGGTACAAAACAAAATCTGGTTTTTACCTGATATTTGATTCTATCATTCTCCTAGATTCATACAATACCAGACTGGAAGTGACCTCAAGGATCATCTAGTTCAACCTTCTCTTTTTCCTCTTCTTTGTATGTGACTGTAGCACTGTCACTGGAGGTTAACAACTTTCAAACAGATGTAGTTCACATCCTAGGAGCTCTGAGAAGGGCAGCTACATTGACACAGGAGAGTGAGTTGAGGAGGCAAATGTGTAAGAGGAAGAAGTATTTGCCTCCTGAAGACCTCAGCTTTTCAAGCACTGCAAAATGTGGTCCTCCCACCTGCTAAGCCCAGTTGGCAGGCAAAGCTGTGGGGGTACAGTCAGAACTGTTCAGCCAGAGCTGTTCAGCAGAACTGCAGCACTGTCAGTGGTGTAGCCACAAACAAAACAAAACAAAACAAAACAAAAATGAACAAACAAAAAACACCCCAAAAAAAACAAACAAAAAAATAAAACCAAAAAAGAGAAACCCCTCCAAGAAACAGGAACAAACACAACTACACAACTTCTTTGCCTGCAGCTTCATCTACCAGTAAACATGCAGTGCTGTCACATAAGTCTCTTTCCAGCTCTCACACTTATTCAACAACTTGCAGAGTCTGTAAAATTTTCAGTGCTTCAGAAAGACCCCAGGTTGCGCCATCTTTATTTTTATCATCTTCAGAAGCCACCTGAGTCACTGCCAAGGGAAACTGCCATTTCTCAGAGCCACTGCATGCAGTGCAAAGGTGTCAACAAGCTGCCCAGGGAGGCTGTGGAGTCTCCTTCCCTGGAGATAGACAAGACCTGCCTGTATGTGTTCCTGTGTGACCTGCTCTAGGTGCTGCTGCTCTGGTAGGAGGTTGGGCTGGATGAGCTTCCAAGGTCCCTTCCAACACTTAACAACCTGTGATTCTGTGAATGTGACTTTTTTGGGGCTCTCTTAAGGACAAAGTTCAAGGAAAATTGCAGAATCAATCAGGTTGGAAAAGACCTTCAAGATCATTGAGTCCAACCTATCACCCAGCACCATCTAATCAACTAAACCATCACAGTATCACAGTATCGCAAGGGTTGGAAGAGACCTCAGAGATCATCAAGTCCAACCCATCACCACAGCCCTCAAGATTAGACCATGGCACCAAGTGCCATGCCCAAACGTGCCTTGAACACCTCCAGGGACGGTGACTCCACCACCTCCCTGGGCAGCCCATTCCAGTGACAAATTACTCTCTCAGTGAAGAACTTCCTCCTCACCTCCAGCCTAAACTTGCCCTGGCGCAGCCTGAGACTGTGTCCTCTTGTTCTGTCACTGGTTGCCTGAGAGAAGAAGGTAACCTCCTCCTGGCCACAACCACCCTTCAGGTAGTTGCAGACAGCCATAAGGTCTCCCCTGAGCCATGACACCAAATGCCTCATCCAGTCTCTTTAAACACTCCCAGGGACAGCAACTACACCACCTCCCCGGGCAGCCCATTCCAGTGCCAATCACTCTTGCTGTGAAGAACTTCCTAACACCCAGCCTAAACCCGCCCTTGTGCAGTTTGAGGCTGTGTCCCCTCATTCTGTCACTGCCTGAAAGAAGAGACCAACACCCACATGGCCACAGCCTCCTTTCAAATAGTTGTAGAGAGCAATGAGCTCTGCCCTGAGCCTCCTCTTCTGCAGGCTGCACACCCCCAGCTCCCTCAGCCTCTCCTCACAGGGCTGTGCTCCAGGCCCCTCACCAGCCTTGCTGCCCTTCTCTGGACACCTTCCAGCACCTCAACATCTTTCTTAAACTGAGGGGCCCATTACTGGACACAGGACTCAGTGTGTGGCCTAACCAGTACCAAGACAAATGTTCCAAATTGTATAAAAATACAGGGAGCCTCTCTAAAATACTCCAGGCATGTGCAAATAAGAAAAAGGACTTTTAAAGCCCTGATGAAGAAGATGCTGAAATTATGGAGAAACCCCCAAATAAACAAAGATAAAATCTAGAAGCCACAACAAGGACAAAACAAAAACAAACAAACAACAACAACAACCAAAAAACCAAAAAAAACCCAACAACCCAAACCCTGCCTGGATGCTTAAAAAGAAAAGAAAAGGCAGGCAGATGAGATCAACATTGTAATAAAAAGTTGTTTGAAGAATATGAGCTTTGCTGCCTAGTGGCACTGGTCCTTTTATGAATCATCAGTTGCAAAAGTTGTGATTTTTAAAATTTTTTAATTAGTATGAAACTCCTTTTTGTTTTGTGTTGTTTTGTTTCACTTTATTCTGTTTTGTTTTACCTCCTCTATTTTTCTGCTAGGGTATTTGTTTTTCACCATGATAATTCAATAGGTCAACTGCAACTCTCCCTTACACAGTGCCTGTTTTTGATACATATTATTTACTCTAAAGCTATTCTGCCAGCTCAAGAATTTGCCTGTGCAGGCTACAAAACGAAATTCATTCATGCAGCTTCCCCTTCCCTCACTGATCTGGAGTTTCTCAAGCGTGTTACCCATGAAAGCAAAAAGAACGTAGATCTGGGACAAGTTATTTTTCATTTCCACAGGAATTATGTACCAAAAAGAAAAGTTAAGCATTGCCAATGTGAAACACTTCTTAAAATGTTAGACTCATCACAAAGGGACAATGGAAGCAGCAACACTGCTTGTTGCATCTCCTGCTTCATGGGACCCCTACACTCATCACACAAACAGTCATTCAGCACCGAACCAAAGCCATCCAGTCAAGTGTCTGACAGTGGACAACAGAAGGTAAAGGTTATAAAAGCAGGACAAGCATATGAAAATGCTCTCCCAAAGCACTCTCTCATCCCAGGCAATGCATGTGCTGGTTTGAGGCTAATTGGAATATTTTAATGGAGAAAATTATAATATAAGCTGTGAAAGGAAAATAATGGTGATTCTACTTCACTCATAGGCTTGCTGAGATGTTTAAGACTAAGAACACATAACACAGATAAGACACTCTCCCAGGGAGTCTTGGGATCTCTAGTTATTTTGGTCTGGACCTCTCTGCTAACTTAACTAACCACTCTACTTCTAACCCCCCCTGGCCGATCCTCCAAACTCACCTTGCACATGAGCCAAAGCCTGGGGTAAGGGACAGGGGTGGGGAGAAGGTGGAATGGTGGTTGGAAGCCCCTCCTGGGGACTCTGGTTTATGGGAGGAGAACTGTGTTTCTGTATTACCTTTAACTTGCATATTTGTGTATATATCTGCTTGTACATTGTGCTAAGCTGTAAATAGAGCTTCAATCCTTAACTTCCAGCCAGCTGAGTCTAGTCTGGGTCATTTTACAAAGGTTGGGGGGTGGGGAACTCCCAAACCATCACAC
>VWZE01025955.1:534588-563299 GCA_013396675.1 Eubucco bourcierii | reverse complement strand
AAGAAAAAAAAAACAAAAAAAAAAAAAAAAAAAAAAAGGCAAGCATCATGTCTTCTTTTACAATATCTGCTTTTTCCTCTTGTTCACTGTTCACCTTCTACATTAAATATGTTTCTTTGAAATACAGGTGGTTGAATTAGGGGCCAGTTCAGTTCCTATTCAAATCTATTAGCAGAGTTCCCAGGGATGCAAATGAAAGGGAAAATGAGACTCAGTTGTATCTGTCACTCCCAGCCTTAGCTTCCTTTTTTCTCTTCCTTCTTAGATTCACTAGGTTTAGCTTGGCTTCTGAATGACTTGGGGCTTATCTGACCACAAGGTCTTCCTCCTCACCTTCACTTTTGAACCCTCTGCCTAAATCTGCCATGACTCTCCCCTGGTGAGACCTCATCTTGAGTACTGCATTCAGTTTTAGACTCCCCAGTTCAAGATGGACAGGAATCTACTTGAGAGAGTCCAAGGGAGGGCTGCAAGGATCCTGAAAGGACTGCCTGGTGAGGAAAGGCTGAGAGCCCTGGAGCTGGTTAGTCTGCTGGTTAGCCTGGTGAGACCTCATCTTGAGTACTGCATTCAGTTTTAGACTCCCCAGTTCAAGATGGACAGGGATCTACTTGAGAGAGTCCAAGGAAGGGCTGCAAGGATCCTGAAGCACTGCCTGGTGAGGAAAGGCTGAGAGACCTGGAGCTGGTTAGTCTGCAGAGGAAAAGGCTGAGAGGGAATCTGAGCAATGTCTATCAATAGCTGAGGGCTGGGGGTCAGGAAGGAAGGGACAAGGACAGCCTCTGCTCAGTCGTGCTCACAAGGAGCAAGAGATGGAAACTGCAGCACAGGAAGTTCCACCTCAACAAGAGGAAGAACTTCTTGACTGGAAAAGTGAGAGAGGCCTGGCACAGGCTGCTCAGAGAGGTTGTGGAGTCTCCTTCTCTGGAGCCTTTCAAGGCTTGTCTGGATGTGTTCCTGTGTGACCTGAGCTACACTATATGGTCCTGCTCTGGCAGGGGAGTTGGACTGTATGATCTCTTTGGGTCCCTTCCAACTCCTGACATCCTGTGATCCCATGATCCTGTGATCCTCTGACTTGAGAGAGCTCCTGGTCTCCAAGACATCATCACAGAAATCACCAAATGTTAGGGCTTGGAATGGATCTCACAAGATCATCCAGTTCAACTCCCCTGCTAGAGCAGGAGCACCCAGACTAGGTCACACAGGACCACATAGAGGGGGTCTTGAACACCTCCAGAGAAGGAGACTTCAAAACAGCAGAGACAGACAAATCAGTCACCCCTCTAGGAGAAAGGTAACAGTGAGATGGGCATTTATTGCCCTTGTTCTGCCAGTCTCTTGCTAAGCAGTACTCGAGAATCAGAGCTAGGAAGGTTGGTAGTTGGGTACTACAGAACACAGAGAAAGGTGAGTTGGGGCAAGTATGACAGGAGGCATCGGCACATCAGATGTCAGAGTGTGCAAAGTGACAATCTCCGCTGACAGCTGACAAAACCAAATGGTCTGCACCTTTATTTATGTATTTATGGTGGAGAGGGTGGCTGGGCTGTGTGTCAAATCTGCTCAAGGCCTGCAGTCCTTGTGCGGATTGAAGTTCTGAAGAGGAATCCAGCTGAGTTCGATGAGCATTTGGCTTGAGCTAAAACTAAGTAGAAGCTTTGGGACTTTTTGGCCCATTGGTGGTGAGAGCTCAATTCCTCACAGCATTTCCTCCCAACATAAAATCATAGAATGGTAAGGTTGGAAGGGACCTCAAGGAACATCTAGTTCCAACCCCCTACCATAGGCAGGGACACCTCCCACTAGTACAGGTTACTCAAGGCCTCATCCAATCTGGCCTTGAACACATCCAGGGAGGGAGCAGCCACAACCTCCCTGGGCAACCTGTGCCAGTGCCTCACCACCCTCACTGTAAAGAACTTCCTCCTAACATCCAGTCTAAATCTCCCCTCTGCCAGTTTAAGCCCATTGCCCCTTGTCCTGTCATTGCAGGACCCTGTAAATAATCCCTCCCCAGCCTTCCTGTAGGCCCCCTTCAGATACTGGAAGGCTATACTATCAGGTCCCCTTGAAGTCTTCTCTTCTCCAGGCTGAAGAGCCCCAACTCTCTCAGCCTGTCCTCATCTCCAATGTGCATTTCACCAGAGTACCAGTTGCTCTGTGAAAGTTGGTATCAGTTGGTATCTGAAAGTACCACTTCACCTGGTGTTGGGTTCTACCCTTGCTCTCAGTGAGGAATTCAGCAGAACTTCAGTTCTTGTTTCAGAAATATGAGACACCAAACTGATACACCAAATCCCAGAAAAAAAATGAAGGCTGCTGTATGTAATGTCTTAGAAACATAAAAGTAGGACAAGAAATATGAAAATCAAATCCCATGGTCCACTCAGATGTGGGAATTTCTGTCAGTGTAGCTAACAGAGCTCAGTTACAGTTAAAATTGTTCCCATGCATGTTCATTTTCTTCTTCACAGCAACTCTGCTGTTCAAAAAAGATGAATTTAAAAATGTTTTCCCCATACACTGAGCCCACAATCCTTGGCTATGGGTACATCCAGCTTCTTTCCAGTCTCTAACTTGTTTGATCCCTTGCCACTGAGCAAGGGCTGCCCCTCTCCATCCCCAGCCATACCACTACCAGTGCAGCCTTTGGTAGGGTAAAACGAGGTGAAAAAAAAAAATCACTGAATAATGAAGCCTTCCTTGCTCCCTTGCAACTAGGATTTCTTCAGCCATTGATGAGTCCTTGGTTTTCCTGGACTTCTTTGAAATCTGCATTCCCACAGAGTCTGTCTCATTCCCATCTGTGCCTCTTGGCAGTCTCAGCCCCAGCTGAGCTTTGGTTTTCCAGATTTTGATACTGAGTGCCGAAACACTGTTTTATACTGCCTATCCTTGTTCCCAGTTCTTCTCCACCCCGTTTCTGTGTGTTTGCTCAATAAGAAGCTGCCCATCTAGCCATACAGGTTTTCTCCTGAAATTCCCAGCCTTCCCCCATGAAGAGATGGTTTACTTCTGAGATTTCAGCAAGTTGCCTTTAAAAACCAGCCAGCTTTCCTGGGCACCCCTTCACAGCAGCTCCCCAGGGGCTCATGACAGGCAATCCCTGAACAAGCTCCTTCAAACATCTTCCTCTGGACTCTAACCTCCAGCATCTTGTGGTGGCTGCCCTGTGTGACCAGGGCTGCCATCAGCTCTTCTCTGCTTGTGAGTCAATCACTTGCCTCGTTCGGCTCATGTGGCATTTCCATGAGGACCCAGCACCTATGCAGACCAGCAGAATCTGGGGGTCCTTGACAGATGCTCTGTTGCCCTGCTAGCAGGTATCCGAGTGGTTGACCTCCCACCCAAGGGCGAGAGCCTACAAGCAGGAACCTGCTGCTAGTCAGGTTGTGCTAGTTCCCAAGGAGGAAGCAGCTTCCTGCTGTGGGTAAGCACTGTCTGTGAGTCCATTGTCTGCAGCTGCCAGCTATTAAACTTCACAAGACTGTTCCATAAGAGCTTGCCATAGAAGCAGCTAGCTGGGTTTCTATTTTTAGATCACTGAGAGCCTTTCTATCAATTACAGTGAAACTTAATACAACAAAAATGGTGCTTCTTTAAAAACCTGGACTTCTGAACTCCTTCCTGAAAATAACAGCAATACCAACCCCAGCTACTGCTCAGCAATTACTGCTGCCATTGGAAGATGCTTTACATGCAATGCAGCGTCCCAGTTTGTTTTAATTTTTTTTTTTGACACAACACCCATACATCTTAATCTCATCCTGCTCCAGTCAAAGACTTCTTTTAAAATATTTTACTACAGCATCTTGCCTTGTAAGGTGCTTTAAAAGCCCCCACAAACCAGTACTGTACAGAGGAGATTATTTTTTAGAGTTAAATAAGAATCATAGGATGGTTTAGGCTGGAAAGGACCTCAGAGATCATCAACTTCCCCAACGCAGGCAGGGATACCTCTCAACTAGACTTGGATGCTCAAGGCTTCATCCAATCTGGTCTTGAACATCCTAAGGGAAGAAGCATCCACAGCCTTCCTGGGCAGCCTATTACAGGGTCTCATACTGAAGAACTTCTTCATCAGTTCCAGTCTAACCTGCTCTGCCTCAGCTTCAAACTGTTCCCCCTTGACCCGTCTCTAGACCCCCTCAGCAAAAGTCCCTCTGCAGCCTTCCTGCAGGATCCCTTCAGCTCTTGGCAGGCAGCTCTGAGGTCCCGCTGGAGTCTTCTCTTCTTCATGCTGCACACCCCCAGCTCCCTCAGCCTGTCCTCACAGCAGAGCTGCTCCAGCACCTGGAGCACCTCTGTGACCCTTTGGACTCATTCCAACAGTTCTGTGTCCTCCTTATGAAGAGGACATGACCATGTCTGTACCATGGCACTTCTGTTAAAGCAGAACTCTATTGTGTTCAATCTGTGATTACAAAACCACTGTTTAGTAAAATATCTGAAGGCATTGTGGGGGCAGGGAAGAGTTTTCAGCATAACAGCATAGGAGTTTTGTGTCCCTGACAACAATAGTATGTCTGAGAAATCCCACTCAGGGATAAAAATGGTATAATTAGTGGGGGGGGGAGTGTGTGTGTGTACAGATATATTGGCTTGGCACTGGTAGCAGTTTGTCAGGTTGGGTGGCTAAATCAGTAGAGTCTGCATCAGTGAGACATGGCCTTAATACTAGGTTGTGCTACATTAATGTTTTGATAAGCCCTCAGGAGGAAGATAATCTCCTTGGACAAAGTGAATTTAGAAGGTAGTAGCAGGCCTGAGGAGCCTGAATTCTCAGCACAGGTTGCAGCTGCCAATATGCTAGTGCTGAATGATAAAAAGCAATGAGTGTTTTCAGTTCTTTGAGGACAGTGGCATCAGTATATCTTACAGAAAAGAAGGCTCCAGAGAGACCTTACAGCAGCCTTCCAGTGACTCAAAGGGACCTACTAGACAGCCAAGAAGGGACTTTTGACAAGGGCTTGTAGTGGCAAGGTGAGAGGAAGTAGATTGAAGCTTGAGGAGGGCAGATTTAGTCTGGAGATTAAGAAGAAATTCTTTGCAGTGAGGGTGGTGAGACACTGGCACAGGTTGCCCAGGGAGGTTGTGGATGCTCCCTCTCCAGAGGTGTGCCAGGTTGGATGAGGCCTTGAGCAGCCTGGGCTAGTGGAAGATGTCCCTGCCCAGGGCAGAAGGGGTTGAACTAGATGACCTTCAAGGTCCTTTCCAACCCATACCACTCTATGAATCTACGAATATCTGGAATCTGATCCAAAACTGTGGAACATGATGAAATAGTGGTTACCTTTGAGACTCTTCTCATCTGAAAGACTTTTTTTTCCTCCTTTTTCTTTTTCTCTAGAGGAGAAAAAGGCATTTCTGTCAGAGCTGCTGAGTGTGACAGTCGTGTTTTAAGCAGGTTTAGTCTGTCAGGTCAAGAAAAATAAAGGTGAACACTGCTGGCTTTAATGTTATCCTTTCTGTACCTTGATCCTTGAGGTTCACACTGCCAATTCTCACTACAAGACACTAATTTTAGCAACAGAGATCCTGAAATGAGATCCTCATTCCTGGGGATGAATAACACACTGAAGCTAGTATTAAATGTCTACAGTTCTGGAGAAGAACTAGCACAGACATTCAGAAACAGCCAACTTTGGCCCATATGATCTACTATATGTTATTCTAGTCATAGTTATCAAGCCACCAGTAAGACTTTCTTTCAAATCTCAGCAGCTGTCTGCTCCTTTGCTGTCTTGGATGAAGGAGACTGAAAGTCTGCAATCCAAAACACTCCACCTCTGGAGTATTTTGAGTTTTAAGGACCATATAGACATAATTTTTTTTTTCTCCCTAATGTCTTACTCCTTTACTTTCAAGGTGCTAGATTAAGAGTGCTGGCCAGGCCACCTTTGTAACGTCATCTCTGTTTACAAGGTATTAGCTTTATTCTCGACCTTAGCCTAAGTGCCTTCATCTCATCGGGTTTGCAAGTTGGCACTCATCTAGATGCTACCAGCAGGAACTTGATTCCCATATCTACAAGGGCATATTGGCTTCTAAACAATCACTCACCCTCTCACAGTAAGCCTAATACTTTAATTTTAGGTTAGCTTTAGTTTCCTCTGTTATTGACACCAGCTTTGTCTGCCTGAGTAGAAAGGCTACAGACTGACCCAGGAGCAAGTGATGGGTGGAATTTCCCAGTGTATCAGGTTGTACCTACCTGCTACTGCCAGAAAACAACCTGCAGCTTTCTTTTCACAAACTGACCAAGATCTGGTTTAAAACTACATAGATTTCTGCCCTCCCTTATTTCCATTGAGGTTTCAAAACAGCCAAAACTTTGTTGCTCTGGTATAAGCTATCCTTCAATCTCCATTTATCCCAGGGCTTCAGGTCTGCAGCCCTCAATATAGGCAAGACATGGAGTTGATGGAGTGGGCCAAGAGGAAGGCCATTAAAATGATCAAGGGGCTGGAGCACCTCTGCTATGAGGCCAGGCTGAGGAAGTTGGGAGTGTTCAGCCTGGATAAGAGAAGGTTTCAGGGAAATCTAAGAATAGCCTGCTAGCACCTGAAGTGGGCTACAAGAAGGATGGAGAGAGACTGTTTACAAAGGCCTGCTGTGATGGGACAAGGGACCATGGCTTCAAACTAGAGAAGAGTAGATTTAGATTGGTTGTTAGGGACAAGTTCTTTACCATGAGGGTGGTGAACACTGGAACAGGTTGCCCAGGAAAGTGGTTGGGGCCCCATACCTGGAGATATTCAGCATGAGGTTTGACAGGGTTCTGGACAACCTGCTCTAGTGGAGGATGTCCCTGCTGACTGCAGAAGGGGTTGGACTGGATGACCTTTGGAGGTCCCTTCAAACCCAAACTATATGATTCAATGATTCTATGATTTATTCATGACCAATTTACACTCATTCTTTCCTGTGTCATGTTCTTCAGCATAAGTGACTCCCTCCCTTCCAGGTGTTTTCCCTGTTCTGAATTC
The DNA here is from genome assembly GCA_013396675.1 of Eubucco bourcierii. Classification (NCBI taxonomy): domain Eukaryota; kingdom Metazoa; phylum Chordata; class Aves; order Piciformes; family Ramphastidae; genus Eubucco; species Eubucco bourcierii. The sequence continues at coordinate 556,307 of VWZE01025955.1, read as the reverse complement.
ACAGAGAGCAACCACAACCTCTTTCAGCCTTTGCTCCCCCAAACTGAGCAAGCTCTCTTCAGTACGGCACTTTTCATTTCCACTTCTGTGCACCTGTTCCATCCTGAATTCCCTCTGCCTCAGTCATTGATGCTGAGAAGTGCACACAATAGTCTAGATCAGATTTTGGCAGTCACACACCCCTGCTTGAAGGTCTCCTTTTTTTTTTTTTTCCCCTACAATTACCTCAATCATCTAAGCATTGCAATTCACAAAAGTGAATTGCCTTATAGTCAGAATCAGATCAACGAATACGTCCCAAAGCACTTTCTCCCATTATTCCCACCTGGCATCTCCACAACACTTTCCCCAGGATATTTCTGCAGGAGATGGTTTGTTCCATACAGTTTTAGCCATCTAAGCATTACCAGCCAAGCTCATTGACTTCAAAGTAGCTGTCCAAAGCAATATAGAATCATAGAACAGTTTGAGTTGGAGGACACCTCCAAAGGTCATCTAATCCAACCTCCCTGCACTGAACAGGAACTTCTCCACTAGATCAGCTTGCTCAGAGCTTTGGCCAGTCTGACCTTGAAGATCTCCAGGGATGGGACCTCAGCTACCTCCTTGGGCAACCTGTTGCAGTGTTCCAGCATCCTCACAGTGCAGAATTTGTCCCTAACATCTAATCTTATTATCCTTTTCTCTAATTTCAAACCATTGTCCCTTGTCCTGTCACTTCAGGCTTTTGCAAACAGTCTCTCTCCACCCTTCTTGTAGCCCCCTTTAGGTCCCGGCAGGCTGCTCTAAGGTCTCACTGGAGCCTTCTCTTCTCCATGCTGAACACCCCCAGCTCCCTCAGCCTGTCCTTTAGCACAGGTGCTCCAACTTCCTGATCATTTTTGTGGCACTCCTCTGGACCCACTCCATCAGGTTCATGTCCTTCCTGTGTTTAGGGATCCAGAGTTGGACAGAGTACTCCAGGTGAGGCCTCACCAGAGCAAAGTGGCAGAATCATCTCTCCTGACCTTCTTTTGATCCAGCCCAGGATGCCATTGGCCTTCTGGGCTGCAAGTGCACACTGTTGGTTCACGTTCAGCTTCTCATGCACCAGAACTCCCAAGTCCTTTTCCACGTGGTAGGTACATTTGTGAATCATGTCATCTATCTCCAACACATCTCTAGTACTAACAGGATGTCTAAAACCAAAGGTCATGCAGACTCTGTGACACATGGGCCACATTAATACGAATATGCAGCCCTTGCCTAGGAGCTTGAGGTCAATTTTGTGTCTCACACCTGTAAGTGCCAAAATAGTTCACAGTCTCCCTACTTATTCCTCAGCTTACAGCACCCCTGGTCAACTCAAACAAGTAAAAACCAGAGCTCCCACACTATAGGCATTCTTATCTACTCTGTGGGTGTCTTACCCACTGACCTCCTGGGCCCTGAATTACTCAACACCAAAGCGATACACGAGATGTGTCTTCACAGAAACTATTTAGACCGAGTTACTCTACACGGTAAGATGGGATAGAGAAGGGTAAAATGGAGACAGCAACAGGTCTTAGAAGAGATACTGAGAAAAAGGAGTACACTGTTGTTCACTTGCCAGCTCCTGGAACAAATGGATGGATGGAGCTAGACCTGAGACAGCTTTGTTGAACTGCTCCGGGGCATACCAGAAAGCACAAACTGTGGGACAATTCAGACCACGTCTGAGGGAAGCTCCTGACAAAAGCACTTTTTTTCTAGGTACCAAAGACACAATAATCACTCCCTACCATAACTCTTCTCATTTAAAAGACTTCAAGAAGTATAAAGTTCCTAAGCAAGCATTTCATTGTGATCTAGACATAGACATTTTCTCAGATGGAGAAACTCCTCAAATGGTTCCCGGGCACAGGTATGGGAAGGTTAGGGCAACAACGAGGAGATAGCCTTAAGACTACACCTCTCTGCTTTCTCATTGATTGAAATGGGCAAAGCCAGGACAGATGTGGGACAGGCCCACAGGATCCACTGAAAAGCTGTTGTCACTGCCTGAAAGAAAATCATGGTTAGAAGTCACAGAATCACAGAATCAAGCAGGTTGAAAGAGACCTCCAAGCTCATCCAGCCCAACCTAGCACCCAGCCCTAGCCAATCAACCAGACCATGGCACTAAGTGCCCCAGCCAGGCTTTGCTTCAACACCTCCAGGCACAGCGACTCCACCACCTCCCTGGGCAGCCCATTCCAATGCCAATCACTCTCTCTGGCAAGAACTTCCTCCTAACATCCAGCCTAGACCTCCTCTGGCACAGCTTGAGACTGTATCCCCTTGTTCTGTTGCTGGTAGCCTGAGAGTAGAGCANTCTCTGGAATTGAGGGGCCCAGAACTGGACACAGTACTCAAGCTGTGGCCTGAGCAGTGCTGAGTGCAGGGGCAGAAGAACCTCCCTGGTGCTGCTGGCCACGCTGTTCCTGATCCAGGCCAGGATGCCATTGGCTCTGCTGCCCACCTGGGCACACTGCTGGCTCATGTTCAGCTACTCTCTACCAGCACCCCCAGGTCCCTCTCTGCCTGGCTGCTCTCCAGCCACTCTGTCCCCAGCCTGTAGCACCGCTTGGGGTTGTTGTGGTCAAAGTGTAGAACCCTGCCCTTAGCCTTGTTCAATCTCATCCCATTGGCCTCTGCCCACCCATCCAGCCTGTCCAGGTCCCCCTGCAAAGTCATGTCTGATTTGACGAGGAGGGTGAGTAAGACAGGTCTAGGCTCATCCATCCATTCCAGAACCAGCAAGTCAGATCTCATGGATTTCTCTGACCCTCCTTACCTGGGCCACTTTCTGCTTGTTGCAGTTTACACATCTGGGCCTCATCTGGGGTTTGCTTTCAGGACCACTCAGCCTTTGCCGCAAGCACTACTCTCTCGCTCCTAACACTGCAGATATTTTGGTGCTTTGAAGCACTACAAAGTTGATTTTTAGTTTGTTTGGCTTTGGTGTTGCTTGGTTTCGAACATTTCAACCCAAGGAACGAAGTTCCACCAGCACACTGCATATAGAGGCTTCCCATGCAATAGTCTGAAAGATGCTTCCTACATAGGTGGAGCCACCAGTTTGCTTCTTCCTTTGAGCTCTCATCTGACTTGGCTGGTTCCCTCTTGCAACTCTGAGCTTTGAGGTTGCTGTGAAGCCTGTCCAGACACCCAAGGTGTGGTGGGTTGAGAGGCAGATGGGTATCACCTGCCATGCCATCCAATGCATGGTTAAGAACTCTTGCATTCTGTAAAAGAAGTATTCAGAATTAGAGGCAAAGCTGTGTGGCCTCACAGCAAAGGATTCCCACCAGGTTCTTAAAGTGATTAGATAATTGTTTAGTACAACACTGATCGTGTGCAAGAAAAGAGGTTTCTGCCAGCTTCATTCTCTCTTCCTCACATCTACATTCCCCTAGTGACAGGGAATTTAGAGTGGTGAGAAAGGCCTGTGTATGAGAGTAGCATCTTGAGGCTCAGTGGCTGCCTAGGGAATTGAGAAGCCTGGTAGAGGCTTGCCCACCAGAAAAAACAAACACACACACACACAAACAAATAATTTGTTGTGTCACTTGAGAAAGTGCTGCCTGAGTGCAGAAAGCCTTGTTTAGCTACCACACTAAGCTTGATTTCAAATTACTAACATTTTCCCCCATGTTTTCAAGCTCAGCTTCAGGCAGAGACCCAATGTGCAGCCAAACATAAGCTGCATGTGTATCCTTCTATTGCTTGCAGGTTCCAAAGAGCATTAAAAGTTAACAGTACATATCCCAATATAACAAATCTGTTAGTCTTCATTCACAGGATTGTCAGGGTTGGAAGTGACCTCAAGGATCATCCAGTTCCAACACTCCCTGCCGTAAGCAGGGACACATCACACTAGAACGGGTTGTTCAGAGCTTCATCCAGCCTGGCACTAAACACCAGAGATTGGGCCTCCACCAGCTGCCTGGGCAAACTGCTCAGGTGTCTCATCACCCTCATGGTGAAGAACTTTTTTCAATTGCCACATTCTGCCTTAGATTTTTCAGACAGAGAATCACCATCAAAATGTGCTAGAGATATGCTAGGAGAACCAACACTTCTCGGCCTTAATATGGGCCTTAATAAACCCTCCCCCTCCATCCCAGAGGAAGTTTCTTGAATGTATGTTGTCTCAATGCCTCTAGGGGGAAGGGAAAAAAAGGCATTAGCTGTGTATTACAGAACAATGTAAACTCCTAAAGCCAGGGTATCTCTGTGGGTTTTCTTCTGTGCATCCACCTGGCACACATTACATCATAATGCTATAATAAGCATGTCGATGCACGCATCTATTTAATTTCGGCAAGTGCTTGATTGCAGCCTTTTGTACAGAGGCAGCTCCTGGTGCTGAAGAACTGCAGCTAGGAATTGTGATAGGCAGCAAATCGAAGTGATTTTTGAATGGAGAACAATAGCTGTAATGAAGATTAGCATGTTAAAAGGCATGCAATTAACAGCACTATTAGCTTCTTCCTCTGGCTAAAAAAGTCAAGCTGAACTACCTTTTCATAGAGTCACAGAACTGGCAGGGTTAGAAGGAACCTCAAAGATCATCTAGCTCCAGCTTAGGTTTTCCACTAGATCAGGTTGCCCAAAACCACATCCAGCCTGGCCTTAAAACCTCCAGGGATGAGGCTTCCACCACCTCCCTGGGCAACCTGTGCCAGTGCCTCACCAGCCTCATGCTGAAGAACTTCTTCCTAATGTCTAATCTAATTGCTCTTCCCTCTAACTTTGTTCCATTTCCCCCAATCCTATCACTACCTGACACCCTAAAAAGTCCCTCCCCAGCTTTCTTGTAGCCCAGACAGTGGAAAACCACAACAAGGTCTCCTCAGAGCCTTCTCTTCTCCAGACTGAACAGCCCCAACTCTCTCAACCTGTCCTCATGGAGAGAAGCTCCAGGCCTCTGACCATCCTCATGGCCCTTCTCTTGCGGCCCTTTGCTGAACTTGTATTGAGCTTTGTATTTCTTTTGCTTTGCTGACAAGCATAAAGCATGCAAGTCAGCTTCTGCTCAGCTATCAGTTTGAATATTGTTAAGAGAAATGGCTGTCCCATGAGAGAAGCAGCAGGGCAAATCAGTAGATGTGCCAGGAAGGAATGGGTGAAACGAATACATTGCTTATTTCAGGGCCTGATCTGAATGGCTTTTGTAAGCCACAGTGTGAAAGGCAGAAAGATTTTTTCCTTCCATAGTTTCTTTGAATTTGTATTTTGTACATTCATGGACTCAGAATCATTTGGAAGATACTTTCAAAGGTCATTTAGTCCAACCTCCCTGCACTGACTAAGGACATACTCCACTAAAACAGCTTGCTCAGAGCCTTTGTAGAGCCTGACCTTGAATATCTGCAGGGGATGAGGCCTCAAATACCTCCCCAGAGACCATCTAGCTAATGCACACAGTATCAAACATAGGCATATCCTTATGGTCCTCCAGCCTTTTACTGTAGAAGTTCCATGAGTTTGAACACACCCCTATGAAGACACAGCACTGGAACCAGTTATTGCAATGTTTAAAACATCACCAAATACCAACCAGACCAGTATCGTGGTAGACAAAGACTGAACAACTGAAAATCCATCAAGAAAGCCAAGTTCCTAATTCTTGTAATGCTGCTTACTTAATGTTTCCATCATTTTTTGTTTTCCAGGTATTGCTTCTTTCTCTGAAATCTCCTTGTTTACCAAGCTCAGTAAGTAACTGCCAGTAGTAACAGTGATGAACAATCTGCCTGAGCTTTTTTGGGCCACATCTTGAAGTTTCCACTTCGACTTTATTTAGTTCTTAAACAGACACCACGTCCTTGAGCTTTCAGTGGTCTTTGCCTTTCAAAGCTGCTTTATAGGATGTAGAAGAGTTCACCACACTATACCTTTGAAGGTCTCTTCCAAACCATTCTATGAGTCTATAAATAGTTAAAAAGCAAGGCTGAGTGTGAACCTTTTAGTTACCACTGTGGGATGGAAGCTGAAGTCTCTCCTTGTCATGTTAATGACACAGAGCATGGAGGGCATAGAAATGAGGGTGCTTTGAGTCCTTCTTCTACTAGTCCTTGAGCAAAGGGAACTATTTGTTAATCTTTATTAATCACTACAGTATGAAAAAGAAACACTTGGATGCTTTCAGGGAAACTGTGCATTGGTTTAGTCCACTTTAGCCAGAGATGTAAATATCTAAGCTAAGCCTTGAACATCCCCAGGGAGAAGGTATCCACAGCTTCCCTGGGCAGCCTACTCCAGAGCCTCAGCACCCTCATACAGAAGAACTTCTTCCCAAAATCCCGTCTAACCCTGCTCTCCCTCAGCTTCAAACCATTCCCCTTCAGTCTGTCTCTAGACACCATTATGAAAAGTCTCACTGCAGCCTTCCTGTAGGATCCCTTTCAGGTACTGGAAGGCAGCATTAATGTCCCCCCTGGCGTCTTCTCCTGGCTAGTCTGAACAACTCCAGCCCACTCAGCCTGTCCTCATAGCAGAGGTGCTCTAGTCCTTGGATCATCTTTGTAGCCCTACTCTGGACTTGCTCAAACAGCTCTTGGACTAATTTCAGCTGCAGAACATATATTCTTATATGCAAACTGTGAAACCTAATATCAACCTTTCATCTAAATGTGAGGTATGGGAGAAGGCAATGTACCGGTACATTAAAACAATGAATACAGCTACTTATTATATTGACATCAATTCCATAATTCCTTTTTCCATACAGAAATGCACACTTCTAGCATTAAAATGCATACATGTGACTAAAAAGTGAGACACATGAAAAAGAGATTCATTGAGTTCACCAGAATTTAGAAAGACTCCAGCATCTGCTGGACAGTAAATTCTTCACGGAACAGCAATATGTCCTTGCGGTCGAGAAGACCAATGGGATCCTGGGGTACATGAAGAGTGTGACCAGCACTCAAGGGAAGTTCTCCCTCTCTACTCTGCCCTGGCGAGGCTCCACCTCGAATACTGAATCCAGTTCTGGGCTCCCCAACTTGAAAGGGAGAGAGATCTACTGGAGAGAGTCCAGTGGAGGGCTACAAGGATGCTGAAGGGACTGGAACACTGCCTGTGAGGAAAGGCTGAGAGCCCTGGGGATGCTTAGTCTGCAGACAAGAAGGCTAAGAGGCATCTGAGCAAGGTCTAGAAATAGCTGGGGGCTGGGGGTCAGGGACAGGGGCAGCCTCTGCTCAATTGTGCTCACAAGGGACAAGGGATGGAAACTGCAGCACAGGAAGGTCCACCTCAACATCAGGAGGAACTTCTTTAGTGTAAGGGTGAGAGAGCCCTGGCACAGGCTGCCCAGAGAGGTTGTGGAGGCTCCTTCTCTGGAGCTTTTCCAGCCCTGTCTATATGTGTTCCTGGGAGACACCTGTGCTGGATTCTCTGCTCCTGCTTTGGCAGGGGGGTTGGACCTGAAGATATCCAGAGGTCACCTCCAACATCCACTGATCCCATGATCTATATTCTACTTCTGTATCCTAACAAAAGGGTAAAAAAGCCAGCAAGGAGCAGCTCCCAACCTAAACTCTAGAAGGAAGATCTAAAACCAAACAAGCTAAAGGCAGAAAATAAGAAAATAATAGATTTGATATTAAACAAATTCTAAGGATTACAGAGAAAGAAATTGAAGCTAAGGCAATGCTACTTAAGCATCCTGAGAACCACACAGCTGCAACAACTTGCAACTTTATTATTATTATTGTTGTTGTTGTTTCTTGTGCATGTTCTTTGTTCTAAATATTTAGAACCAAAGGATATCTATTTCATGATAGACACAACTTCACTTTGCTTAGACAAGTCAGTGGCAGTCAAAGCTTGAAATCCCTAGAAGATGCAAAGTGGTTCAAAAAGTCAGAGGCCCTCTCATCTCCTGCCAGAAGAGGAGCTGGCCCCTAGATACCGAAATACAGAAGGAGAGCCAAAAAAAATCACTAAGCTGCCAGGAAAAGTGTCTGTTTGCCACTACTTTGCCAGTCCAAAATAAACTGCAAACTTTTTTGTTTTTTTTTTTTAATTTTGTGTCAGATCTGTCATGCAGACATCAAGAATCTTCTTGGTGGGGAAGAGAAATTCTGCCCAACCTCAGAGGTCCCTTAGAAATCTCTCCCTCTTATTAAAAAAAAAAAAAAAATTCAGGATAATGCAATGAACAAGGGGGGAGGCATTTGTACAGATTTTCCACAAGACTTCACTTCAGCTTGCAGAAACATTAGGGGGCAAGCCAAGAAAGAAAATATAAAAGCATCTGAAGAATGGATCTGCACCAAACCGCAACTTGCTGACACCACTGGTACCATCTCAGCTGCTGAGACTGAGGTTAAGGTAACAACCCAACCACCCCACCCAGCCAGCAACTAAATGAGCACCGTGGCCTGGTGTGAAGGAATAAAACTGATGGGGAAAGATTATTTACAGGGTCCTGCAACAACAGGACAAGGGGCAATGAGTTTAAACAGGCAGAGGGGAGATTTAGACTGGATGTTAGGAGAAAGTTCTCTACAGTGAGGGTGGTGAGACACTGGAACAGGTTGCCCAGGGAGGTTGTGGTTGCTCCCTCCCTGGAGGTGTTCAAGGCCAGGTTGGACGAGGCCTTGAGTGACCTGTGCTAGTGGGAGGTGTCCCTGCCTATGGCAGGGAGTTGGAACTAGATGATCCTTGAGGTCCCTTCCAACCTTACCATTCTATGATTCTATGAACTGGGATTGTTCAGCATGGAGAAGAGAAGGCTCTGGGGAGACCTCATAGCAGTCTTCCAGGACCTGAAGAGGACTGCAAGAAGGCTGCAGAGGGACTGTTTGCAAAGGCCTGCAGAGACAGGACAAGGGACAATGGTTTGAAATTAGAGAAGAGCAGATTAAGATTGCATGTGAGGAACAAGTTCTTTGCCATGAGAATGGTGGAATACTGCAATAGGCCACTCAGGGAGGCAGTTGAAGCCTCATTCCTTGAGATCTTCAAGGTCAGGCTGGACAAGGATCTGAGCAAGCTGCTCTAGTGGAGGCTGCCCCTGCTGATTTGAAGGGCGCTGGACTGGATGACCTTTGGAGGTCCCTGCCAACCAAAACCATTCTATGGTTCTATAGTTAACTGCTCAGTTGAGAAACTGAAAAAACCTTCTATATTCCTGCTTTAGACAACATCTTCTCTGGGACAACAGAGTTATTTTAGAGTCTTCATGGTCTTTATTGCTTCATGAATAGGAGTACCTGTAGCTGTTACAAAGAAGGTGGATATATTAAGCCTCAAACTCACAGTCAAGTAGATAGAAATAAACATAACTACTTTACTTCAGTCCTAACAAGTGAGTCAGCAGTCAGACTTTATTTCCCCTGCTGAAGTTGGAAAACAAATTAAGCTGACAACATGCCTCTGATGGTGATGACATCACTGAGAGTGGAGTTATTTTCAGTCTCCACAGCACTGGGAAAGGAGAAGTATAAAGGAGAGAAAGGGAAGCTTACCTTTTTCTTATGCCTACTCTCAATTTATTTGCTTCCCACTCACTCCCTCAAATTAAGTATTTTTTTGCAATTGTTCTTCCAGGCCCTTTTCAAAGGCTTGTAGTTGAATACAACTTTTTTTTCTTTTTTTTTTCCCCTTTCTCTAAGAAGCACCAATACCTAAGGTTTACAATAGTTCTAGCCTTGTATTAAGTGGGAACAAGTCCTCCAAAGACTTTAGAATTGCATCTAAATAAAATAAGGAAAAGGTTAAACCATTCACCTAAATGGCCTTCATCAGACTGAAAGAATTGGGGCTGTTCAACCTGGAGAGAAGGCTCCAAGGAGACCTTAGAGCTACGTTTCAAAATCTGAAGGGGATCTACATGCAGGCTGGGGAGGGACTGTTTAGAAGGGCCTGGAGTGATAGGACAAGAGGCAATGTTTTTAAACTGGAGCAAGGTGGATGAAGGCTGGACATGAGGAGGGAATTCTGGGCAATGAGAGTGGTGAAATACTGGCAACAGGCTGCCCAGGGACGTGCTTGAGGCCCTATCCCTGATCTGTCAGGATCAGAAGGTCAGACTGGATGTGTCCCTGGGCAGCCTGCTCTAGTTGGAGGTGTCCCTGATGCCTGCAGGGTGTTTGGAGGAGATGATCTTTGAGGGTCCCTTCCAACCCAATGAAATCCGTGAACTTGTGAATCTCCAAAAATTACCTTACATGTAGGCTGTCAGTCTTTAGGTGCCCAACCTGTGAGTCCCAGAGGATGTGGCCCTACACCTGCAAAAACACATCTCTCTCAAGTGCACTCCTTGCTGCAGAGAGGAGGTGGAAAGCTTATGCTTTTTGACACTACAAAAGCTGTTCTTTGAAGAGTTTTCCAGCTTGGAAAAAAATACACTTTCTGGGACAGCAGCTGAAGAGAGTCTTCTAAGATGGATACAAAGAGACGCAAGATTTGGGGTAAAGCAGAAGCCTGAAGCACAAGGTGACATAAAAAATGCATGAAGCTGAGAAACAGTAGAAAAGAAGATGCAGAAGGATACAGAACCATAAGTAAAGGATAAAATGAGAGAAGTCAACTAAGATAGGACAGAGCCACAAACCCAACTTGAGTAAGAAGCTGAAAGAAGGTGCAGAACTGTCAAGGCAGATGGGAGCAGTCTGGAGTTGTGAGTGAGTGAAAAGACACGAAGCGATGAGAACACTGCAGCAATGGGACTGCAACTCCTGGTAGGGGGAACAGACAGAAAACACTGAATTACAAATACACAGCTCCTGAAAGTACAGCTTAATGAGAAGCTGATGGCTTGAGAAGGAAGATTAGAGAGGTCTCCTGTACAGCAAGTGGGAAGTAATTAAGAGGAAAGATTTAGGTGTGAAAAGGGGAAGCAAAGTGTTTGATGTGCTACGTGCATTGTTGAAGTAGGTACAAATGAAGATGTCAGGGCAGGAGAGAGAAGATGTGGTAAGTGATAAAAGAGATGTACCTGAGGTGGTTAAGAACCTTGGTTCCACTTCATATACTGCACAGAGAGCAGGCAACCTGCTCCTTCTGTCTAGTGCCAGACTGGGCTGTGTAAGAATGAAGAACACCTTGAAAGAAATACAAGAACTAAATTAAGAGAACCAGGTCTGTCATCTCCAGATGAAACTGAGAATAAAGGTACAGAGGATTAGGAGGACTCAGAAAAAGCAGTCAGAGCTGGCTGGAAGGAAATTACTGACAGATTTCCTGCTTGTTTCTAGGGAAAAATAAACCCAGTATGGAATGCAACCCTATAAACATCAGCATCAGTGTGTCACTAGTGTAAAAGGGTTTCCTCTGGGCCACAGTGGGCAAATTCCACCAAAAAGATGAGTGGGGCTTTAATGAACTCATAAAGGATTTGGATGTTAGGAACAAGTTCTGCACTATGAGGGTAGCAGAACACTGCAACAGGTTGCCCAGGGAGATGGTTGGGGCCCCATCCCAGGAGATATTCAAGGTGAGGCTCGACAGGGCTCTCTAGTTGAGGTTGCCCCTGCTAACTGCAGAGGGGGTTGGACTGGATGAGCTTTGGAGGTCCCTTCCAACTTAGACCATTCTGTGATTCTACAATCTCTTTGCAGGAACACTGTCAGCACTGATCAAAGCCCTCCTCATAGCTTTTGTTCATCTAGGGCAAGTAGCTCATTTCTGTGCATCAGAGGAGATTTCCTTCTGGTGAAGCAGGCAAAATAATGTCATTGTTTCCCCAAAATTGTGATTTTTCAAAGCAGCTTCTTTGAAGTCAAAGTCCCACTCTTGCTGCAAGTGCATCAGTGAAGAAGGAAGACAATCCTGACAACTTGTTTAATCCTTTCTAGTAGCGATGTAATACCAAAGACTCCATTAACTTGCAGGCCTGCCAAGTGAAGGCACTGGAATTTTTTTATTGGTTGCAATGGATCTAATGAGACCCCGCATGGTTGCTTCATTAATCTTGTACCAAGTGACTCTGAAAATGAAAATATTGGCAGATTTCTACAACTGCTTAGGGTATCTCTGCAGATTCTCTCTTAACACATCAGCCTCTCCAGTTTCCTGGGATTCATTACTGACACAAAAATCTGTATAAGAAGTAACTGGCTATTCATTTCCAAGACACAAGGACTCCTTTTATGCTCTTTAGAATTGTTTTGCACTTCTTCCTCTTCCCTATCTGAAGAGCCATCTCCTATTCTCACCCTCTCCTTATCGTTTCCCCCTTCAACTTATGTTACCTTCCCTTTTGCTTACTGGAAAGTGACTAAGAAGCCAAAACTCCTCCACAGCCTTCCCTTCTTCACCTACAGCATCTTGCCTGATCAAGTCTGCGACACCTCTTTGCTTAAGCACACCACAGCCCAGAAGCTTTCATGGCTCAGAGAGCAGAGATTTTATCCCTTTTGATTCACCTGTCACCTTTTTTTACAACACCAAAGCTCCAAATGAGGGACACAACCTTCAGCTAGATAAATCTTGATGCCTCCTCATATCACTTCTCATTTTGGCAAGGTTGTGATTCTGAAGCAAGGCCTCGAGGGATATCTTTACTCCATTAAATAGGACAAAGTGGGACAACACAGCAGGGGCAGAGTGCAATACCCATGAGGAGGACATGGTGGTTTCACCTAACATATCTGTCTTCCCTCCTTCCAGACTATTTCACCATGTTCATGCTTCCTTTTAGTCAGTGCTGACTGTGGGTGATGGAAATGAGCACTCACTGTGGCACTGTAGCATTGAATGGTCCTGGAATGATTGCTGAGGACCTAAAATAGTCATACTCAGAATCATAGAATGGTAGGGGTTGGAAGGGGCCTCATCTAGTCTAACCCCTTAGCTAATGCAGGTACACCTAGATCAGGTTACACAGAAATGAGTTTTGAATGTCTCCATAGAAGGAGACTCAACCTCTCTGTGCAGACTGTTCCAGTGCTCTGTCACCCTCAAAGCAAAGAAGTTTCTCCTTAAACTCGATTGAGGCTCCCCGTGTTCTAGTTCGTATCTGCCGTCCCTTGTCCTATCACTGGGCAGCAGTGAAAGGAGTCCTGCCCCATGATCTCCACACTCTACATATTTATATACATTTATAACATCCCCTCTCAGTCTTCTCTTTTCCAGGTTGAAGAGCTCCAGGTCTCTCAGCCTCTCCTGGTAAGAGAGATGGTCCGGTCCCCTTATCATCCTCATGGCCCTTCACTGGGCTCTGTTCAGTAGTTCCCTGTCCCTCTCAAACTGGGGAGCCCAGCACTGGACACAATGCTCCAGCTGTGGCCTTCACCATACCTTCCATTTATCATGTTTGAAACCCAAGAGTTTCTCCCCAGAGCAGCACAAGCCAGAGAAACTATGATCTTAGGAACAGAAACCTTTTCAGCAGTAACTTATTGATGGGACACAAGGAAGGATACCAGTATGATTTGGAGCTTGCCCACTCTCAGCTCATACAGAGTGGTGAAGAAACATTTCAGGGCAAGTCAAGTATCAGCAAAGTTCCTTTTTCACATAAGTCATATATTGAGAGTACACAGGAGTATGAATCCCTGAAGTAAGCCAGGGCTTGCAGCAGGAATTCCCCAGCAGCCATCATACAGAGAGAAGAGGAAAATGCCACACACACTGCCTGCTGCATGCCATGCAGCACTCTAAGCCCTTGTGATTTGCATTTGATGATGATGTTACAGGTTATAGTGATCATGGGAGAAAGTATATGGACATGGTGACTGGATGCAAAGCTAAGTCCCCCTCTTAATTACACCGTTTGGTTCTCTACAGAGAAGGGAGAGCTCTAGGGAGATCTTTTAGTGGCCTTTTGGTGTTTAAAGGGGGTTGATAAGAAAGCTGAGGGCATGCTGAGGGCTGCCTGCTGTGACCAGGATGAGGGGTGATGGTTTGAAACCAGAAAAGGAAGATTTAGACCAGACCTAAGAAGATTTTTTTTTTATGCTGAGGGCAGTTAAACACCGGCCCAGTTTGCCCAGAGAGGTGGTGGTAGATTTCTCATCCCTGGAAACACTCCAGGTCAGGTTGGGCGGGACTCTGAACAACCTGAGTGAGTTGAAGGTGTTTACGGTCACTGCAGTATGGTTGGACTAGACGATCCTGAAAGATCCCTTCCATCCCAAACTATTGTATTCTATCCTGCAGGTAAAAAGGCAAGACACAAATGTGAGATGCTGATGGAAGAGCAAGTGAACTGCTTTGCGAGAACACAAAGCCAGCAATGACAGTAAACTACATTTTTAGGTCTGATCACTTCACCAGCAGGTATTCCAGGAAAGATCAGCAGACTGCTAGGAATAAAGATCAGATGTCAAGCAGAATAAAAGACAGCTGTTAGCTCAGTCAGGAGACTCCTGTTGGGTGTAACTGTCATGAAAGAGAAAGTAGAGTTTTCTAGATTCAAAAAAGGATTCTTGGCTAAGAGGCACTGGGTAATCTATGAAAGGAAGTAAAGAGGAAGGTTGTTAGAGCACATGATTTGCTGGGTAGCACTCAAAGAGACCCAAGAGTCATGGGGATCTTAAAGTTTAATTAAGAGAGCATAAAAACAGGAAATTGAGGAGTGTGGTTCTACTAAAAAAAACAACCAAACAGCACAACAACAAAACACCCTAGGTAATCTGAGTTTTGCATATCAATAGAATCATAAAATCAAACAGGTTGGAAGAGACCTCCAAGCTCATCCAGCCCAACCTAGCACCCAGCCCTAGCCAATCAACCAGACCATGGCACTAAGTGCCCCAGCCAGGCTTTACTTCAACACCTCCAGGCACAACAACTCCACCACCTCCCTGGGCAGCCCATTCCAATGCCAATCACTCTCTCTGACAAGAACTTCTTCCTAACACCCAGACTAGACCTCCCCTGGCACAACTTGAGACTGTGTTCCCTTGTAACATTGCTGGTTGCCTGAGAGAAGAGCCCCACTCCACCTGGCCACAACCTCCCTTCATGTAGCTGTAGAGAGCAATGAGGTCTGCTCTGAGCCTCCTCTTCTGCAGGCTGCACACCCTCAGCTCCCTCAGCCTCTCCTCACAGGGCTGTGCTCCAGGCCCCTCACCAGCCTGGGTGCCCTTCTCTCACAGAACTCAAGATGTGGCTTGACCAGTGCTGAGTACAGGGGCAGAATTACCTTCATTGTCCCTAGCCTCTATAAACCAGAGCTAATCTTATACCACGTATTGGTTTGAGTTTAGCTTCCCAGGGGAATCAAAAACATATATACAACAGAAATAAATACAATAATAGTAGGATGTCTTCCCCTCTCCCACTCCTTTTTGGAAAGGAAGAAAAGAAAGGAAAAGACAGAAGGGGTAAAACCACCCAAAGAACAGTCTGGTTATGATTGGGAAGTTAAAAGAAAAAAAACTTCAACCAAAAAAAAAAGATATTCAAGGTAGGGGAGTTACAAACAGGTGAAGGGAAAACAAGATACAAAATATATATACAACCAGATGGATGGCAGTGGACTGAAGAGATGTCCACCATGCAGTAGAGACTGGTCACGTGGTAAGACAGAAGGAACAAGGGTGGTGTCAGGCACACAGGCCACGAAGAGAGAGAAAGAGCTTGACAGAACTTCTTCTGCTTATATAGGGGGTACATACAGGAAGTGAGACTGAGCTAAACATTACATCTGGGGTGGAGCAGAGGTGGGGTCAAGTTCTGACCACTCCCCCCACCCAGGAGGGTTAACCCTTTACATACCACTAACATGAAGACATGTGACCCCTCAACTCCTAAGTCGGGGGGAAGGAGACAGATAAGATACATATAAAAAACTGTGGCCTCCTCTAGGCCTGGTGTGTTTTACTTGTGAAGCTGACAAGTTTGTTATTTCTATACTATCCTGTATAATATGGTATATTTTATTCTATCTCTACCACTTTTGTATGTTTGGCATTTCTCTTTTTTTGTGAACAAGCAGGGACACCTCTCAGCTAGGCTCAGCTGCTCATGCAGCCTGGCATTCAACAACCCCAGGTAGAAGGCACCCACAGCCTCTGTAGGTAACCTATTGCAGAGTCTCACCACTCTCATACTGAAGAACTTCCTCAGCTTTAGTCTAACCCTGCTCTCCCTCAGCTTCAAACCATTCTCCCTTGGCCTGTCTCTAGACACCTCTATGAGAAGTCTCTTTTCAGCCTTCCTGTAGGATCACTTCAGCTATTGGCAGCCAGCTCTAAGGTGCCCTCCTGGTGTCTTCTCTTCTCCAGGCTGAACAACCCCAGATCCCTCTATCTATCCTGATAGCAAAGACGCTCCAGCCCTTGGATCTTCTTTGTGGCCCTCCTCTGGCCTCACTCCAATAGCTCTGTGTTCTCCTTATGCTGAGGACATCAGAACTGGACACAGCATTTGAGGTGGGGGTCTCAAACGAGCAGCGTACAGGGGAAGAATCACCTCTCTTGACCTGCTGGCCACGCTCCTCAGAATCTGCAATTCTGATCTGCTTCTCAATGTTTCACCGTAACAGGGTGACAACTTGTACTCAGTATTTGATAGCAGGTTTCCATGTTAAGATTTCAAAGCTCAGCAAAAGGTTTCTCCTACTCTGTGGTGAACAGGATAAGCTTTGTCACTCAGAAGATAAATGTAAGCTATCAGCATGTACAGAAAACCTAAAGTGATAGCATATGTTAGAGACAGGTATGCTGTAATGAAACCCTATTTTATTGAATTCCACATTTTCTTTCAGGATGTAGAAACCACAGGCACAGTATTTCCTGCTGCTACAGTGACCACAGACACAACTCAGAGCAGTAACACTATTGAGTCTGAGCCATTATGTGTTACTCTTTCACTGCTATTTTGTGTAAATATACTTCTACCCAGCAAAGCTCAAGTTTCAAGGGGTGAGTCAGACACTGTATCTCTAATATAGGTAGGATTTAGAAGTACTCTTACTGTCATTACTGTGTCTTCTACTACACTTACAGGATCAGAACTTCAAAGAAGAGGCTGCCAGAGGAAATTGTAGGAAATGTTTGCATTCCTGTACGATTCCATCATCCAGGGGCCTGGAATGGTGAAAGCACCCTTCAGCAGATGTTGTTTGAAAGGTCAGGTTAAGTCTTAACATACAATAGACGTTCATTTCACTTCTTCCCTTTTTAATTATGGATTATAACTCTCTCTAACCCTGGTTTATCCAGCCAATCCTTCTGGTGCCTCTGCTATGACAACTCACACAAGCTAGAAACTTCTTGCAGCACTTTGTCTCTCCCCCGGACTTTGCCAGCTTTCCAAACATCATCCTTTCAATTTCACAGTGAGGTTAAGGGGATGCTCTTTAGGTCTGCAACTAAAGCATGGAGCAAGGAGTTTTAATTAGCACTAAGGCTTCCTCAGTCTGTTTTGCCAGGATGTATTTACACTTCTCCAATCAAGGCCTCTTCACACTTCTGAAAACATCATTAAGCTAAGTCTCTTTAGTTGAATCTCATCTATATTAAGTGACTTACTAAATTACACGATTGTCCTTTGTGATCTGCCAGGAATTAAATCCAGGTGTCTTGAAAGGCAGAAACTCTGCATCTAGTAGCTGTACAAATAAATTGCACTGATTTGTTTTTATTTAATTCCTTGGAGGTTTTTCCCATGTAAATTTGGACAGTAAATTTTGTTTATTTCCCTGCGCATTAAATTCAAATTATACACCTGGGTACTATGGTTGTAATACTTGAAAAAGTATTACACTTTTGGAATTGCATTTACTTTTTCACCTCTTAATCATTTTAATCCAGGAGATACTGCATTATAGGTCCATCTAATACACCACTACACCTTCTAGGTGAGTGTTGGATTGTGGGTTTTGCTGCCATAGCTTACCTGTTTTCTTCTCCTTTCATCTGCAGTCTAAAAATGCAAGTTCAAACTCTCAAATACCACTTTGATAGTAACATTAGCAAAGATGACAGCATTGATTTATTAACTGTGCCATGAATTCTGCCTTAATTGCAAAGAGTAAGTAAGTACTACTGCAAAGCCAGGCAAAGCATTAGATACCACCAAAAATAAACAAACTTCCCCAGCTTCTGCTACTCACTCACTGAGATGCTTTCTGTGGGGAAAGACAGGTAAGTCCTATCAAACTGATGTCTGCCCTTCAACAGGGTGACAGTGAGATTAGTTAGACAAAAAAAGGGTGCAGTTTGTGAATCCCAGCTAATCCTAACAGATTAACAAAATATTATACAGCACTGTTATTTCACTGCCATGTGCTACCCTCTGCATAATGAGCACAACCAAATTTGCTGGTGCAATGCATGCAAAACGTCGGTGTGGATGCAAACCACCTGAAGGACTGTGTCCAGTTCTGGTGTCCCCAGCATAAGAGGGACAAGGAGCTGCTGGAGCAGGTCCAGAGAAGGGCCATGAAAGGCGATTAGAAGGGTGGAGAACTCCCCCTGTGGAGACAGGCTGAGAGAGCTGGGCCTGTTCACCCTGGAAGGCTCTGGGGAGACCTTGAAGTAGCCTTCCAGTACCTGAAGGGGGCTACATGAAAGCTGGGATGGGACTTTTGACAAGGGCTTGTAGTGGTAGGATGAGAGGGAATGGATTGAAACTCGAGGGCAGATTTAGTTTGGAGACGAAGAAGAAATTCTTTTCAGTGCAGCTGGTGAGACACTAGAACAAGTTGTCCACAAAGGTCATGAGTGCCCCTTTCCTGGATGTGTTCAAGGCCAGGTTGGCTGAGGCATTCAGCAAGCTGGTCTAGCGGAAGGTGTCCTTCTCCATAGCAGGGGGGTTGGAACTACATAATCTTGAAGGTCCCTTCCAACCTAAGTCATTCTATGTATCTATGAAGTCAACCCTCACAACCAAGTCTGGCAACAGATAGTTATTAATGGTGACTACAGACAAGTAGTGATGGCTGTGCCTAGAGGGAAAGGCGGCAAAAGAAAACTCTGCTGCCACAGGTGAAGCATGATCTTGCTTTAGCCTGAGACAAAAGAATGAAAAATAGGAGCTGCTGTCTTGAGGCAAAATAGCTTCAGCATGGGAGGATGATCCAACTCTGAGTATAGCAAGACCTGAAAGTCAGAAATCCTGGCATTTCCCAGAGATTAACTGATGTTTCTGTTCCACATGGTGACAACTTTCAGACAATTTTCTCGCCCTGAAGTATGCTCTTCTGTAGTAGCTTCTGTGAAAATTCTGATGCAGCTTGCTCCTTTGTAAAAAATGTGTGATGTGATAATACTTGGCCCCCTGAATAATGAAAGAGGAGATGATAGAATTTTTTATTTCGAGGAAGAAAGTCCTCTGGAAAAAAGGATTGCTTGAAGCATGTTAAAGCCAAGCTTGGATTCAGACCTTTTTGGATTCACCCTGTTGTGGTTGCCACCTTTCATCTGCTCAGGTTCTCCATGAAAGCACATCTTAGCTAGGGGCAACAGGTACAGACTAGAACACAGAAGGTTTCATTTGAACTTTGCATGCAAGTACCTGACTGTTGTTGCTGTTGCAGGTACAAATGAATGAGCTTTGATAAAGGAAACTGAATTATCCATGCCAGGAAACAGAAACTGATCATTTCAGGGGCATGGAAGGCAAAAAAAAAAAATCATGATTTTTTAATATGAACTCAAGGATTGTTTGTTTGGGTTTTTTTCAGTCCTGATTTATGTCAAGCTCATGATGCACCACTAACTGCTGTGAACATGAGTTTTCTTCTCATCATTCCAGCAGCCAGTTTGAGACTGAAGTGGCACTGGGCTGATAAAGCCATTAAAAACAACTATTCTTTACTATCAACATTATGCTAATAAGCATAAAGGCTGACAAGTCCTACTGAATTAGTTTTCTATCACCTAGTTCCAAATTTCATACCAACTATTAGTTTTGCAAACTGACCCTGTTTCAGAAGGAAGCAGTTTCAATCTCTCTTCACTCTTTAACAGGGTTGTTTGGGGTTTGGTATTGGGTTTTTTTTTTTTGTTTTGTTTTTTGGGTTTTTTTCTGAGGGTGTGTGGGTTTTTTGTTTTTTCTTTCTGAAGAAAACAGAAGATGAAAAGAGTAAGGTTAGTTTTGAGTCAGATCTGTTCCCCAGTCTAACTCACCACGTGGCAGGACAAGCAATTGCACCACGTCAAAAGAGAGGCTGATGCAAGGGCCAGATCAAACAGCAGCGAGCAAGGGGAGGGCACAGCTGTTTCTCCTGGCACTGGTGATGACTTGAAGTAATCATTCAGCCACGACTTTTTACTCCAGATATGGAAGTCTCTGTAGTGCCAGCTGAAGCCTGATTCATTATGTCCACTCCTTTGTACCTCTTTGTAGACAGGTATTTCTACTTACATAAAAATAAAGCAGGATCAAAAATGCTACCAAGCAGAAACAGAAGTAGCACACATATGTGTGCATGGACACACACACATTTTTAATGACCAACACTCTTCCCTCCCACCCCTCAAAAACCTCCAAATATTCAAAGCATGTTAACTTTTTATCAAGAGTGAACCAAACCACATGACCTGTCAAAACCTAGACATGCTTGGAGGAGGTGGAATGTGGGGCAGGGGGCTATCAAAGGGGCCTCTCAGACAAAGTTCTGAAACATTTGGCTTGGACAGCAAGCTGTCTGATACCGGTACCCATCTTCAGGTGCTGGTTCATGGATTCTTCTGCACCAGCGAAGCCACCTGACAGGGCACAAGTGTGGGTGTTTATTACAGTGCTTAAGGTTTTAAGAGAACCACATAAGACTACATAAGTTGGTGGATCTGAAGTTAGCTGTTTGTGTACTAGGTGGCAGCTGAAGAAGGAAAAACAGACTAAGGGCTGATTTCAGACCTTGTGGGGGTTTATTGCTAGCTTTATCTTAGTATCTCCCGGCCTGCAGAACTGTGACTTACGCACTTCGAGGCAACTATCACTCACACGGTCCGATCAGTATGTAAACGGTATGCCACAAACCTACAGTCCTATATCTTAATCCCTTTCTCTCTTTGCCCAACGATATTCTGCACAACGCTACGTCTTCCTCACTCACCTCTCAACTTCGCCATCCACTATCTAACTTTTCGCAGCTCCCATCCATCACAGCTGATCTTGCCCGAGCAGTGGTCGCTGCCCCGTGCCTTCCCCGTGGGTCTCTAACAGCCCTCTGGCTTGCGGTCGATGTGACCGCAGCTCGCAGCACCAAGCGCTGAGGGCGAAGACCCACACGGGCGCTTCCTGTGCAAAATCCCGCCTCAGGCGCTGCCACCCTTCAACACAGCAGGCCTGGTGGCCGCTGCCCTGCACAGCGCCGGGCAAAACTAACCGAGGCCCAAGAGCGGTGTCGGACCTCGCCACCCCAAGTCCCGACCGGCCCGTTCGCCCACGGTCACCGAGAAGCTTTCCCCGCTTGCCGGCTAGGGGTGGCGGCACAGTCGCGCCTGGGACTGACCCGGTCCTGTCTTTCGCCCGCGCTGCGCCGTGCCTGGCTGCCACCTCCCGCTAAGCCGCTAAAGCCAGGTACACCATCCCCCTCTGCTCGCCGCCTCACCCCGGCACCTGCGGGAGGTGCGGGCCGGAGTTGCGGTGAATCTGCCCGGCAGAGGGGCGCGCAGGCGCTGTCAGCCAGGCAGGTACGGCCCGGACGCCATGTTGTGAGCGGAAGCCGAGTCCGAGCGGCGGGCCGAGGGGAGGGCGGAAGCGCGGCTCCGCCTGGCAGCGGGGAGGGGGTGAGGGGAGGGAGGGACGGACGGACGGCGGCAGCGGGCAGCAGTCGCCGCAGGAGCCGCTGCTAGAGC